>JAUMJL010000269.1:600000-1097403 GCA_033558185.1 Dromococcyx pavoninus | reverse complement strand
CCAGGCGTGCGCTTGCGCCCGTTTTTTTTCAGAGCAGCGCAGCTTCGTGTGGCCGCGGCCTCGCGTGGGGGGGGAGGGGGCGGGTGTTTGCGCCGCGCAAGCGCCCGTGGGCGGCGCGGGTGGCGAGCGCTGCGCCGGGAAGGGTTTCCAATCGGTAAAGCGGCCGTGGGGCCGGGAGGCAGAGCGGGGCTTGGGAGCTTCCCCCGGGGTCGTCGAACCGCAGCCGGCCCCGCGGGCAGGGGGCGGCGGTAGCCGCTCTCCTGTGCTGCCGGCCCGTTTAACGGCCGCTCGCGGCGGGCCAGGGTCTCGCGCTGCCTCTGCCGGAGGGGAAGGGCGGGGGGGCCCAGCCTCACGTACCCTGGGCCTGGTCCCACGGCGGCGGCAGCCCCCGGGTGCCCGCCTCCCGGTGCCTCTCTGCCTGAGCGCCGGCGGCAGGCGGTCAGGCTCCCCGTTTGCTCTTTGCTTACAGGGCAACGTCGTGTTTTGGCATCAGCCGTGACTCGTTTGGCGGGAGTCGCGAGGGGAGCAGCGGCATCCAGCAGCCAGAACCAAACTTAAGGCGTTCCGTCCGCTGTAACCGCAGAGGCGAAGCGGCGCGGCGCGGTTGCTTGTACGTATTCCTCCTTCCCCACGCACCTTCCTGGTGTTCTTACTTAGTTTTTGCTGTTTAGGAGGTTGTTAGAGAGCTTTGGTGCAATTTTCACTAGGTCTAATTAGAAAGCTAGATAAAAGAAAAAATCTCTTTATGTTTCATTTATTTCGCTGTAAACAGTAATTTTTAATAGGACTAGGTATGAAGTCAGATGTTGTTTGAATTTCTGTAAAAATTCAAGTGTATTTTCATACATATTGCACGGTATGTGAAGAAAATTTAAATATGAGCAGTGAATAATTCTTCCAAAACTGAGAAGAAGCACAGACAGGTTGTTATTTTGCAGGTGTGCAATTTTATTGGGTTTTGTTAAACAGTGTTGTTCTACTTTTCCTGAAAGATGTTAGATGCACAGACAATAGTGCAGAAGAACTGTAGTTGTTACAATGGTTTTTTATTATAATAGTAATTATTATAGTAGCCTTGGATTATTGCATTCTGTCTAGTGTTCATTGGATTTTTCAGCTTTAAACATGTAGAACTCATTGTCTGGATATGAACATTTTTATTCCATTTCAGAGGTTTGTTTACAATAAGTAAGAATTAATGACTTCTGTAAGATTAAGTCAGCTTTATTGCTTCCGTAATTTTTAAAAAGTATATTCAGCAAGAAAATATTATCTTTGTTATTAAAGAAAGAGTGGCAATATTTTAAACTACTTTTTTTAATATAGATTCTTAGTCCACCAATAGCATGCCCCAGACACACTGCAGTATGGGTATGGATGACGAAACAATACAGTTTCTGTTTAGTAGCAAGATTATATGTGCAACCTTGTTTTAGAATTGTGACAAGCTAAAACACAGTCTTATATGCGTAACAAAATTGCCATCTTCTTATTTATCCTAGACCAGCCTGAAAGATGATGCATTTTAGTAGACCTTTATTTGCTAATTTTTAACCAGTGAGTGAAGGCTCTTTTTTAACCCTGAGAAAACTTGCTGTGGAATCCTTCGCTTTCATTAAGGGCATTCATCAGACAGCAAGCTTTCATCTTAAAATTGGATGAACTTAGATAACTTTAGAATTATTGTTCTGGACTGCTGATTCTCACAGTAAAATTAGCATATGGAGACTTTTTTTCAGGACCTTTGGTGCAGCTGTTCCCATACTGCCTCATTATTGCTTTCTGCACATAAAGTGCTTCCAGCGCATTACCAGCGCAAGTTGTTTTGCAGTAACTATCAATTGTCCTACATACTAATAGGAACAGTGTAGCATATCCTAAGCTATTTTGGACTTATTTACTGCAGAATAAAATGATGCATACCAGCAGTTATCAAGGAATCACTCATGCAGTGCAATGCAAAATTCAAGCACTAGTTTGCTCTGTGTTGATTTGAATTACTTTCTCAGGCTGAATAGTATAGAAATTGAAGCAAAGCTATGTGCTGAAGATGCCCATATGACTTAAGGGAAATTGTCATCTATTATTTTCCCATAAATACTTCAAGATTCTGAATGAATTAATTGAAAAAAAGGCCCTTGGACAAGCTGAATGCTTTAACAAAATGTAGATAACTCACCATTAGTTAAAACTAATATATTAGTTGAATAAGCAAATCAGCATGGTATCTTTTTTCATCAAGAACACAGTAAAAGCAGAAAAGCCCCTCTTGGCACACCTTATGTTATTCTCTCTGCCTGTACCTTACCATACTTCTGCATTCCAGGAAAAGGTGTTTAAAGAATGCCTGGAAGGTTAAAGTTAAATTGTTTCTGGTTAAAGAGCTGTATAGTTCCCATAAAGACTGTTGTGTCTACAGAGGCACTAAAAATACTCCTGCACTGTATCTGAACTTTGTAGCTTTCCCATGGGGGAAGAAATGGGGTGAGGGTGAGGGGTGCAATACAGGGTTGGGTAAACGGGTCCTGTGGGTAACAGGGAGAGGTGGTGTGGTGTTGAAATTGGGGAAGGGGGGATGTGGGGAGAGGGATGTTGGTTTGTTTGTTTCAAGGTAACCAGGTCTGGTGGTCCATGTAAGGTTCTTCAGGTAGCTACCCAAACACCTTAACTTCTGTCTTGATACAAGCAGCAGTCTATCTTTAACTCCTGTGTTTTGATCTAGGTAGCCCTTCTTGTATCACGTAACCTGTAGTATTCTCCAACAGCTTCTCTTTTAAGGTGAAGTTTTATTACATTAATCTAATCTTGAAGTAAGAAAAATTATGATAATGCCAGCAGCAGCCTCTGTATGTTACAATAAAGGCCTGCAATGATCATAAAAAGCAAATTCAATTACTGCTATAATGTTCATAGCTGATAGCACCTTGGGAAATGGGAGAGCTGAAGGCTGATGACTACTGGGAAACATACCTTTACAGTTAAAGGATTGGCTGTTACTTCCAGCCTCTCCACAGTGAAATCATAGGCATATACAGTTGGATGTCATCAGCCTTCTGCAGTGCTGTCTGTAACAGAATGTGCTATACCACTACTTTTCAGGGAAAGAAGTGATCCTTTCACCTACCCACTATGGTCACTTTAGAAAAAAATACCGTGTTTGCAGTTCAGTATTGAATCATTCCTAGTGTAGAACATTGTAGCTGCTGTAACTGTGATGCAGCGGTTGGATGTGGCCGCACCAGATGGACAACTGAAATTCATTCATCTCTGCAAGGTGATTAACACAGAATAAGGCTATAGCCAGATTAAAAATCTTAAGAACCAATTCTGTTGAAATTCTGTGATGTGTCTGACAACAAAAACATATTTCCTTTGACATTAAGTGAAACTGGCAGGTAACTTTTCAAACAGAAGCCATACTAGTGCATCTTTCAGAGTAATAACCAGAAGGCATAGTGTTTGTAGCCTAAAAAAGGGACATGTCTGAGTGCTGTGTATAGTCCTTGAAAAGATAATGCCTAAATTTGTTGACTCCTGATGCTAAGTGATTACTGAAGAAGTGCAAGGTAAAGGTTTCGAACACACCATAGTCTGAAAGGATTTAGATTTGTATCTTCTGTGCTTAAGGTACTTCAAGCTGTAAAACAACTGTGAAGAAGGATGTAATAACTCACAGTATCACTCCTGTTAGAACTGGCCATTCCTCATGTTGGCATAAAGGAAACAGAAGAAGAGATACCTTTGTGATTCATCCAATTGCACAACAGTAGGCAGAGCTGCATTTTCACTGTTCCTGTGGTTGAGTATTCATTATGCAGTCATTAAGTTGGGGAGAAAAAAAGCTGAGTCAAACAAAAAAGTACTTCCCACCTTTGACCTAAATATTGTACCTGGCAGTTTACTTGGTAAGGCATATATTCCATATACCTTAAGTTACCGTGATAGGATACTGTTAACACAAATAGGATGGAGGGGCCTAAATTCTGCTTAATAAAATATTAAGCGTTTTGATTAACTTTCAGTAGTTAGTAAAGGCACGGGTATCTCTGTGTTGGGCTTCACTGCATCTAACTACCAAATAGTCATAGTTATACACAGAAAGTACTTGTAAATCGTTATGCAGTAGAATGTATTATATCAGTGTTCCAAGATTCCAATAGATTAATTGCCCAGTAGATAGTATCTTGAGTAGATCATTTCCATTGAGTATGTAATGGCTGTACATGCTGTTTCTTCATGTACCACTGTGTAGACTTTTCTTCAGAAAAGATGGCATTCCAGCAATGGGGAAAGGGTATCTGTCTAGAGAGGGTAGTAGTTCTGCTAGGCTCCCGAGAAATCTCTGCGCATTAAAAACAAAGTTTAGATTGGTTTCATTTCTCACTCCTCCATAGGGGATGAAAATGAAGTCTGGTATGCCAGTTTTATTGCAGGGTAGCTGAGAAAAGCAGAAAATGGTGAGAAAGGAGCGAAAAGCAATCTGAGAAAGCGTAGAAAAGAAAAAATTACAAGCAATTAGAGAAAACTAAATTAAGGTACATTGTAAACATAACATTTACTGACTTTATCATCTCCATTCATAACATCTCTTAAATTTAAAGTCTGGGGGAGAAAGCTAATGATTCACAGAATATATTTGAATCGTATTTTGAAGGTATGTTTTACTTCTAAGCTTGTAAACTTCCCTACATTTTGTAATGTATAAACACTTGCACTGTTTTTGTGCATTTTACTGTTGGATCATAAATAGTCGCTGTTCTTCAGGGCTCACTGAAAGAAGCCAAATAATCTCTTGAAATACACCATGCATGTTTACAGTGTTTCTAATCCCATGCACAGTCTTACAGCTTTAGTCACCATGATAGACATGACACTTTCCATCTGTATAGTCACAAAATCGCTACCTTAGCTATACAGCTGCGGGCTGGCATAGGGCAGAATTTAAAATGGCTTCTGGCCTGTCCCTTGTGGAGCACTAATGTATGGAGACACTGTGGAAACCAGCCTGTGCCACATGTTGCAGAAGTGGGAGTGAGTGTGTGTATTGTTAAGTGCTGCATAACTGTGGAGGTACTGAATTGACCATTGCTAAATATATCTGTCATTGGAATCCTGTTAACACACAGTATCATAAGGTTGGAAAGGACCTCCGAGATCATCGAGTCCAACCTATATCCCAACACTAACACCATCATCTAAACCATGGCACTCATTGCCTCATCCAGTCTCCCCTTAAACACCTCCAGGGTCAGCGACTCCACCACCTCCCTGGGCAGCGCATTCCAGTGGCCAATCACCCTTTCAGTGAAGAACTTTTTCCTAACATCAAGTCACGTTCTAGTTTAAAATACTACAATATTAGGATATCTAGAAATTAAGACTGTTAAGAGACCTTGGCCATTATTTCAGATGTACCTGTTTTGTTCTTTACCTTCTGTCCAATTTGTGCCAGATATCCAACCTTAAAACTGTCCAGAATAACATTCTGCATTGTAATTGGTGCAGTCTTCTCAACCATAGCAGTGCCCTCAGCAGCCTTTTTTGTTTGTTACACGTAACTAAAAAGACAATGTTGAAAAACATATTTCTGTGTAAGATATGTAATCAAAAGTATTTTTACTTCACCATAGTGAGTATTTTTGCCTTCCCTATATGATTTAAAAAAACAAAAAAAGACCAATTTCATGTCAGGGAAATATGCAGATTTATTTTGGCAACCACAGTGTCAAAGAGCTGACAGCTAAAGAAACCACTATGATTTGTTTTTCAGGTACACCATCCTTTGGTGTATCATGGTATATTGTTTACTGTCTTTCTGTTGAGTGTGGGTTATCTTTCATGGAGTACAGGAGCCACATGTTGTAATATCATAAGCCCAGAGCCCATTTCACAGTTTTCTACTTTTCAGAAGCTATGAAACACCTTGTCATAAAGTACTTTCAAGTTGCTTGGATGAAGTTCATTCTGAAAGTGCGGAGAGTTATTGGTTGAGCACTTGGGTGTAGATTGAGAATTTCCCCATTGAAACAGGAAGTATCTCAAATCTCAGGCCATCTTTGATGGTGTTTGCAGGCTGGTTTGTCGTGAGTCTTCATCTGACTGTCACTAGAGCTCAAAGGACAAGTCATACCAATCAGTAAAACAAGACTCAGTCCCAAAGCCAAAAGATGAATGTTTCTGGGGTTTTAATGATCTAGGAGCTCTGACTCATTTTGAGCTACAGTCAATTCATACCAGATTATATAATCTTAGGTGATATTATATCTAATTATTATTTAAAATTAGTCCATTGCTTGTTTACAGCAATTCCTTGTTACAAGTTTATAAGCACAGAGAAGAGTGGGATTTGCTTGCCTTTTGGTGTTCCACTTGAATCTCCAGAAGGCCACTTTAGTTTCATAGTTCTGGTATCACATGTGCCATCTCTGTGCAGATGTCTCTTAGACCTTTTGGACATCTGGAATGGCCGCTGCAAGCTTTTGAATGGTCAGTCTAATGTCACTGTAAGCATGCAGAAGCACTTTTCTATTAAACACTTTTGGTCTTAGAATAGCCTGAACAATATCTTGGTTCAGGATTTTGGCAACAGCTGAATTACTCTGTTGAAGGGAATACAGTCATTCCCTAGCTTTGACTTTCAGAAGTCTGTAGGTATTTTACATTCATAAAGTCATCGTGTTGGATAGACCACAGAGTAGAGAAGAATGGGAGTAGGCTGAGAAGTTCACTATTGTGTAGAGGCAGAATGTGTGCAAGATGGAGTAATCACCCAGATTCTGATGTAATCATTTGATTTTAAAAAAATCACTACAGGTAAATTCGAAGCATCTAGAAATTACACTTTACCCTGCTGTCAATCTCTCAAATTCTCTTAATTTTTTATTATTATTCTTAGCGTGAAAGGTTTCATGTTTGTTCTCTGATTGTGACTGAAAAATAGGAAAGGGAAAGATGCATTTTCTGTTTATCCAGATGATTTTTTACAGATCTAGTTCACAAGTCTAGATATTCCTGTTCATTTAGAACATGATAAGTTTGTACGTTACAACTTTTCTTACAGTTTTGAGAAATTTGCCTTAAAAACTTATATAATAGGTAGCTTTGTATTGTGGAATTTATTTTATCATTCATAACTAAAGATCAGTGAAATGTTAACACCTCTTACTGTACTGTATTTGTTGAAAAATATGTATTGAAAAGTTTCATGGGCAGTTTTCTTTACCTTTCAAGTGTTTACATGTAAACTTTTCAAACTAAGTAAGAAAGGTTGTTACACTTATGTTGATGACAGTTTTTTGGTTTTACAGAACAGGTGTGATGCTTGTCTGTTTTTTTAACACGCACACCCCAGATCTGATAGGACTGAAGAACTGTTGTTCTATTAGCTTAAGGACAGAGAAATGCAAAAATCAGTTTCCCATGGAGCATACTCCACTACCCAATTTGTATAGCAATACTATTTTATGTACTAACAAATGAATATTTAGTCTGGTCTGACAGTATGCTCAGAAACAGCAAGTTGTGGCAGGAACTACTTGAGGCAAGACAGGAAAAAAGTTAACTTGAACTTTTATAATTCTGTTTTGATTAAAGAAGGTCGGCATGAAAACAGGTATTAAGTAATCCAAATTAGGCAGCCTTCCTTCTTTCCACCCTAGAAACGTCTGGAAAGTCCCTCTTGTTTGGGAAGCTTGCAAACCACTTCTCTGTTAGAGGTGAAGAGGAGGCACTGATGGACTTAAGGCATTTCCTCATCTATTTTTTTTCTGCTTGCTTTTAAAAAGTCATGATGTAGCTGATCAGAAG
This sequence comes from Dromococcyx pavoninus, assembly GCA_033558185.1. NCBI lineage: Eukaryota > Metazoa > Chordata > Aves > Cuculiformes > Neomorphidae > Dromococcyx > Dromococcyx pavoninus. The sequence goes on along the minus strand of JAUMJL010000269.1, from coordinate 1,089,597 downwards.
ATTCATGATGTAGCACCAATTTTTGTGCCAGAAGGTGGTCTTTCCCCTTAGCAAGTCAGTTAAAGTGTACATCCCTAACTTGGTTTTCCTTCCAGGTAGTCTATTTATAGCTATCCGTCTGATTAATTTGTCCGGTTTTGAAGTTTGTATGCAGCTGTCTTACAGGTTAGTGGTGAAATCATTTGTCCCCCTGGCTACAAATATATCTTGGTACTTCATTAGAAGGTGGTCAAAGTAGGTGGAGTCCTATGTGTTAGATCAACAACAGGTAATTACTGGGGGAGTCAGCAGTGTATGCTCAGCTTGCATGCTCAGGCTTGTACGTGATCTTGCATTGATATGGTCACTATTTTGCTCCAGTAATGTGGATTTTGGGAGGTCTGTTACTGAAGAAAAAAAAAAAGAAAGTAAAAAAATCCAGAAACCCCACACCAAACAAACAAAACCATAAAATAACCCCCCAAACAACCAAGCAAAATAAATAAAAAACATCTGAGTTCATTTTAGGAGGAGACTGAAATAGAGATTAATTTTTAAAAAATATACTTGACTTTTCTGTTATCAGTGCAAAACAGTGGATTAAAAATGTTGTAAGAAAGATAAGTGAATATTACAAATATATTATGTGGTATTGATATAATTCTCCTGTTCTATCTTCATATGATTGTTGTGGAGCTTGATGAATTGAGCTACATTATTTCATTCTAACTTTGTCCTCTCAACAACCAGAACACTGCTGTGTTTTGGCTGCTTACAATTAAGAATTCTGTTACATGTTATTTGCATCTAATTACAGACTTTACTGTTCAGTGAGAATAATACCTAAGCACAGCAGTCGGAGATCACGTCATTGTGTGTAGAAAGTCTGATGTAATCCTTCAAAAGTTATTTGATCTCAGATCATAAAATAAAAAATAAATGAGAATCGCATGTATTAGACATACCCTCATTTTTAAAAATTTAAGAAAAACAATTGCAGAATTCCGTATGTGGGGTTGGACTACTTGATCTCAAGAGATCCTATCTAACTTAAATGATTCTGTGACTGACAACTGATCAGTTGTGGAAATACATTAAATACTATATTCTATTGGTGGGGTTTTTTAATCTGTAATTTTGAACATTTTGACAGTGTTGTTTCTTTGAAATATTGGGGGTTATATATAAAAATATACAGCACTAGGTTAAATTTGTATGATTTCATAGCTGTACAGCAGATGATAATATGCTTTAAACTTATTACTTCTTATTAATTGTCAAATTACCTAAAATTGTTTTTCACATAACCTACTTGTCCTTTTATGTAGATGTTTTAAAGTTGTGTGTCAGTGTGTGGACCACAAATAAGTAGAGAAGCATTTAGTAAAATTTCTCCAGCTTCTGAAACGTGAAGTATTGTGTTTCTTCTCTTGAAAAAATACGCCATGGAATAAAACTAGGAAGAAAGCACACACATCCTTTGCAACATTGTCTTTGCAAAGCTCGTTTGTTGGGTCATGCGCAGAAAACAGCCAAGCAGTGAGACTGAGATTGTATTGACAAGAACAAGATGAATGGCCCCCTGGAGACTATGGGGTTTGTATGCTCGTTTCCACCACCTTTTCATCCTTTTGTATCCCCTTTCAGTTCATATGCAGATTAACTCAAACCAAGTCCTCACTAAATACTCTTTTTCACTTTAGTTTTGGAAGGTAGATGGAGGATCTAAATATTTATGAGGGTTTTTTTGCTCTGGTTTATGATGCACTCTTGTTGAATGTTGAGGAATTACGTTAATGAATGCATGCCTGCACACACAGACACAGAAACCAGGCAAAAGGGAAAAAAAAAACACACAAAGCCTTGTCAGCTCTAATGTCAGTACTTACTAAACAGTTCCCATGGAAAAAAAAAAGGCAAAGAGATTTAAAATCTGTTGCCAGGAGAAAAATAAATTGTATGGCTGAGCACAAAAGAAGGAACAAAGTTTCATCTTTGCTTTCCTCTGCTGCAAATGTAACTCTTGTTTCAGCTCTGAATAAATTTGAAATAAAACATATTAATTGAAAAATGAAAGCTTGTCTTAACTGGATTTGTGTTTTCAGTAATGAAGAAAAGGCCAAGCTTCTGTCCTGTACGAGTTTCCTTTAACATCAGTAGTAATAAACATGATACATATTTTTTCTATAGTACCAGCTGCAGTTAAGTATCAATTAATTTGAGTTACAAGTCAAATAATTAAATTATTTTTGCTATGATTTTCCTACCTTCTGGACATTTATTTGGGAGGGGTAGATTTTATGAAACAGGTGTTCTGGAAACTAATATGACAAATACACTGAGATTATAGGTACATATACTAAAATATGAATTTATTTTCAGTATAGATCAAAACTAACTTTTATAGGTGGAAGACTATATTGCATTAAAATATTAGAACTGAAATATTCGTTCTTTCAATACTGCATTGTCAAGAAGAGTCATGTCTTCAACCTTTGATCATCTCTACCTTCCTTCTACCCCATTTTATTCTCTGATGCACACATAGCTGTAACAGACAGGGCCCTGACTGATACAAGTGGGACAGTAAATTCTTTCACATTCATGAATCAGAAACGTGATCTTAAATTGGGCTTTTGTGCTGTCATTTAAAAACTTACCCAAGCAACTGCAGAATGTTAACTCTTAGCTCTTCGAGAGCAGTAGTATTTCACTGTCTAGGCTCTGTTTTCCATTTTTATAATACGCTTATCAATTTCATAAAACATTATCCTATCCTAATAAATATGTTCATACTTTTGTTGTACTTTGTTTTCAAGGTATTCAATTTCATATGTAATTAAATCCAATAAAGCCATATACATTTCTTTTATTCTGAAGTTATTTATTATGATCTTCAAATATTTACTATTTTCAGTGACTTTACCCATGATAGCCAAGGGTTAAGTGAAACAAATTTTGCTTAGCAGGTCCCAAGACACTGAAGTTGTGTACAACCTAATAAATAGTACTTGACAACTGAAATTGTATCACCTTTGTTAAGTCATTTAACCTGCATCATCTTCTCCTCACTTTTTGTTTCTAAGTTTAAATTGCCATTTGTGACCAGATACAATTTAAGATATTGTTCAAGCACTTAAACCCCTTAAGTTTAAAAGAAAAATCTGATTTGTGTCTTAACTGGGAAGATTTCAAACTTAGGTGGCCTTATCCAGCCTAGGCGAAGTAAAGTACTTATGTGGGATCTTAGTGAAACTTATTTGCACATCTGCATAATGATTTGGGGGTTTTTATGTGGGTAGATTTATAGGAGGGGAAGAAGGACTTCCTTCTTATACATATACACAACACAGTAGATTAATATGTTAATGAAGAATATGCCTGAAGTTGGAAGAAAAGCAGCAGGGAGATGAGATACTTCAGTTAACTTTAAAGAAGGAAAAACTGGAAGCAAGGGACAGAAAAGCTAGAAAAACACTGAAGAGTGATGGGATGATAGAGGCAGGTATAGCAGAAAGCTTTTATATGGACCACAGTAAGGAAAAACCAAAGTTGAGAGAGTCATTGGATTGAGTATGGAGGAAATTTTGGCTCCCTTTATTAATACTCTCAAAATGAGGATGCAAAAAGTACAGAAGCCAAGGTCACTTTTGGAAGTCATTTTTGGAAGTCATTTTTGGGGGTTAGAAAGGTGGGTGGCCTACTATAGGCATAAGTGAGGGAATGGCTATGTCAGAGTCTTGTAAGAAGACCTTCATTTGTAACGGCAAGAAAGTCCTCCCCCCACAAAAAAAAATAACCCCCCCAAAAAGGCAAAGAAGTAGCCCACAGGAGTGCTGTATTAATGAAGGGAAAGCACAGGAAAATACAAGAATTTACAAAGATTGGAAGCCACAGCTAGACACTCCACACCTGCACCCATCAGCTGCATCTCAGACCAGCACGCTTTATGTTAAGGACAAGCCCCCTTCTCCAGTCTTAGAAGTTTATCTAAAAAGGAACCTATGTGAGGAGCCAGAAAGGCCTGTCAAGACCTGCTGGACTTCTGGCCTGTGTAGTAGCTAGCTCACATTCTTTAAGGAGAGCATAGGACATAAACTAGTTATTAAAGATGGAACACTGTTTTCTTCCTCTGAAACCATTTGCATCCACAGATTTCTAACGTATCAGAATAAGCTCTGCTTACAGAAAAATGCAATTGCTCAAATAAAACAGTAATGCTTTCAGTGGATTCGTAAAGGAAAGACCATAAACTGACCTAGTGATCGTCTGCCTTGTGAAATTTTGCATCAAAAATGACCAAGGGTAGAGTCCTACAATGGATTCAGGCTTCATGTACCAGTGAAAAATCCCAATTCCTGGAAAAAAAAAAAAGAAAAAAATAGGCCATCGAACTGATTGTAAGGCCCCAAATCACAGTGCTGTCAGGATTACCAAACAGGTTAAGATTTCTAACAGTAGAAACTCCCCTTTAGTTGTTTGCTGGGTGAAGAACTTGCTTCACATTTTTTTACTATTTTCCATTATCTGAATTTTGCTCAAAGTCAGAAATTACAAGTTATGTAAGGATTAAAAAAAAAAAACAACCACAAACAAATCCACACACCACTGGAAATTGCAGGTAAATTCTCTCAACACTCACCTTTCACGATAACCACTAAAAATGAACACTCTTCTTTTTTCCTAAGGCTGATTCTGAAGCATTGTCTCTCTCAGCTGAAGGCAGTGGGTTACAGACATGTTTTTTCAAGAAAGTAGTTTCTTGAGTCTGCTTAATCTTTAGGCTGGGATTTTTCCAAATAGATTCCTGCATAAATTTACTTTTTTTTCCTTCCCAAAATAAATTTCCTATAGCTGAATCACAGTATTCTAAAGGGAATCTGGCACTCTGCCTAAGCTATGAGAAGTCTAGCTGTTTCCATATTAGTGTAACACAGTCGTTTCAGAGAGGCAAGGTGTATCACCGTGTATGGTACTGAACTGAAAGGGAATTCTGAAAGGAAATATTTGTGTGTGTTTGACGTACGTGCTTACAGTACTCTGGTACCTGAATTGATTTAGGTGTATACATGAAAATTGTGTGTCTCCTATGCTCACAGATGCCTCAATTTCTGCCAGTAGATACCTAGAGCTCCTTGCAGACAGAAATCCTACAAAGTGCTAAAGCTACAGTTACCAAAGTGCTTAGATATCTACCGTAAGATGTCCTAAGACAAATTTCTTAAAAGATGTTCTCCCTTAACATTAAAAAAAATATATTATGGGCAAGTTTTTGTTTATCATCTCTGAGAATATCAACATAGCAGTTCTACAAATTCTCTCAAGTTATTATGGGTGATGCATTCTTTTTTCCTTTCATATGTAAGCAATGGTCAGATTCATAGTTCAGATTCACAAGCATAGTTCTATTTGGACTCCTTGCAAATCTATTTTCCAGAAATATCCTTCAGACACCTAACTTTCATTAATTAATTGATGAGCCCTACTCTGGACATAATGATATATTACCTTAGGTACAGAACTCGGAGCCCTAAGTGTCAAGGGTTTTAACAGCAAGGCTGTGAGATGCTGGTGGAGTAAAACAGAACATCATTCCTCTCTCTTACACAAATCAACTCCAGATTTCTTCACAAATCATCAAGAGGTTGCAGTTGTTCTTCCAGGCAAGCAGCTTCCAATATCAACAGTCCCAACTTAGGAAGAAGAAAAGTGGATTTGGGAGAGTTTTCCTCTCCAAGCACAGTGTTTTTCTTATGCTGCTTTCTCCTGTTTGGATTTCTCCACGTAAAGGGAGAAAGTCAGAAGAATAGGCTTCTGTTAGATAACTGTTTTCTTACCTATTATTTTTGCCAACAGACTGCACACTTTATAGACACAAAATGATTCTTTGAAAGGCAAAAGAAGATACAGACAAAATGTGCAGATTTGAGGTGTACAGAATAAACTAATATGGAGCCTGTACTGTTATTTCAATAATACCTATTCCCTACAACAGAACATAATAATTTCGCACCATTCCATTTCTGCCATTTTTTAAGCAATAACCACTGCTAATTTGTTTGCCAGGGGTTTTCTAACAAAGTGTGAGAATTTTTGGTTTAAAAACTGTTGAGTATCAGGAATTAAATCAATGAAGGAAGCTTACAGAAACCTCAAGCATCGTTCCTTCGTAAAGATCATTTAGTGTTCCTAAACTGTGTGAACTGAATTTGTTCACACAAGTGTAATTCCACCAAATGTCAGTGCTCATAAGTTGAGTACTAATTACATGATCTAATTTTGGAGTGTTCTAAAAGTTTATTTCTGAATCAGTTATCTTTTGATTTTTTTTTAATTTGTCATCTTGGTTTCACAAAAAAAAAAATCAAAGCTGGAAACAAATCAATTAACATTTTGCAACGTTTGTCTGAGGAAAATAAGGGATTTGTTTTGGTCTTTAAACACTGCCTTAGTCATTTTACCAGGGTTAGTTTTAAGAATAATGTCATATAAATGAGGGCAATGATCTAGAAGGCGCTGGAATGAGAAGGAATCTGCATTTAATGTCAACTATTAACACAAATTTTCTGGCTGTGTCTCTTCTAAAAAGTTAATCAGGATCAGGACTGAACTGTGGCTGTAAGCAGGCACCCTAGACTGGCCTTGTTCATCCTGTTAAGATTTCATCCAACACAGCCTGGTCACCTATCAAACAGCGCCCAGGAAGTATTCGGCAAAGTGCCAATGGGCCTTGGGTGAAAGCTGTCCCCAGGGATGTTCTGACACTTCAACAGCTCTGGTACTGGGATGCACTCTTTGGCACTGCTTCATTTCTCAGTGCAGACCTAATCACAGACGTAATCCCCATGTGAATTTGAGCAGAGCACGGAATTGTTCTGTCCTAAAGTGCCTCATTAGTGGGGAATAACTATTTTCCTTTCTTCCTCTTATCTGCTATGTCTGTGTGGATTATGGTATCACTGGTAAAAATAGTCACTTTCTGTTATGTGTAAACTATCTATTACAGTAAGATCATAGCTGTAATTTAATGTTATTATCAGTATACTAATTTGAGTAGTAACACAAAGATTGCTAAAATTTAGAAAAGCCTGATAAAAGGAAATCTTCAGCTCCCACCACAGATATATGTACATTTATATAAGTGTGAATGTGTAAATATACCAACACATAGTAGTGTGTATATACATATACACATATACACACACTCTCTAAATAGACTGTGCAAAAAAGGTCTGCATTACTGCATCCTTCTGCCAGCAAAACTAAGATAACAATCTATTACAGAGCTATTTGACAGAAATGTTATGGTTAATTAGATAAATCTATTCTTGCATCGTAAATTACTCTTCTAAGTACCTGGACATATTTCCACATAGGCATATATCACATTTCACTCAAAACAGACCGTGGTTTACAGACAATTAAGTGGTACCTAGCGCCTCTCTGATAATCTTTTAAATTATCTTTTAAGATGAGGATACATATAATATATTTTAAATTTTAGCATGGAAAAAACTATTTATGAAGGATTAAGTTAACCCTGGAGAGGAAGGATGGCACAAGAAAAGCAGAACCTGAACAGGACAGGTGTTTTGATGGCTGCATATCTGAGGCTGAATATCCTTCTAACAGTGGTAGCTGTACATGAAACAAGAAAGACAGTAAAAAAAAAAGAGCAAAGGAGAACAGTAACTGCACAAAGATGACCTTGAACAACAATAACAACAAGAAAACAAGCTTGTAAATTAAAGACTTTAAACTAGGAATTCAGAACTTTTGCATCTTCTTTCTTTTCTTCTAGTAATCATAGTTCTAAGTAAAATTGGGTGAAATAACCAAAAAATAAGCAAAGTAGCTCATCAAACACACTTCAAAGCTGTGATCTACAAATACTCCAGACTTCCTCTGGATTTAGCAGGACTCGCAAGCTCCATCAGAAATGTGCATTTAGTACCAGCTGCCACCATTTCCAGGGAACAAATGTGTAGAATAAGTACTGAAGTGTGTGGCAGAACTTCCTCAAGTGATGGTAAATGATGTGACTTTGCAAACTGATACAGTACATTCTGCCTTATTCTGGGGAAAGGAAAAAAAATAAAGTGTGGAGCCAAACACTTATTAGGGCCCTTCAGACCTGATTAAAGTCAAACAGGAAACATTTACTTTAATATAAAATATGCACAGTAACAAAATCTTAATTAGACACACACATCTCTCAAGATATCAATAAATGTTTCCTTTTGATAAGCCTGATTTAATAGACTGTTGTAACAGGGGAATGTTTCTGAAAAATCATTTAGAGAAGTGGGAGAAATAAACAAGCTCAAATATTTAAACCTCAACACTAATTAGCAGACCATTCTTTCCAAAGATATATCTGAATTTCAAGTTTATTTAGCTTCAGCCAAACACAATAAAGGCTTTCTTTTTAGAACAATTGGGTTTGAAACTTGAGAAACATCTTCTGGGCATTCATATCTTTGTTTGCAGGTGGCTACAGAAGCAGCAAAATGTTTTGGAGGATTTAGGTCTTAGCAGTGACTCAGAAAATAAATTTGAAGACAGACATCCATATCTGAAGGGTTTTTCTTTTTTTTTTTCTACCTTTTGTATGAAGCAGAAATTGAGAGGTCAGAAATGGGATCTCTTGTGTTGTGTAGCTTCCTGGTAACAGCATGGTATTCATCTTAACGCTGCAAGTTCTCAGCTGGGTTAGCACCTTACAAAACCTTGCAGAAAGCAATAGAGGGCACACAGTCAGCAACTTCAAGCAAAGTCTTCTATGTTCCTTCATGGACGTACTTACACTCCTTTTCTGGCTATTTACACCATAGAAAAGCTTTTGCAGTTTGCTTAAAGCTGTCAAGAACAAAGCTTCAGTATTTCTTCTCATAAAGGTTTTCCTTCCAATTCAGACCTGGCGAATTTGATTTGTGTTGAACAGTGGGCTGCTGGTTGCACTTCAGAAGTGATGATGGAAGGAAAAATTGTCACAAACTCAGAGATGCTGGAAGCAATGAGGACCCAATGTGTGTCCAAGCACATGGGAGGGTAGAGGGTAGGGCTTGTGTCTGGAGCCAGTAATGAGCACAAAATAGTGACCTGTTCCTTAAATCTCACATCATGCCATAACTGTTCTGTGAGCAAGGCCAGGGCTGCAGAACAAACAGATCTCTTCACTCCGAGATTATGTTCTTGCCAGCAAGGAAGAGGAGAATGAGCAGTCCTACGTGAGTGAAACCTATGAAAATGCTTACCTGTGCCTGTACTGATACTGTTTGATTTCCTGAAAATGGTTTCTTGAGATTTGGTGAAAGTGAATGGCCTCAATTATTCTGCTGTCATGGGATGCAAAGCAAATAATTACATTTGTTCAGGTTCTTGTAAGTCAGAGTATTTGAGCATAAAACCAACTATGGATTTACACTGCAATCAGTTCATAAAACCGGGTAACACTGTTTTTTTAAACTAGAGGGAAGATTCAAGCCCACCTGACATCAATGGATATTGGGATTCACCAATGCTAGGATTTCATTCCTATTTTTCCAAAACAATGATTAAGATTACAATATCCCTTTGAAAGGGCTTTTCTTAATAAAAGCAAAAAAAAAAATCTTTAATCCCAAAGACAGTATCTGAAAGGTTTTACAACTGTGTCTCATATAAATGGTGGCTGATCTGTACAATAAAAATGACAGATATTCCATCTGTATTATTGTTTCTGTTACATCAGATATTTAAACCTTTTGAAATAGAAGACCTTAGAATAAACAGCGATAGAAAACACAGAACTTAAAACACCAGAAAATTTCACAGCATCATTAAATGCAAATAAACTGAGTCTCAAAATCAACATTTTGTATTTCTTCATGACATAACTAGATTTTTGAAGAGATATAAAATCAAAAGCACAAATCACCTTTCTAAAAGTGCACGTACATGCAGATATGAACTGGGATGCTCAAACATAAAAGAATTACTTGGGAAGTTTTTTTTATCACCGTGTTACTGATTGTACAACATCGCAGAAAAAAAATGCATTTTAGCAATGGTTTTACTAACTTAGAACTGCCCAGACTGTCACTGTATGCTCAGTGGAAGAGGATGGATACTGCATGATGTCCTGGTAAGTAACCTTTTTTATATAATTTGGATGTAGATCCAAATTCAGTCCACTAGAACACAGAAATGGCCAATGCATAACGAGGTGGGGGAAGAAAAGAGATGTAACTGAGATCTTTCTCACTCCTGATCTCTATCCTTTAAAAATATTGGGGGGAAAGGCATTGTTGGTAGACAGTTTGATTTCTCAAAGATAAATGAAAAAAACACATGCAGAGAGAACATTCCCTAGGATCAGAATGTAGAAAGGTTTCTTCTCCTTCTCCCCTCGCCACCACCTCCAACCTGGTCAGTTCTTCTAAAATTTGAAAAACACTGAGATGAGTTTACCACTACTCAGAGAAAGCCTCAGCATCAGCAGACGGAAAGTAGGCCTTTTTTTTCTTGCTGCCAGAAAAACACAACTATTCATCAGAGCCTGTGATGCATCTAAGGAAAAGGAGAGCAAATTGGAAACAGCAGACAGAAAGCGAGTAGCAAACCAATGCCAGATCAACTGCAGAAGAAAGTATTCTCCAAAACAAGGAGGCAAACGTTCATCGGTGTGTATAGGGGTCAGGAGCTGCAGACAGAAGGAAAGGATTTAGGATACAACTTTAAACGTATCCCAAACTCTGCAGCAGAGGGAAGTGTGGCAGGGAAGCAGAGAAATATAAAGAGCTGGAGCAAATAAAAGAATGAACCCAAGAGGAATTAATTCAGCTGGTGGTGGCGAAGGGCACCCATTGTAAATGGGAGAGGGAGGCCACAGTAAGCACGCCATAAACTGAGTGCCAGAGACGTGACAGCGTGTTCTGCGGAAAAGAAAGTTTGTAACTGCAGACATTTTAAGAATGCGTTCATTCATTGGGAACAGCACAAAGCTCACGAAGACCAAAGGGCCAGGGAACCATTCCTCCCTGAAAAGTTAACCCACTTTTTCTTTAAAAGTTACTTTTTTTTGTGTTGGACTGTATGCTAGTACACGCCACTGAAATCTTCTCCCAGTTTTGCCTCTGTCGTGCTCAGTATAAGGGGTCTATAACTATAACTTTCCACCTGAATGTTTTCGCCTGTGCTTCCATTAGTAGCAAGTGAGGTTCTGTGCTGCATACACGTTAGGATATACCATTAAAAGCAATGGTAGCCCTCTATCCTCTGCTACTACTTTGGTTATTATATTGCGTAGATAATCTACTAGACCTAGTGTTCCCTCCTCTCCCTCCTAACAAGGGACGTTCTTCCACCCTTTTCTAATGCTTTGGTTCCTTCTTCTGTCACTGCAATACACATCACACATCTTTCAAGTTCCCTTTCCCTCCTTACCCTAATCTCCTACTCACACACCACCTTCCACTGCCATGCTTACCTCCAGAACAGATAGACCTCATCCTTAGCGTCACTTAACTTTATTTTACTACTTCACAATTCAACTTCTCACCTTCCAGGTGATCCACATTAAAGCCTCTCAAATGGCTGCATCTTCCTTATTCCTTTCACTTGCTAGTCCAGCTTCAAATATGGAATTCAAACAATCATATCTACTCCGTTTTTTTGTGCTGTCTTCTTTCATTTATCTCACAACTCCTGACTTTCCAAGCTTCCTGTATAATTTCTTTCCTACCTGATTATTGAGGCTTCTCTCGTGGTGCCAGTCTCCACAAGCTGTGCTGCTCCAACCAGCTTCCGTATTCCACATGTCCCCTTGTCCTGAAGTAACATCCACCCTTTTCTCTAATAAACCCTAAACCTGTTTTTTGACCCGACCAATGTCATAGCATTTCCATTGTCACCACAGCTCTCCATTTTGCTGTGCTATGCAGAAACACAAAGGTTTCAATTAGCGTGTAAGCTGGCCAGGGAAAGGATTTTCTTGCCTGAACTATAAAGGACCTTTTAAGCACATAACAAGAAATGTAGAGATTTTGACACCATCTTGTTTCCAGAGACCTTATTTTGTGGAAAGCAGAGCTCAGTGCTTCCTCTCCTCCTCATATTTTCTTTGCTATTCTTCAGACTGACTTGGATGTCCTGGCACAAACGTGACTTCACCAGAGTTCTGCAGTTCTTTAAAATGGTATCAGATCCAAAGAAATAGAGGTTTCTAAGGTGACTTTTACTGCCTGTGATGATAATACAGCCTACTGGCTGCTGTGTAGCACACTGAGAATTTAAGTTCTCATCTTATTCCAGCTATTCCTACTAAAAAAGGACTTAACGGAGAAGTAAGGAGTACAGAGAGACATATGCCACATGTTATTCTTTCACAAATGCTTTATCTTTCCTGCAATTAAAATTAAACTTTACTGTCTTGGCTCATACTTTGGGTGTTCCTCAACTAAATCTTGTTACAGAAGTAATGTGTCTGTGTATCACAGACAAGAAGAACAATGAGTCACATTATGAAATGGTACCTTAACTCTCTGTCCTTCGTTCCGCTGTTCAGTAAAATCTGCATCCTGCTCTACTGAATATCAAGAAGAAGCATTTGAGTGTAACATCTGCATAGGCAGGAATTAGAAGGGTAGTTTGTATAATCAGATTACATAGCATTGTAAAATGCAGGCATAATTTAAATAGCTCACAGAATTTCTTTCAAGGTGCACATTACATTTAAAGGATCAATTTCTTTTGCCAATATTTTTGCAAAAGGTTGAATTGCTGATTATTGCAGCCTCTTCTGTACAACAAATGGAATCCTGATCCCATATTAAGTTTCTCTGTTTTTCCAATAGCACTGCTCAAATAGCCCTTTAAATTTTCCTCCCAAGAACATCCATATCACTCCATAAGAACAGATGGAGTTTATGCACAACTGGCTTTTTTTTTTCTATACCAAATCAAAATGAACAGCCAGACAAGACAAAAATTTGCTGAAATTCTGAATTCTTTCTGCAGGTTTAAAGATTTTATAAGTTATCATTCTTTGATTATGCAACATCTATGGTCACAAGCATCTGTTGGTTGCATATGGGAGTTAGACAAACTCTTTTTTTTATGCTACTGCAAAAGTAAGACACAAGCTCATAACTTGATCAAAAGAGGAGCATCACAGCAGCTTTTTTTGCAGGTTGAGCTCTCTGCCCCCAATGAACCAGGACAGAAGCAATCAGGGAGAGAGGATGTACTGTACAATGCACCCCGTGCCCTCAGGGACAGACGTGATAAAGCCAAATTTTCCCAGCTGGGCTGAAACAAGGGGTGCTCTGGCTGAGATTCAGCTCCAGCAACTAACAGAAAGATTATGAACAGTTCATAATAAGCAGAAGTCTTTCTCACAACTGCTTCATATGTGCATGCAGATAATCTATCCATTTGGGAGAACTGCAGACCAGGTATATTTAAGGCTCCTGAAACTCATGGATTTATTCCTAATCATCAGAAGACATGCTTATACATCACAGAGTTTCATTATCAGGATGCTAGCCTTCAGATTTCTGCCTCCAACTTCAGCTGTTTGTTTCAGTCCATTCAGCTCTATGAACACTGGAAAGGATGAATAAATCCTGCTTTATACTATTTCCCATTCCTGACTATCGAAAATTCAAACCCAACCATTACAAATGTAACCTTTGCTCTTTGGCAGGCTTTCTTAAGTAGCACTGTTCAGTTCTTCTGAACATGCCACGAAGCCAGGAAAACAACTTAGAAAAAATCTAGGAAAATTACTCTGACTCATTGAGTTTGTTTCCTTTTTTTTTACCACGATGAAACACCGAGCTATAAGAATGGAGGCTTCCAGGGAGCACTGGGGAATTCATGCCACTGCTGTCTCTGTTAAACATGTCACTATGCTGTGCTATTTTTGATTTTCACAGGCTCAGAATTACTGGGGTTTTAGGTAGTTTGCTCTTCCTAGAAGCGGAAGAGACCAACATATTGAAGAAATAATAGCAGAGTCAAGAAAACTTCTGTCGCTGAAAAGAAGAAAAATTCTACAACCCTGAACAGCAAAGAATGAAAACAATGAATTTAAATCAGAAAAAGAAGTTCAGTTGATTTGTCTTCACTCTTCCTGCATTTTCTGACCTGAGTTAAGATCAAGTTACTTCAGTTCAAAACTCAGCATATTTTCCCCTCCTATTCCACTTTCTTTCACACATTGCCACCTTCAGATCTCTTCTCCTTTCTACATCGTTGTCTGAGTCTAGTCCTGCCTTTGAACTTTCTTTCCAAATATCGTATCATCATTTTTAAAAAGCTTTTCTTCCATGGATCTCAAGACATCTTATCAATTGACACAATAAAGATAAACTCACATAGACTGCTTTTCAACTACTACTTAACCTAAAGTTCACTATTTCTGTTTCAGACCTGAAATCAAAAAAAACCCCATTTTTCCAAAAATATCAGTTGGTCTAGAAAAAGAGATTTGTTCCCTCCCTCTCCAATGGAGCTATTCTTTATGAACACTGCCACCACCGCACTCTTGGACCCAGCTTTTGTGTATTGGTATCCTGTGCTGTATATCGTATTTTCTGACTTTTGTCATAAATTACTCAAAATCAACACCTTGCCTATGAAAAGAATTTTGTCAAGAATGCTCTTAAAAAACAGTACTGTGGGAGACCAGTTTAGTGATTGCTTTGCTAAAGTTCAGTGTAGTATTTGTTTACTCATTGTATAAGAGTGGATTGTTTAGGACTAATCTGATCCAAAAACTACATTCAAAATTTGTATCTAGATTTTAGAAAGCTGCAAAGTTTGAGTGTAGGTCTACCACCCCCCTCTACCACACTGCAGCTCCTGCAGTGCAGTATGCTAAGTTTAATGGCTTCATTTCTAGCCAATTTCTTTTCTAATTTCATCTGGCTTTGTTTTATACTTTGACAACCCAGTAGCTCGGTTGGCACTGCAAGATAGGAGTAAGTCACATAACAGAGTATCATGTTTAGATGCTGCAATATATTGCAGAATACAGACAGAAACAGAAAATGGCAAAGCGTGTGCGAAAGTCATCTCATACCTTTGCCAAGGCATTCTGGGTTTTCCTTAGGCTGGGCAGCATTTTATTCGAAATCTTGCAGAACACACATCAATATTTCTGTCCTATATAATGAACATGGTCTGCTGAAAATCATGTTCCTCTTTCAATATAAACAAACGATAGCCTCTGTACCTCCACTGTAGCAAGTAAGCTGGGGGAAAGAGATATTGCAGAAAAATTGTCTGACTTCTGTTTCTTGACTTCCAAGAACTGTTGATCTGTTAGAAACCAAAGGGGAAAAAAAGTCTTTGCATCTAGGATCTGCTGGGTGCTAATTTGACATGGCAGTGAGATGAAAGTTGGATTCATGCTAGTCTCAACATCAGAGGATTGGAATGCAGCCTACTTAGCATAGAAGTCAAACAATTCACTGGCAATAGATTGCTTTCCACTTCTAGATCTGCTAAATAAATAGAAAACTAATTAACAGTGTAGTATGGCAGATGTAGCAGGTTTGAATTTCATTAGAGCACTGGCTAAGAACTGAAGGAATCGAGAAGTCATTATATGTCCTAATGTATAATGAATCTTTCATACTGTCTTTTCCGTGGGACAGAGAAGATAGTATTTATGTGCCTTCTGCATAAGAATTTCCTGATATATATTTCCGCTCAAAATAAGAATTAAAGTGTAAGCCCTTGAAATTATTGTAAGTATTCTTTTCATTTTCCATAAAATTACTTTGTCTCTGAAACAGTAGGGTTGTGTATCTTTGCCTTGTGCATTCTGTTCAGCTACTTAAAGCTTTTTAAAATGTTTTTCACGGGGTATTTTTATGTTACATTATATCTATTTCTTTCTCCTTGATGAAAAGCAATAACAGGTTGTATTTCCTCTAGTAGTTAAGAACACGAATCACACAAAGAAATATCTGTAGTCACATTCTGAAAGGAAAAAAAAGTTATTTAAGGCATTTATTTTTAGAATTTCCCCCCCTAAACACACATTAAACAGAACTTCCTATACCCAGAATTGCATAACCAGCTTTGGCAGTATTAATTAACAATAAAAGTAGTGTTTGCCCCATAAGAATCAATAAGATAATTATGTTACTTAGGAAATGGTGGTCATATGATTTTGCTTTCGGTGCATAATGAATAACATTAAGTTCTGTACAACAAAAAGGGTTTACAAACCAAACCAAGCCATAGGACCTGTGTGAAATTCTTTCAGGAAAGCCTGATTGAAGCCCTGTAGCAACTACCTGATTTTACTAACTATAATGGCTATGTATATATGCTTGACAAACACATACAAGAAGTACATGAATTCTTAAACTGCATACTCCCAAGGAGGCAGTTTTGGCTGGTATGCAGGAAATACCAGGACCATTTCTGTATTTTGATATTTGAACCTTGGAACACTTTTGTCACACTCCACATAACTTCATTCCTGGGCAAAAAAGTATTAAATGTCTTTCAAGTGGCCGTTACAAAGCTAAATGCTGTGCATAAATATGCATGAGAGGTCTTTATTGCCAAGAGATGATGCTTAAAAGGTTCAAGTGTCTCTTGCTAAGATTCTCCTACTGGCTCTATGGCAGTAGAGCAAGCACTACAAAGGAGTAGTTGCATCTCCAGAAAACGATTTCTATTTTTTGGGGTTTACCTCTTCAGGTTTTTTGTGGGATTTCCCTGCGATCAAACATAAGCTCACAGGTATCCCCACAGTGAGCTGCCAAGGATGTTTACCGGAAACCATCCCTGTAAGCAGGTGGTTTGCTTTAGGGAATATCTGTACCAGGGGCCTAGACTGGATCCCTGTCAGTCCCTGGGAAACAGCAATCATCACTAGAAGACGGACAGATCAACTGCACTCAGCAGTCTTTACTTTCAGTCTCAGCAGAAGCCAACTTGGGACTCCAGTAAATGTCTGGCATGCTGCTCCCAGCCTGCTGCGCCTTACAGTCCCTGGCCAGGGGAGAAACAGCCATTCTGCTCTTGGCTTCTCTGGTAGCAGACAGAGCAGGAGGGTGGTTGGATTATTCACCACCAGCTTTCCAAGAACAATGGGAAAATGCAATGCAATGAGCAAGGTATTGAAATTGACGTGGGTGTGCTAGCAGGGCTGAGGAATGCAAACAGACACTCCTGGTAACTTTGGATTTCAGTCTATTCTTTGACAAAGGAAAGACCCAGAAAAGATCATGCAACCAGTATATTTAGACAGAAGTCTATAGCCTGCTGTTCTTTTCTTCCCAGCAATGCTAAGCAGTTACATCTCCCAGTGTTACTGTGGGAGCTCCACAGAGTCATCAGCTATCTCCAAATCTTGAGGTAGACTCCTATCAAACACTCTTTTCAGCAGTTCTGACTTGTGCACAGGATACCTACAGTGGCAGCAGCTGTACTTCTCAGATGCCACATTTACTGTGTATTTCCACACACACCAGCTTTTTTTACCCCACAGTTTTTCCAGTGGGGATTTTGGCTCTCCCACGTGCATATTAGCTTGGCATGATGTCATTCTTCCAACTGCACAAACCTTTCCAAAATGCTTGTCAAACTTAGGACTGTTATAGGGTTTTGTCACTTTTTTTTTGTTTCTGAAAACATATGGGTAGAAGTATGAAATACGTTTTCCCAGCCTTTACTCAGACGCAACATGAAAGCCTGCTCTCTCCTCAACATAGGGTAGCCTGGAGAAGGTCCCTGGCTGATGTTGCTCCTTTTCCCCCAAGTCAGTTAGTCACACCCTCTGTTACAGATGGCTGACTTGTAGATAACCCTGAGGAGCAAATAGGTCCTTCAACCCCGATTATAGAACTAATTTATTCCCATGCCTCCTTCCTCCAAATTTCAGTTGCTATCATACAATATTATTAAAATGAAAACCTGTAATTATTTTTACATTTCAGTGTTTTGCTTATGATTTTAATCACTTTTAGTAACATGGTCTGTATCCCCTCAGTACATTTAATTCTAGAGCCACAGTTCAGCTTGGGAATATACTGTTTCTTACTCACTGGTTAATGCATCCGTTTCTTGAGTTATTGT
The DNA here is from genome assembly GCA_033558185.1 of Dromococcyx pavoninus. Taxonomy (NCBI): domain Eukaryota; kingdom Metazoa; phylum Chordata; class Aves; order Cuculiformes; family Neomorphidae; genus Dromococcyx; species Dromococcyx pavoninus. Next base: position 1,071,534 of record JAUMJL010000269.1, on the reverse strand, counting down.
CTTTGCATTGATCTATATTGATTCAGTTAAAAGACACGTTATCCTCGGTTCCATTTCTGTGAGGGAGATGTGCTTGCATTACAGGATCTTTAATGGCAAGGTTATCTCTCGTGTCATAGCCTTCATCTGCAATGTATTTTACTGATGATTTTTCATGAGTAATCCTCAGCACAGAGACTGTTCAAAAGATGTTTGGTATTTTGCACTTAGCTAATGAACACACCCATGTACCAAGGGTCACTGCTGGCTTGGACCTATTCTTCAGTGGTAAGGAAGGATGTTGTCAAACCAGTAAATCTATCCAGGGCAATACCCAAGGAACAATACCCAAAGGTATGCATGTTAATCCAGCAAAAATCAAGCTGCAGTAAAGATTTGACAACATCATCTGAGAAAAGTAAGGAAAAGAGCAGAGGGACAGCTGGCAGAAACTTCCCTGCTCTTTTATAGCCAGATGTTAAGTGAGACAAGTGAAGGTTCTATGTCCAGACAAGAAGCTGTGTGGAAACAAGGGAAATGACATTGCTGTCAGGAGGTTCACTTCCTCTGCACAAAGGCAGTCTGGTTTCCAAAAAAAAACCCCTTTGCTAATGAAAATGTTGCAAATGCAGCAAAAGTAGCATTAGACGCTTGTTTGCTAGCTCAGCAAAATAAAAAAATAAAAAAAAAGGATTGTTTTTTCCTCCTCCCTCAGCTAGAATCACCTACATTTGTGTGCTAAGACGGCGCTGGTTGCTTGGCAGGCTATTTGCTACCTGTTAGAGCAGAGGACAAACCTCAGCAAGCCAGTGGCAGCGGCTCCGAACTGAACTCGGGACAGCCTGGGAGCTCATGTCTGAACACTTTCTGCGTTTTAGGGAAACGAAATTCTGACTCCCAAAAATAAAAAAGGAGAAATGACTCTGACTAGCTTTACATCACTCTAGTTTTCTGCTGGTCCATGGCATGTTTCAAACACCAGCTCAGCTGCCTTTTAAAAAGAGCATAGGAGCCAGGCCTAATGACATCTCAACAGCTGGGTTTGCCTGATAAATTCCGGTTAGATGCATCAGTCTCCAAGAGCCTTGAAATCAAAACAATCTCTGGAATTTTAAGCTTCCTCTTTCCCCACCATCTTCCAGCCCACTCCTGACAAAATATTAATTTTAAAACAATATCTCCCTAATCCTATCACCGTTCTGTATGGTCACCAAATCATCAGACGAGACAGATCCTCAAGGGAAAACTCATGTCCCTGCATTGTCAGTAATGAATGGAATTATTTCATGCTTCACAATGCCCTTGAGGAAGAGTCATACCAATTAGCATAACTGGGTTTTTCTTATTACACGATTGAAATTAATGAGAGAAGAGACAAAAAAAAATAGGAAAAAAGGAAGATGGTGTTTTGTAATGTATTTTGACAAATAAGTTGAAGATGCATGACAATATTAGCACAGCCCAGCCCCTCAGTGATAAAAATTGCCTCAGTACTGAGGCATGTCCATGTAAGTCTGCCAAGACCAAACCTTATTTCAAAATAAGGTTTGTGTAATATTTAAGTGTAGGATAGGCCTTGTTTTTACACCTGACATGTTACTGTCTGAATTCACTAAGGGCAGGGGTGTCAAAATCGTGGCCCATGGGCCAAATCCAGTCTCTACCTTGTTTTATCCTTGTTTCTCCCTGGTGGCAGCGCCGAGCTCTTTGTCCCTGCGCTCCTGCCAGCACTGGTCACATGTGCAGTGTGTGATGTGTGTTATGCTGCAGGAGCAGGAGAGCGGTGGGAGCTTTGATTTTGACAGCTCTGACTAAGGGTAAAGATCTCCTAGAAGAGAAGTCCACTGATGGAAGTATAAGGTCTTGACTGTAGAGGTCTAGACTGCACAGTAGAGTTTAATGCTTAAGGAAGCATTGCAGCCATAAAAATGCAGCTCTACCATCCCTTCATTTCTCACTATCTACACGCAAAAACACACAAAATAATTGCTTTGAAGATAGATAAATGCCAACAGCAGTTAGTTTAAAAGTCAGGATCCCTTATTGTACTAAAGATTTTGCCATCTTTTTGCAGTCTAAGTTCATGAAAACAGGTATGAGGATACAGTTGGCATCTCATGCTTTCCCTTGCACCGTGGTCTACAAATCATTTACAGCAGCAGCTTAACAACACCAATTTGAAATACGTAGGAACATTGATACAGTAAAATTCATTCATTAAGGAAAGAATTTCTTCCAGAGGAAAGCAAGCTATTCACAGCAGCTCACTGTAAGCATATAACTTCATTGCCTAACTGAGATCACTCGACTGCCTTCACAGACACCAAAGCACTTAGCGATCAGGGCCCTGGGGCAACGGTCTTCTCTCCCAGCTCATGCTGTGGCTGCAGAAAATGTTGTCATTACTGCCTTTTTGTACCAAGGTCATGGGGTCCTGAACATCATTCTCGAGAAACTCCTCTGTCAACTGCTTTCCATTACCTCCCCTCTCAAACTCAGCCACCATCATTTCCCCATTAGCCAAACCTTTTTCTGTCTCACAGTTGCCTTCTTAATCTTCAGATCCTCCAGCTTCACCCATCATCTACATTTTGTAAGTATGAAAACTGAGCATTTCCTTTATCTAGGACATAATTCAATTTAATCAAAGAAAGATATCAGTCAATCTGGCATAATCTACTGCAGTAAGCTCAAATGCAGCATTTCCATCCAATTTCTTTTTACGTCCATGTATCCGAATCTATTTCATTTCAAAAATTATGCAAGAGCTCTCATTACTTATCTCCTTTCAGCCTCCTTCCTCCTGCAGATGAACGCTGGAACCCCAAACTTCAATATTTACATGTTCAACCTGCCCCACTTTTCATGTCATTCTGAAATATGAATAGCAGCAGAAGGGCACCTGGCCTACATGGGCCAGTCTTGCTGGGCCATCAGCTGCATCAGCTCTTTTTCTCTCCATGGGCCAATTGCAATATGTAAAATTTAGAATAATATTCCTCGAGAGGAAACCAAAAAACCTAATCTGAGAAGGCATTAGAAAGGAGAGCTACAGGCTGAAACAACTCCAGAAGAGAGAGAGCTTTGAACTCAATTTCCCCACATCCTAGCCACATGCTTTGATTGCCATCATAAGGGAAGGATGCAAGGAGTCAGCTGAAAGGAGCACCTGTGACCCAGCTCCAGCCAGGCTCCAGTTTCACAGCAACAAACACCCTGTGGTGAACCACCTTACGTCACTAGGTATCTGCAGCACTTCTTCTAGGGTAATTGCCCACTTAGTGTGAAACAAGCTTTAGGTCCTGTTGCTAGGCAGCTATGTCTCCTCACTCATTGTAAATGCACGTGTTCAGCTTATGAACTTCATCAAAGTATTTACAAATTAGACATTGCAATGTTCACAATTAGTTCTTTTATTCTATGGATGTTAAAAAGGAACACAGAAATTTGACTGCTGTCCTCAGACATTTTTTCCTATACTGACTTGTCCCCTCCTTGAGGCACCTCTGTACCTTGACTTTCTTTTTCCCAGATTTACATTTTTTCAGGTTAAATTCAATACACCAGTGCAAACATCCTCTGCTTCCAAAAGCCTTCAGTGTCTTTGCTCTCAGTTATGCCTCTTTCTTTGATGTCCTCACTTCCTTTTGCTCTTTCTTCCAAGTTACAACTGTACAGCGCTAACAGAGTTCAATAGATAAGCATCTCACTCCATTATCTATCTCTACTCTAAACAACTTCTACATAAATTTTTGTCACCACCTGGATCCAGTAATCAAGCCCAGCTTATAGAGACTCAGTCCCATACCTCCCAGTGTACACAGTGATGTCTCATGGAGCATTGAAAACTTCTACTCTTGAAATCTGAGTTTGCTAAAATTAATTTTTTATTCCTCTTAAACCCTTTTTTCCCCTTCTTTAATTTAATGAAGCAAAAGAATTGGTTTCCAGTTATATCGGCCTTATATCTGGTAATGATAATGAGCTGTCTCAAGTGCTCCCTGGAGCTTCTTCCCCCATTATTCTCCTTTAAAATTCTGGGATACAGCAATGTCTCCTCCAGCAGACAGATACCTCTCCTATAGCCAACTGAAGTTTTTTGGCTGATTTAATTTCTTTTTTAAAGAAATTTAAAATTTAATTTAAATTTAATTTAAATTTAATTTCTATTTTTAAAAAAATATCTAGGGTGTAAACAACCCACTTTAATAGATCTGTGTTTTGGTCAATTGCTTGATTCCTTGGTAGCCTTTAGAGTTAATGATTGTTTATTTTCTATCCTTGAAAACATATAGAAACTGTGACAGACTTTCCACCTCTCCCTGCTGAATATTGAGGTACAAGCAGTAATTCACTTTTCTGGCAACATACCCCTTTTTGTCAAGTTAGCCTAACAGTTGCTCAGAAAGGTGATGGTTGTCTCCCTGAGTGACCTTTGCCTTCCTATATATCAAACTTATAACAACTTTTATTGTGTTCACATATTTTCCCATCTTCTCTTCCTACCTCAGCTTTTTGGAGCATTTTCTTACATTCTTCTTTCACAATAGGGTCTTGTACCCTTTTTTGCAGCAATGACCCTGCTGATTTATAGGTCTCATAGTCTTCTCTCTTTACTGGTCTTTGTATTTTCTTGGTCATCCACAGTGGTCATTTCTACTCCAAGTAGATTTATTTCTCAATGGTACACAGATTTTTTGAACTCCATGGACTACACCTTTGAGTAGTTCCCTACCGTGTTCTATCTCTTAGCTGGTTTTTGCTGTTTGTTTAAGAATACACATGCTACACTCAGTGTTTTCTCTGAATTCAAAGACTTCACACTACTAATTCTGGGAAAACACATGTTCCTGATTTCAGAACTCATTAAATTTGGCCTGTGTTTTCTTATCCTCCTGTTAGCCCTTCTGCACGACGCACAGCCTATCTGAGCAGGTGCCACAATGCAAGCCCACAGCTTTAACTGTATATTCGTAGTCTTTGCCATAGTTCCCATATAGCATTTAAGTGCTCCCCAGATACGAATGAACTTGTTTTCACGCTACCCTGTGAGTAAAGACGGTGTTGTTATTTACATTCTGTGGAGAGAGAGGGAAACTAGTGCAAAAGTTAAGATCCACATCTGTGAATGCACTTAAGCTCTTAACTCTAATTCAGTGGAAAATAAAACAGTTTTCTGATTATTTAAGTTATTCCTTTTTTCAGAGTCCAGCTGCTTTCAACTGAGAAGCTTCCCATTTTCTAATGCTTTTCAACACCTTTGTTCCACTGCAAGTACTGCCTCCATCAGCACCATTTTGTTCATCCCTCATGCCTATGTAATTCCCTCTCATCTTCCTCTTTGCTATCACACAGAAGCCAAATGTATATGTACTTAACACAGCTGAAGGCTGGGCCAGTCTGCAGCCAGCATCACTTCCAGGAAGGCAGCCTCTGGACTTTGGTAGCAGAGTTTTGTTCATCTTACTTCCACACCACCTAAAGCCTGGAGGACATGGATATGATCCGTTTGCTTTGTAGTGGTTTAAAGTATTTCATTCCTCAATGGTGTGAATTTGCTTCGAATACAGATGCAAAAAGAACAGGTAGCCGCAGTTGTAAGCCCCCAAGCCACAAGAACTCTGCCCTGTTGCCAGTTGCTCCTGGAAAAACATAAGACTTGCAGACCCTCATGCTTCCCCTGCTGAAACCCCACCGATCCATTTCTGCCCAGACAGACATGAAACCCCTGCTGGAACTGAGACCTTGGGTTTCAAAGCCAATGTCCTCCCCACCTCTTGACCATTTCCCCAACCTTTTCTCTCCTGCCCACTCCCCGTAGATGCATACACTCTGCCAAAACAGCCCGGAAGGCAAGACGTGCCTGCAGGTTGAGCACCTGTAGGTTTAGGGCTCCAGGGCACCACTGGCTGACCAAAACCCTGAAGTCAATGCATAGCTTGGTCCTACTGGCTTTCTCATTGACAGTTCCACGAGGGGCTTATCTGACAATGTGTGGGGGGATATGTGATACAAGTACTCTGGACTCAGTTTCTCTCTTTGCTGTTAAAGCTGTTCCACACCATAAGATTTTGACATGCATTTGAACAGGAACCTGGAAACCATGAATCTTGCTCCTCTGTTAATATACTAGAGATCAGTCTGCACAGTTAGTGGAGTCAAGAAAGAGATTCATGTCATCCTATAAAGAGATACACATCTGGATGGCAGAGGAACTGACACCATTCCTGTTGACCACCCAGAGACTGGTACCACCAGCTCACTGCACACCGGGCCACCCAGATCTTCAATCATAGCAAGCACCCCCCCAGGTTGTGGGATTTTTCTTGCTGTCTCCCAGGTTATTGGTACAGGTGACATTTAAGTCTCACCTACAAATGGGCAGAAATGCAGCAGTGGTCAGGGCAAGGGATTCAGCTGGAACTCACACACAGGACGCAGGACAGACAGCAGGAGCTCTGCAGACAGACTGACCAAGGCAGATAAAGGGAAATTAATAAGGAGAGCAGAAGGAACACAGTCCATGGTGGTGCCACAGTCTTGCCTTCATTGCCAACTGATTGTGAATGACCTTGTTTTATCAGGCACTTGGTGATCACAGCACCAGTTTACGGCAGTAGCCAGTTAGCTGTTACAAGAAGTTGCTAATATTTTGAACAATCAGGTACTCAACACCATAAAATAAAACTAAACACTCTAGATCCTGCTTAACAAGCCTGCTAATGCATTATTGAAATCAATGACACATTTGAACAGTAAGAACTGCCCTGAGGCTTTTAAAAGCTTGCTGTCCTTATTTTTCATTTCAGGAGCAGAAGCATTCCTTCTCACAGGTCACCTTCTGTTTGAAAAGCAGTGGGTCCAGAGCACAAAGAAAAGGACACAGATTGGTTGGTAACACATGCCAGGAAATAACATCCAATGAGTCACTTTATCTTTCCCTGCTTCAGTTCCTTCAGCTTGCAGACTGCCAGATGCAAAACCAGAAACTGTCTTCTCCAGTGCTCAAGTGTTTTGTGACTCATGAATGGATGGAAATGCAGTATTCAAGGTTACAGAAAATTGTTCTTAAATGGGCTCAAGTGATGTTTGTTTATACAATACAGGCTTGATAAAGCAATTGCAGATAGAACATATATCAAAAATGTTTAAGAAAGAGCATCTGTCTCAACCTAAAATATAGAATTCTGTGAAAGGAGAGAACAAGAAAACTGAATTTGTGTAATTGTAGACAGGAAAGGAAAACGGGGAAACAATAACAAATCAAATATAAGAACTTTTTTCTGTTTCAAATGACACTTATCAGCCAGCTTATGCCGAAGGCAAAAAAAACCCAATCTGTGAATTTTATCTATTAGATTTTGCTCTGAATATCAGCCACACTTTGGAACTGCAGCTGCAAGAAGGCCCAGCTCTGCCACTCTCAGCTAATAGGTTTGATTGTTCTCTCCAAAATTACACTCACAGGTAGTGACCTGCGAGTCTCTCTGACACTCGGCTTGACATGGGAAAGAAAGGACCCCAGACAAGGGCAGGCGCGAGTGACCGGCACAGAGTGACAGCGGAGTTCTGACACTCCACCTGAGCAACTGCGGCCTCTCCGCTCGCACAGGTTATGTTGTTGATGGCAAGATAAGTCATTGCAATCCACAAAGTGCTGGTGTTTAGTATACAGTATTTATATTTTATGAATGTTAACAAGCAAGAAGCCCTACACAACTGAGCAGTTACGAGCTCGAAAGGCTTTGTGAGATATTTTCTCTAAGGGCTCATTAACGTGGTCTTTTAATGGAGTACTTGCATATCTGAATCTTTAACTGTAGCTATAAATAGAGTTTATAAGCACTTGACAGCGTGTGGCAAAGCTGTGTTAGTAGTGCTTGCCCTGCTTTTCTGCAAATTCCATTTAGAAAGGGTATTTAAGAGGTAGAATTTAAACGTTTCCCAAAATGCAGACTTGTATACATCCTAAAAACACTGATTTCTGAATACCATTGTCACTGGGTTTACCACATTTGGCATTGTTCCCTCAGTTAACTGAGCATCACACCTCCTCAACAAAACATCTACTATTCCTATGCTATTAAACAGAAAGTTAGGGTAATAAAGAGGTCAAGCTACAACCAAAACAAACCACAGCAAGTCAATAGCAGAGCAAGGGCAGGAACCAATGAGTCCTAATTACTTGCCCTAATCGTTAACCCCAGAGAGACAAATTCCGCCATTATTTTCACTTGTGCTGAAGTAGGGTCACTGCAGGTGTTTAAGCCACTGGCACTGGCTGATGTAGCCGACAGCTGGATTTTCCCTTCTGTACCAGGTCCTCTTACCCTGCAAAATGTCCATGCTGTGCTGACCAGGCGGGTTTTTCTCCCCTCTTGATGATTAATTCAGAGTAAGGACATTTTCAGCTCATCAGCCCACATGAAAAAAACCTTAAATGTACTTTTGTCAGACCTAATGAAGAGCCAACAGAATTACCCAGCTTAATGTACTATACAGGAGTGTTGGTTTATGATGATATAGTAAAAGCTACTGGAGGATCACAGCTTTTATAAATCACCACATAGCATTATCCATAAAATCACCATGTCCATGCATTGCAGGACATGTGACATCTCTCCTGTTTTGCCTGGCCACCTGAGGCTGTACCCAGGCAAGGCACCCGCACCGTGTCCTCGCTGCTGCCCTGTGCGAAGAAGCCACTGCAGGCCAAGCGTAACCAATTTGAAGGACTAGTTTCCCAAACGTTAGTGACTTGAAGAATTCTCCACAGCCTAAGGAATCCACAAGGTGTAAATTGACCTTTCTTCACACGTTTTGTTTGTTAAAATACTTTTAAAAAATGGACTGTTAAAATATTTCCCTATTAAAGGGAGCCCTGGAAGCCTTGACAGCCTCAGTAGAGGGAGAGCGGTGCATTCAGCTTTATCTCACTTTCCACCATAGCCTTCCTATTCAGCAGACTGTGGTTGGCTACTGCTGTAGTAACACAACAGGGACTGAAGCCCAGATGTGTCTCGAAAAGAAAACAACATCGTTCCCAAGGCCTCAATGGGAGAAGCTTTCCTATCCAGCTTCAACATCCAGTTGCACAGCACATCTACTTAGACAGAATTACATATATTTACTGGTGTGTAGGCCCTGAACACATCAAAAAAGGTCACTTTAGGATGATTGCAGGGGTTGTGTTGTCCTTTCAGGCTGACATCTATTACAGGTCATTATTTGGATTTTGTGCTAGCAATTCTAAATGCTTCCATTTTTGGTTTATCTCAGATGTGACTGCAATCGAGTTTTCCGCGTGCACACATCCTGAATTTATTTTAACTGTGCTCAGTGTTTAGAAGGTAAGTGAGGATGCTATTAGCTACCAGTCTGCATCTACGAATGATCATTTATTACTTTCTCAGTGGTTTGGTTCAGACGTGTGAGAGAATATATTAGCTTGTAATGAGACTATCATGGGCTGAAATGTTTGAGGGAGCCTGTTGTCAAATGGTTACTTTTATCTAGGGTGCGGGGAATCAATCAGAATAATTTATGGTTTTAAAACGCTGATTTTGTTGTAAGCATGTATTAGATGCTTTAACACCATTAAACTATTGTAAACCAAAACATGATTAAATATTTAAGCAGTATTCTGTTTCCTACACAAGGGTAAGCTTGTGTCTTGCATCACAAATTTATGCAACTAATGATTTTTCAGCACCATAGTGTCTCACAGTACAAACTTAGGATTGGTACCTCCTGGAGGAGCAGACAGGTGGCTCTGAGGATATCATCTGAGCACGAAATCTAGATGCCACATCCCTCTTGATAGAGCAGAGAAAGTATAGCAAGAGTTTTGCCTCCTCCTCAGTCACCTGTGCCCACCTACCACAGGGATACGTATTTTTCTTTACTTGTTAGTTAGTTTGCGCCTTCTTCCCCACCATCAGTCTTCCTTGCCTTCATCTTCTATCCCCTGCTGCCTTTCTCCTTCCATATGCTACTGGTCTGTTCCCTCCCAAAACATTTGCTCCTTTCCTCATTAGCTTTTTTCTACCTTCCTCTTAACAGAGCAAAATCTCTCACTCCTTAGCCCTCTGATGTTTAGCACTTCCCCCTATGCTCACATCACGTCTCCATCTTTTCATTGCAAATCCTCATTTCAGAGGAGCTCAGGTCCATATTTCCTGCTGGCAGTGGGCTCTGTCCCTGCTCAGAAGCATTTCTGAGCAAGCGTTGGTGTGCTGAACTAAACATCGCAGAGAGAAGAGGAGGAGACTGGCTGGGACCAGGTGGTCAGATCTAAGCAGCACTTGCTGGGAGATTAGTTTATTTCTGCTGCCTCGCTCTGGCCTGGCAGTAAGACCATTTGCTAAGACATGATTTGTTGGGACATTTTTGCCCAGCTGCAGGTCAGCTGGAATCCATCTCTTGAAACAGCAGCTGTAGATTTCTCTTTCAGCACTATAAAGTCATCCATGGGAAGACTTTCCACCTGGAGCCAAACAGGACATCAGATGGGAAAACAAAGTCTAACATACAGGTCTGTGTACCAACCACCTCATCAGCAGGACTTGCTGCTGTTTCTGTAACCCGGTGCCTGAAAGGCTGCTCTAACTACTGAATCAGACTAGACCGTTCAGCTTAAGGAGAGCCTGACCGAAACCCATCTAAACATAGGACTAAGCTAGAAAATGGCTGTGATCTACTCAGAAGGCCGGTTCTGCTCTTCTGTACACAGCTATAAAGCAGAGTTAGTGCGGCAGTGTAGGAAGCAAAACAGGACCACAGCCTGGTGTGGGCAAGAGTGCTCTGCATTTTTGCCCTCAAGGGGTAGGTTTCCTTTTCCTGGAAGAGAAGCCAGGGACAAAAGCCACAGAAAGCAGCGCAGAATCCAGCTACTGGCCGTAAGGGCAAATGTTGCAGCAGGGCTTGCACCTTAGGCTGAGCTCTCATTTCCCCTACAGCAGGATGTCCCTATCCATACGGCTAAGTCCATAAGCAGTCACTTTTGGGTTTCTGTATGGGATTTAAGATCTGGGGATTTGTCCTATTATTTTTGTTCAAGAAAGGCTGCTCTTCCACCTGGGGCTGAAGCAGACACTGTCTTTGTCCCTGGGACCTTTTAGCAGAAGCTGTTGTGCCAGTCTGGAAGGTGCAGACGCAAAGTGGCTCTACCAGAAAGAGGGATTTTGAGGTGGTCCCTGCCATCTCCCTGTCTGCGCATGGATGATTGCCTTTGATGAAGTGTCCCACAATATTCCTGGTATCACAGATGCAAGGTTACAGTCAGTCTAACAGGCGAGCTATTTTCAGCTTGGTTCAGCCTTAATTTATCTGTTTTTTTTTTCCTTCCCATGTCAGCTATTTGAACTGGGTTTTATAAGAGAAAAAGAATAAGGCATAAACATACAGTTTAATGTCTTCCTGATAAATTCAAGCTTCTGGGTTATTACCTATTTCAGTACAGACAGCTGCTAACACAAAGTTTGTTGTTTCCCTCCTCCTTCCCTCCGCCCCCCCGATTTAGTTTAATTCACAAATTCCACATCTACCTGTGTTGTGAGCAGGCTGACCCCAGCGTGGCACACACCCCAGTTCACAGCTCTCCCTGCAGTCAGGACAGCACAGTCCTCACTTCATTCCTCCCACCTCTCCCCAAGGGCTGCAGTCTCTGCCCTCCTCCCTTTCCAGATGTCTTTGGGCATCAGCCATCCCTGCTTTTTGTAGTCATGTTATTTTCATCCATCCTCGAGCACAGCATCAGGGTGGGCAGCCCACAGCAGAGGGTGTTTAGGCTTCACGTGCTGGTGAGATGTATTTTGCCAGGCACATGATGGGGAGGGCCCAAGAGACAGTCCTTGGCACTACAGGGAGGCTGGGTACCATGTGTAGCAGGAAAGTCAGGAAGCCATAAAGCCTGTAGAGCAAACCTTCTATATGTGCTTTTATGGCATTGGATTTATTGCACTTTTATTGGGCATTTACTGAAATAAGTGAAGAGGCATAAAGCTCACAGTAAAAAAAGAAATGCCTTTCACAGCAAATTTCATTATTCTTATTATTGTGTGACAGTGGCAGTTTTCTTTAAATTCCTAAACAAATAGATCATATCACTGATTTTAACCTTGGTCAGTCTTTAAAGCAAGTGCATGATACTTCTACATCAAATCACAACACGATGTAAGAGATGGAGCTCTCCACCCTCTTGATATTTTCTGTACAAAGTCATTTAGATAGAAAAGTGCAGGTTAAGAGCTAACGAGTAAAACAGATTAAAAGCACACAAACCAGCAATAGAGAAGCCAACCGAAATGACCCCTACAATTATAAGATGAAGATGTGGTTAAAAGCAAATATCGTCCTTCTAAAAAATTGATTAAGGTAAAAGAAAAATTATCCAGGAAAAAACCCCATGAAACCCACTTACACAGCAATAATGTAAGTTTAAGGTAAGGTCAAGGGCCAGCTCCTGCTCTTGCTCTCAATTTTCGTACAAATAGTGCCTTTGACTTCATAAAGGCCAATCTGAAGGCTAAGGTGGGCGATATTTAGCTGAAGTCACTGTTCTGTGCAGCTACAGCCAGCTCTGCACATGCCAAACTGAAACTAGAGCAGTCACATGGCATCACTTCCCCATTTCACTCTCATTGAGACCAAGAAGTAAGGACAATGTCTGGCACCAGAAAGGCATCAGCAGTTGTTAGGGCTGAATTGTTAGTTGACTGGGTTTCATCCTCTCTCTAACACACATCTTCTGTGCGACCTCAGTTTGATCAGCTAAAAGCAGAAATAGAAACACTTCCCGACCATGCAAAAGCACTTTGGGTTTCAGCTGGCTGTCCCCAAGGAGACACCAACTTCCAAGAAGAGGGCTCTGTGGTGATCTGCTGTGCCAGCTGGAATGCTCCATCATGTCCACCAAGGAGTAAAAGGGAAAGTGGGCTTTTACTGAGTATTATAAGTGAGCTATCACAGCTCTTCCCCAGTCTTCTTATATTTGCAGCATATACATCGTTCCTGTTCTCGCCTGGAGCAAAGCTAGTGGAGAGAAGCAGCAGAGACATCTCCCTTGAAAAAACATCACTGCATTTAAACCCTTGCCTCGGTGCCTCCTTTTCCTCCCAGCCACCCCGCCCGGCCAATGCCAACTGCCAGCTGCATTTCCCGGCTGCAGCCTCCGTCTGTCTTGGCAGGAAGGAAGCACCTGTGCAGAGACTTTGGCAGCTCAGTGCATGCTGGGCACACTGAGCACCTTGTCAGGAGCCGTTTGGTGGGCACTGCAGGACTGGGCTCAGCAAGTGCCCGACCACCAACAAGGCCATGTGCTGCTGGGTGATGTGGCCACTGAACACTCCTGTAGGGTCTGGGAAAGGGTCCCTTCAGTGGCCTCCTTGGACACCACTGCTTTGAAGACATCTTTCACCCTTGGTTGTTAAAGCCCAGCCCCAGGCTGGGGCTGGGGCTCAGCTCATTTCACCTAATCCCCAGCCAAATTTCCAGACTTTTCTGCACCTCAGTGGCAACAATTGCACTTTGAGGTTTATTTGTGAACATTTATGAAGGAACAGTCACTTCCTCAAGCCTTTGGCATGGTGGATGCATCCACATGGACCAGGCAACCTAGGATGGTCAGCCCTGCAGTTTCACAGGGCTGATGCCTCAGTCAAACCAAATGAAACTGTGATGCATAATTTACAGAAAACATTAAAATTTTCATAAGAAACTTGAAACTGAGAACGGGAAATTAAAACCTGTTTGTACAACTACCTTCTATTGATCAAATTATAGAAAACAGCCATGAGTGAAGGCTGTGGGGAACCTAAACACACACTCAACACTCCATCTATCTCCATTCCCCAAACATAATTACAACAATACGAGAGATACGAAAAGATAGCACAACACTACATGCTGGTAATAAAAAAAATGGAAATATTTCTGGCTATGAAGGGAAACTGTTGAGCAGAGGCAATACAACCATCTTCTCAGCAGTTGAAAAATGCCCAAGGAATAGAAGCTTTTAACAACCCACTGAAAACAGAGGAATACTATTTTTCTTTCTTTAAGGAATAAAAAACATCCATTATGCTATGTATGAAGGGACACTGCAGGGTTTGCAACTGCCCGATTTTCCAAATTTTTTTTAATTAAAAGCTGCTATAACGCAGACCACAAAAAACAATCCTAAAAATTATTGAAAGTGAATAGGGTTTAATAGAGTTTATTTAAGCCCTGTTATTGTCATTACTGGCTTTAAGTTACAGGATCCACCTATTCAAAAAGGCCAGAGCACTGTTACACAGGTTTATTATCTATATCTCTCTATAGATCTATAGCATTTAAAAGCAAATGGTCAGAATTTAGTAGTTTGGATTTCTTTTCTGTGATGAGGATTTATTTTTCTCCTTCTATGATAAGGGAAAAACCTTATTAATGAGGCCTCAGTGGTAGTTACACCGCTGCTGCTGCACTGTAAGAGATGTACACATTTTTTTCCCAAGGAGGGTTTAACTGCTTTGGAGATCCATAAAGATATTTCACAGAGAAAGCTTTATTCAATTGGAGCTCTTAAACCTCCTTTGTGAAATGTTGTGGTATTTTGTGAGATATGTGGCCTTTGCTATACACGTGATGCTGGTAGGTTTCTAGGCATGCAAGTTCAAGAGCTTTATTTTTCCAGAGATTTTTTTCAATCAGTTAAGCTCGTTGGTACAACTGCCTACACTTCAGAAAGGAAGGAAAAGGAAAATAACTGCTAACTCTCTCTGCCTACTGCAGAAGTAGCTGGATTTGTTGCTGTTGTCGCTGCAGAGCAGCTCAGATGCTGAGATCAGTGGTTTGCAGGTTCACAGTCCTGGAATGTTTCTCGTGGGTTTTTCCTCCTTCGTTAGAAACATTCTTGGGATGCGGGGGATTCCTATCAAAACTATCATCGTCCTCGCAGTGAGAGTCATTTCCCTGCTTTTGAATACAGACAGCTGCTGAGCTACAGAAAACACTGCTCTGCATCTACAGAATTCTTCATGGAGGTTTTTTCTTAATGTTGCATTTTTACGTGCTTGTACACCCAGCCCCTACGGGGGAGTGAACAAAAGGCCTTTTAAAGGCAATCTTTCAGAATGCTTCAATTGTGCCCTTAATTGCATCAAAGTACATGTGGGCTCAGCTCTGTGCAGACATAGTTTTAGCTGTAGGTTGATTTTTAAGCAAGCCCCACATTTTGTACCAAAGCAATGCACAAATTCAGGCACAAGAAAAAAAGGTTTAATTTAGTCACATTACTCCAGTAAGTAATAATGCATAGCAAGCAACAGTCAGATGCAAGAAGTTTAGAGCAGATGTTCCCTTTACTTTGATTCTTGAGGCAGTGCACTAGTAATTTCTTCCTTTGTAACAGACATAAATGATTCAGTGTTAATAAAAAAGTTTCAGGCATGAAGTTCTTCCAGTGACTAGTTGAGAAATAAAAGTGTGAAATGTGGGGCTGAACAAGGACTTCCAAGTATTCCCTCTCCCCACATCAAAAGCATTTGAAAGAGATCTGGGTTTTATCCTTGGACTTACAGTAGCTGACTTCAAGCGCTACTCCTGCTAGGTGCAATTATTTTTTTTTTCCTCAGAAATAAGTTTTTTTGCTTCCCAAAGAGGTGGAGAATTGCAGACCACCTGCCCTGGTGTGTCTCACCCAGCACATACCTGGTTTCTCCAGCCCTGGGGCACCACCACCACCAGCTGCTGCATTGGCCCCTTATGGGGAAAAGTTTGGCAGGTTGTTCTGCTGGCCAGGAGGAGCCAGACTTGGCTTTGCAATGCCTGGTAATTTCCAGACTATGACAGTCACTACATCCAGCCCACCAAAATAGAATGTTGCTGTGAGCAGGTTGAGAGAGAGATGGGAGTACCTGGAGGAGATGACTGCAGAAAATGCACTTTCTCCCCATCTTTGGCAGCAGCTTCAGCAGTTCCAACCACACCATGAGAGTCAAGTAGGAAGGAAATGGGGGAAGTCCTATACTACCCCATCTCGCAGCACGGGGGCACCTGTCCAGCTCTTCACACAAGCAGAGCCTAGAAAGGCTCTGCCACAGAAAACACCTGGGAATTAGTGGGGGGTGGGGAGAGACACAAGCCCAATGATGTTTGGATTTGGAATGCACAGCTGCATGGGTCCAAAAAGCCGGACAAATGAGGCCTCTCAGCGCTCACAAGCCAAGATACTCTAGCCACTTGCTCTCTTTCCCATCCTCCAACAGCAGCAGAGTTGATCTTTTACTCCCAATACACAGCAGCATTATGCAGGAAGAAAAGGGAGGAGGACTTATTCCAGAAATGTTTTGTCTCAGCTACTGCCCAGGGGTAAGAGACGCAAGTTCCCCAAAACTCACAATTTCCAAAACATAAACGGCAAAGGAAAAGCCTTTGCCGGAATAGCTAGTCCCTCTTGGTCTCTTCAGCTGCCCCTCTTCCCACTCAGGTCTCTCAGCATCTCTTCCAGCTCTGCACAGCACCACAGGGATCCAGGAGAAGCAGGAAGCAAGAACAAACAAAAATGAAGTAATGGGACTAATGTACAAGATGGAGATGGCAAGATGCAGGGATAGCATTCCCTGCTTCTACGGCTGCAGTTAAGTAAACCAAGCTGCTTTTTGGTAATTGCCCTTGGGGAAGGGCTTATAAATTGCACCCAGAAAACAGAAATTGAAATCTGATATAGAGTTGGATGGACCACATATCTAAAGCCAGGCCCCTCCTGATTAACACAACAGTGTGCAACATCAGGTAGCTGGTTTATGTCAGATATTAGTTTTGTCTGACCTATATCACGCACCTCAGCATCCCACACTCTCATACGCTTTATAGACAGGATGTGTTTGTCACGTGGAGACCTCCCCAAGCTTCCCAATGTTTTTTTAAGGAGTTTGTCCACAAGTTTTCTTTGCCTGTATTGGAAAGCAATGTGTTTTCATGTGAAGCCAGCAAGACCCTGCGGAAGGTACAGAGCTACAGTGGTTATGGATGCCAATGACTGCAAACCTTAGATCTGCACATGAATATGCTATGTGCCACTGAAAGCACCCGTGCATTCATCTGCAATGATATTAAATATGGTGTGTTAAGTAGTCCCTACCACCTTCTGTATCATGTGGTCCCAGAGGTGAAAAGGGTATAGAAATGAGCCCCCAGACCATCATGTTCCCACAGTACCAGAGCAGAGCAGGCTGCGGCAGTAGGCTGACATGTAGATGCTCCTTTTCCACCCTCCAGCAGCCTTAACCTCCAATTTTTATTTTTTTTATAAAAAAAACCCATTGTGCTGATGCAGATGAACACAGAAAGTTTGGATTGCCTAGAGCATTTAATGAACTAAGGGTATGTTGCACTCTTTTCTTGAAACAGGCATACGAGACCCAGTGCTCTGATACTTTGTTTAGATGCCATCTTTCTTCCTGTTACCTCAACGCATTTAACTCACCCTCACCAATGCAGAGTGAGAAGGCTAGGATTTAATTACTTTCAGCATTTGTAAAGCACCAGGATTAGTTCCTGTTCTATCCCCTCTCACCCCATGCCCTCAGCAGCCAGGGTCAGCAGGCCAGAGCAGATGCAGGGTTACAGAGGGTTCCTGTACACGCAAGCACCCACAGGGTCAGTGGCAGCAGAGAGGGTGAAGATTGGGTGCTTCTGCTGCTCACCAGGAAGCACAATGAGGGTGGTGTCATCACCAGGAGTGGGTGTGCTGACCCCAAGTGACGCTGCACCATTCTGCTGCATCCACAGCCCCCAGTGCACAGAGAGCACAGGGGTTTACGAACCAGAGGTTTGCAAATATTGCAGTTTATTGGCTGCCTCATTCTTGAGTGTTGGTAAAAAAAAAATAAATCAAGTATTTTGTGGCATAAACACCCAAACTGGAATCACAAAAGGGACACTCAGCACACAGCTGACTCTCAGCTTTGCAAGAAAAACTTTCCTCCCCAAGGCTGCAGACTGCCTCCTCAGCTCAGGCAGATTTCCCCTCACCTCACCTCACCAGGAACCATGCCAGAAGGCACCCACCACCCCAGAGATGCTGGGAGACCCATTTTTTTCCCTCTGGACATGTTGTCATAAGGAGGGGAAAGCTCTCAGCGAGGAGGCCTCACAGACATACCCAGGCAAGAACAAGCACAACCAAGATATGCCCCACCACACACGCGCCCCTTCTCTCCCCTCACACGCCGGAAGGATTACGGGGCCAGTGCAGGGAACTTCTTGTCCTGCCAGGGCATGAACCTTCTTCTCTCAGGCTCCAGAAGGCACAAAGCAGGTCCAAGCAGTCGCAAGCAGACAGCTTTGTAAGAGTTCCTGCAAACACCACTGCTTTTATTTAAAGCAGAAAACACAGGATGTTACAGATGAGTGGAAAAATGTGAACTGCCCCACTGCCTGCAGAGTCCCTCAGATTAGAAAATGCTTTTCTGGAAGTCAAAGGGTCTCCAGACAGGATTAAAAAAGCACATAGTGTCTGCTTTAGCTTTTTATTTTGCCGTGCTTGGCTGCAGCTACACCTCCCTGCACCCCCACACAAATGCACACCCCCCAGCCAAGGTCCCGTATCTTCCCTCCCACTTGCAGCTTCCCATAGCCCTTTTGTATTTGACTCCTGGGAGGCCTTTTTCAAACTCTTTTTGTCAGCTCCATCTCTTTGAAACACTGGAAAGCTACCAGCAAGAAGCCTGGCTCCAGCTCCCCCCTGCCAGTGCTGGCAGCAGCTTGCCCAGTCCTTTGCCAGGCTCTGCCTCTCCACAGGGGCCCACAGACAGCCCTGGCCCAAGCTGGGCAGGAGCCGCAGCCACCTCTGCCCCTGCTCAGCTCCACACACAGACAAGTTGTACCATTCAATAGCTCAACAGCTTGCACAGCAACCCATCAGCATTCACAAAATGCCTGTGTTCCCAAAACTATGACACCTGTTACCGAGTTTACTTACACAGCTCTGGAATCATTACAAGGATCTCATTTTATTCCTATTTTGATGTTTATGCAAGACAAACGCCATAGGTAGACTTTTTTTTCCCCTAACATCAGCATATGCTTTTTTTTCTTCAAGCTAAACAACCACTTGTTTATCTTGTTTTTCAAGATAAAGAGGAGATAATTTAAACATTTAATCTCAGAAAACCAGCACTTATGACTTAATTTAACCATGCACAGGGTCCTTTACTAATGTTACTTACCTTTTTCGTGGCTGGAGAGCTATAGAGCAGTAACTCTCAGAAGAAGGCACAAACTTCATCAGTTTTTTAAAGCTAAGTTATATTTAATGGTGCTATGCTTAATTTATATCTCTCGAAACACATGGCCCAGAGTGCCTTTTAATTGATTACAATTAGAAACTGTTGATTGGCTTGCCCCTAGTGTCAGTGACCACAATTATATGATCTGATGAAAAGAGAGGCAGTTACTATTTCTTTAACTACAATTCCATTTTCTGATTCCATAGTGAAATAGCTAAGCAGTGTATTGAATGACATAGTATTACTCATATGTTTAAGCACCTGGGTCCTTGATCTTGTGCTTTATAAAGTGTTCTGAGCTGTGCTGTAATTGCCTATAAATATGCTGCTGATCATGCTTAAAGGGACACTGTCAAGGTTGGCAGGCCTACAGCTTGACTTAGTAAAATTACACCTTAAAATAGTTTTATTCTCAGTCTTCCTAAATTACCAACCTGTGGTTTTTATCATGCTTCTTTTTATCAGTCCAGCTCCTAGGATTGATAAGGTTATGGGAGAACGTTCACTTTTAAAGCAATGGCCCAGTCCTAGAAATTGCACGATAGAAGCTAATGTTCCTATATTGAACAGGCAAGTAAAAGCACTTTGCTGTAAAACCTATTTTTCCTGAATGGGCATGATCTCTATTGCCCTTACGGTTTGGAATAAGGTCAACCCTTGTTGGAGTAATGTCTTGTGAAAGAAATCTCCATGAAAGAGCACAGGCTGAGGGGATCAGGTCTGGGCAAGTCTGCAGCTGCATCAAGTACCCATTTTCCACAGTGCCTCTTTGTCAGTCAGTAGTCTTGTCCTAGTTGAGCTACTGGGAAGGGTATGCAAAAACAGTGAGTTGGGGAACAGAGTTACAAAGCTGGTGAGGAGCCTGCAACTTCACCTCATCCTCAGCAGCGCTGCTGGGATGAGGAGGGGTAATGGGATGGGGAAATCCCAGGGACAAGAGCCTTTCCTGGTATTGTCCCTTCTGTGATCTGCTCAGCTTCTGTGGCTGGAGCCCAGCAGCGGGGGAACTGAAGCCAGCTATTGAGGAGGTTTTTGATCTCAGGCAAAGAGCGGTACTGGGCTTTTTCTTAAGGACAGAATACAAATAGCTAAGGAGTGAAAGGTGCCCTGGGATTTTTCCTTTTATGAAGGGCTTGATTTGTTTCTGAGCTGAATAACTCAGCTCCCTCCGAGCGGCAGTCCTCCAGCACACTCTGTACTCATGGGAAACCTGCAATACTGCAGTAACGAAACCCACAGGTGCCAGTAAATGACAAAGTGTGGCTTATTGGTGCCAGGGACAATGCAGGACAGGGATTTGCTGAGGGGAATGGAGAAACTGTAAGCAAAGGCTGTGTTGATAGTGCCAGGGTGGCTGTGTAGAAAGGCATTTTTGGAAGAAAAGATGTGGCCTTAGCTCGGCTGTGGTATTCCAGTAGAGTCTGTGCTGCAAGGTTTGAAGACAAAGCTCTTGAGTTGCCCAAGACATAGGCCTACAGCCAGGTTTCATCTTTCTTTCTGACCGGGAGGTGAAAGATTTACAGATACCTTAGATGTGAGGCAGCATACTGGAATCACTTAACTGGTGCGTTTTAGTCACAGGATAAGACACTGCCTAAACTCCAGGGACCTGAGGGAAGCCCTGGCAATGCGCAAAAGAAAACTCAGAAAGAACCAAAATCCAAATATAAAAGAAAAGTCTCCAGAGCCTAGGGAAAAAGCACACCTGCAGCAGTCATCCCTAAACTGGGGACTGGTGAGTGCTTGTGGCTGGTGGCAACACTTGATGCTGTAGTTCCTCAAAGAGGCAGCATAAATCTTCCTCTTAACTTTTTTTCAATTACAGAAAAGAGAAGAAAGTAAAAGAAAATAAAAAATCCTCAGGATGAAGATCCCACAGAACAGCCTAATGACAGATCGAACTCAAAGTTTCAGCAGGTGGGAAGGTGCTCTCCACACTTCCAGGAGGCACCCAAGAGAACAGGGCAGTCTAGAGGCCGTCTCTCTCAGAGGTAAGCCTTGTAGGGTATGAATATGGATGTGGATAAACACTTGGAAGAAGTCTCATGTGTCTAACACCAAAGAGTGCATTTTGAGCCCTAACAGTTACAGAAAACCACTTAAAAGTACAACTTGCATATATTTTAAGAGCTTCCAGAAACCAGAATAAAAGCAAAGTGATCCCAAAGTCTGTGTTTTTAAAAATCTCATGCTTTCTAGACAAGGCTCATATCTCCAGACTTTTTTTGAGCTGAATCAATATTTTTAAATAGTTTTACTTGAGAAATGTAAAAGTTCTATTTTTTTGTAGGTTTATTCCACAGAAATGCTTAAGAAGCAACAAAGTCAATGTCAATAGCCTTGCTTAAATCCATGATTATATCAATTCCACTTTGTGGGTATGCAGGAAGAAACCAAATGAGTAGAAAATTGTAAGGGATGCCTGTAACAATTGCTACATTGTTTGTACACATAGATACCATAATAATAACAGAAAAGCAATAGCAACTTTGCAGTTACAAAAAGTATCCCAAGCCCTTTAAAAATATATGTATTTATTTTGCGTTTACCTAGGTTAACAGTGTTGTTGGGGACAGATAACATTATGTATCTTCAATCTGCTTCATTAAAGTTTTTTCTGGGTTTCCTTTCTTCAAAACTGTGGTTGTGCCTGATGTAAACCAAGAGGAACCCAAATACCATGAAAAGGTAAACACCTGGAAGCTGGGATCAGGAGTGAGTAAGAAACACGAATTAATTTAATGACAGTGCTTTATAATGGACCATATAAATTTTCTAGCTGTAATTGGTATATACATTCAACAGTTTTATTGTATGTCAGTGCATGTTATTCAGCACAGCTGCTAGAGAGGCATTGCTGAACTGGTGTTTCTCTTCCATGACAAACACCTATTAAGCAGTAAGCATAAACTCTTCTTGTTACAGCCTCTGACATCACCCTCGGGGCAAGCGGACACAGAACAGCAACTGCTGAATTGCGTATGAAAATTATAGTTTTATTGTCTATACAAGTGAAGGTTTAACTCCCCGATTCCTGCTCGAGTCAGCTCTGTTATAAAGAAGCAATTCTTTCAGGGAACAAACAAGCACAGTACACCATTGTAATCAAAGGAACAGGCACTATTTATGTATTGGAAAGCCTTGTTCACAATAGTGCTAATACTCTAATGCCCCAGAAGCCACTATTTTAGCAGCTGTAGAGAAAAGAAAGCATGACTAACCAGATGCCATACAGAGTCAGATACAGTTTTATTAGAACACAAACGGACTCCCCCCATTTGATGCAACGCATTTTAACATGCGCGGCCCGTAAGTAGGGATGATGCGTATAATCATTTTATAAGCAGTTTCTCCACCACAGCGTTCAAAGGCTTCCAGTGTCTCTTGAACTAGATCTCCAATATTTTCATGCTTCTGCTGGCTGTACTCTATCCCATCACCTAAATTAACTGGTTAATAAAAGAAAAAAAAACAAGAATTATATTAAATTTGCTGTTATGCTTTCAAATAATAGCACAGGAAATTGCAATTGCTGGTTAGTCATGGTGCCTCTATTATAAACTTTTCTCTGTGACACAAAATAGAGTTGAATTTGAAAACAAGATGGTTTTGGTATCTCTTCAAGGCTCTGCTCAGGCTCCAACTTTGCATGCCTTCAAAATTTGTTTATGTATGCACTGTTTCAGTATCTGAGTGAATTCCTAATAAAAATAAAGAAAATACATTCTTTTATAAGATAAAGATGGACTCTCTCTTATAGTTAATTTCTTAAGAACCTTACTGTTTTATTTCTAATATTGTTTATTTAGGACAAAATTCTACTGCCAGATGCATCAATGCTTATCTACAAAATGTGACTTAAGACAAATTCTTTATGGTTAGAAATCTTAAATAGGTATTGTTTGGGGATGTTCCGTGTTAGGTATCATATTCACACACTTGTGTTGTTTCTGATAGAGGGGATGTCATGTGGCCTGAGAGAGATACTTGAAGAATAACATGGCACTCACTCAATTTTTGCTCTCTGAAAAATGTGTAAAATTAAGTCAATGTCAAAAGGACAAATTATTGCAGCCTCTAGATGCAGTGACATTTACTGCTGCTTTCTCTAACATGGACTGGCAAAGGTGACACACATTTATATACACAGAGAACAATTCTTTAAAAGAATCAGTGTGAACAACTGTGACAACCAAAAATACAAGAATAAGTAATAACTTCACCTGCTATAATGCTGAGCAATTTAGAGGAATAATATATATTTCCTTTTGTTTTGAAACAATATTCTGAAAACTATCTTAATATGAATATATTCCAAGACATACATAAAAAATAATTTGTTAAGAGCGTACCATGCTCAGATCAGTTACAGTGGAGTGGCCAGGTGGAGTGGATGTCACACTGCTGTATGGTAGTCCACACACAAACAGTCAGTGGACTCACACCTGGCAGTGGTGGCAATGTGCCCATGTCATATGTTTATCATCTCAACTAATGCTGCTCGCTTATTGACACTCTGAACCAGCCAGCAAAGGAGACATTTGTCAAGGCAACACAACCAGCTTCTCAGGTAGTGCCTGATTTTCATGTTAGAAATAAGGCACACACAAGGGCGAGGACAGATTTTGCTCCCACTGCTGCCTCCGCATCCCCAGGTCGATGGAGGTGTAGAGGTACAACTGCACCCATCCTCACATCCTCTCCTGGATGTCAGCCCAAGGAGCTGGATTTAAAGTTTGTGACTTTGTTACCCGTAAAAACTGATGAACCATGCTTAGGAAGAAAAAGCTGATGAAGATGGGTAAAAATCATCCTTTTGTTGAACTTCCGTGTAAAATACCTGATTGCACTCCAAGTTAATTATGTGTAAATCAGTTTATTCAAATTCCTTACACACATTTGCTTTTTGTAAGATTTTTATACAAATACAGATGTGACATATAAGGACCAGGCTTCTAAGTGGAAAGGCAGTGCTTTTTTTTGTGATGATTACCCTTAAGCACAAAAATACTTTATATTAGCTATTTATTTCACTGACATGAGAAGTTGTGACATCAAAATTTGCTAAAATTAATTTACTGTAATGTTAGAAATAACAGATTATGAGAGTGCGTAGAAAACACCAAGAGCTATTAAATAAAAGGATTGGCTTATACAAAATACTATTGCAAAAAGAAAAACACAATTGAGTGCAATTTAGACTAAACATGGTTTGCTCTTGCAGAAAACTGAGATCAACTGTGCCTCATCACCTGTGCTGCATGTGCACTGCCAGCACTCCTCAGAACACCTGGAAGTATTTCTGATTTCACCAGTTTGAGCAAAACAAACCCCGAACCTTGACCTAAGTCTTGGCAAATATGTAAAGGAATTACTGACTTTCCAACCACTTGTCTATTATCTGTAATTTTAAGCCTACACACATGCTCTGCTAATGAGCTTACACAGCTTTCATCATTCTTTCAAAGAAATAGTAAAAAAAAAATCAGCTTTCTGGAAGTAATGGTGATACACTGCTAAGCAAGTTTGGAGGAGGCCAAAAAGACAACATGATAATGCTGGTAGGAGAGGTATTTTCCAGAATCACATATTACAGTCCTTATTATAGAGCACAGTCTGTACAATAACTGATACCTTAAATGCTTGATTAAAAGTTGCCTAAGAGAATGAGGCAATGATAAAGGAAATAGTCTACAAGGGAAGACTGAATGTGTAATATGAAGACCATCATCACAATTTTTTTTCTGCAGACCATCTGTGCTATATACAGGTTTGTATCCTCAAGACAGCCATAATTCACATTAATGTCACGACACAAGCTACAACCAACAGTACCAGATAGGTTATGGCAGCACTGAGATCACCTGGTAAGTACTAAAATAGTTATCCTATGCAGTTATAGGAATTAAAAAATCTTTCAGACAAAAAAGATAATCATTAACCCAACAGGACAACATCCACTAAACAGATGAGTCAGAATGATCTGCCCAGTGCACCTGAGGGTAAATATCTAGCCATAATAATAATGATGATATAGCTGCTGAAGTATAGCGGTCTCAGCCCTCCTCAGGTTTAACTCTGTTTCCAAGTTAGTTTGCATGAGAAGGCAACTTTGTTAGCCACAAAAACATTGCATATGTTAGGTATGAACATGGATCTGATTCAAGCTCTTCAGGTGCTCAAGGCCCTGCACCTGGGTTGGGGCAACCCCCAGTATCAATACAGGCTGGGGGCTGAAGGGATTGAGAGCAGCCCTGCAGAGAATAACTCTGGGGCACTGGTAGATGAAACAATGGACAATGAGCCAGCAATGTGCACTCGCAGCCCAGAAGGCCAACAGAATCCTGGGCTGCATCAAGAGAAGCGTGTCTGCCCTGGTGAAATCCCACCAGGGCTGTCCAGCTCTTGAGCCCTCAGCACAAGAAAGACATGGACCTATTGGAGCAGGTCCAGAGGAGGGGCACAAAAATGGTCAGAGTGATGGAACACCTCTCCTATGAAGAAAGGCTGAGAGAGTTGGGGTTGTTCAGAATGGAGAAGAGAAGGATCTGGCAAGACTTTATTGTGGCCTTTCAGTACTTCAAGGGGACTTATAGGAAAGATGGGGAGATACTTTCTGGCAAGGCCTGTTGTGATAAAACAAGTGTTAATGGTTTTAAACTAAAACTAGATATAAGGAATGTTTTTTACAATGAGGATGGTAAAACACTGGAACAGGTTTCCCAGACTGGCGATAGAAGTCCCATCCCTGGACAGGTTCAAGGTTAGGTTGGGCTGGGCCCTGGGGCAACCTGATCTAGTTGAAGATGTCCCTGCTCACTGCAGGAGGGTTGGACTAGATGACCTTTAAAGGTTCCTTCCAACACAAACCATTCTATGATTATACAAAGTTGTCCTTTGTGAGGGAGAATAAATCAATGTGAAAACGCTAGGAAGCACATTTGTCCTATCTTTGTCTCAGAGCAAAATGTCTGGCAAATTCACCACGCATCAAGAACTCTTTTCAGAGAAAATGTTATTTCTGTGTTTAGAAGAAATGTATGAAAGAGTCTAGAGGATTGCAATCAGGAAAAGATCTCATTTTTCCTTCCCAGATCAGAAAGTTAGTTCTCAGTCTCCTAAATCATGCACCAAAGGTTTTATGGTCCTCAAAGTGAAGTGAAAGGCTTTGCATCTGTCAAGACCTGTGCTAGGTAATGAAATCCAGGAGTGGCACTCCCTGCCCTGCCGTCAGTGCTGCCAATGCCAGCTGCTGTAGCTGAAGAAACTCTGCTCAGACCCTCGGGGACTGAACTCAGCATTTGGCAGCAAACACAGGAGGATTTGAATTTTGTTTTAAACAGGGTTTGTATTTGAGTCTAGACACGCTTCTATTCATGATTCAGGACATTAAAGACATTCTAGTGTAATTTGTATTCCATCTCAATTCTAAAATTCCACTCGGGTAATGCTACAAATATGAAATTGTATTGAATTAAATAAAGACAAGCAAGTTTCTCTCAGTGCATTAAGAGCTTAATAGGACAATTTTGAAGTCCTGGAGTGGATGAGAAAGTAAACCAACTCTTACAGCTCAGTCACATCTATTCTTATCTCTAGGCATTTGTTAGCATCTAAAAGTGTCCAAGACATTCTTTCAGTTTATTAGATTTCACTTCAAGGCAGGCTGGGTCTTGAATAGAAGGGATTTTAATCCCCCAAATATGTTGAAGTATCTCTCTGTAAGTATCTCACATATACCAGAGCTCACTCTTGGTGGTGGCTGTTCCCAAGGTTCTACTTCATGTAAAGCATATATTAAAACCAGATTTATCATACACCTGTTGTTGTAGCAATGTCATAAATCTGAGGATATTAGAATTTTCCCAGATGTTAAATATCTGAGGAACGCTTAGTGTTGGATGACAGAATAATAACTAAAAGAGATTTCTGAAGAGACTGTGAAGGAAGCCCCACATCCCCAGTTTAAGAAATGTTTTTAATCAAATTATAATTCAAAGGCCCTTCCTTTATTCTTCACTGATGAACTTTTGAGAGCATATATACCCACACATATTTCGGCTTGTTGTCTTGGAACAAGTCGGTCCTAGCAGAAATTTTTTCAACTAGTACTAGTTAAAACCAGAGAGCTTTTGTATAATGGGAGATTTTTTTGTATACAAATCAATAAAGCTACTTAGAAAGTTAGGCATAATTCCTCCCTTTTTGAATCTTGAGGAGTCGAGATACTGAAAGATTAAGTGACTTGTTCCAAGACATGGAAGGGATCAGACACAAATCATGCTTTTTGACCTTTTTATTTTAGGTGATGAAAGTACTATTTATAGCAAAATATAACTATGGTAAAAATAATTTTCAAGCTGCTCAGTCCATACTAGTCAAATCAACAGAAATTTGCATCAATTAAAATGAACTAATCCAGTTATCTAACATGCTAACCACTTAACTGAGTACATTTTTACTTTAAAAAACAACAGTGATGAGATTGTAAAGCACAGACGTATTTCTTAGTATGGAATAGTATTTCTACAGAAAAGTCTATCACAGAACAATACACAGTTAAGCAGTACAAGCTGGCATTAAAAAGTTTTGTGGAAAATTTCAGGACTTCGTGTCTTCTAGGAGTCAACATCAGTACCAAGAAATAAACGGAAGATGATTTCAGCTACAGACTGGCATGCATGTGTGTCAGGGTTCACATCACGTAAGTTCACTGCTCAGGTACAGTTCAGAGACTAATTAATTTTTCAAAGTCCTCTTGTTAGGATTAGTTTAATTGTCATAAAAGATGTTGGCTTCCTGACCGGAGTGGAAAAAGAAAGCCCCTGATGAGTCAGTGTGGCGGGAGGGAGGAGGGCTCCTTTGCACCGCTCCTCTTGCTGTGACTCAGAGCTGTGCTTTGAAATTGTCAGCTCCAGGAGGCATGAGGTAGTTTGGTCTCCTGGTTCATTTCATTGAAAGTCTGTGAAAATCACAGGTTAAGACTAAGAAACTGAGGGACACTGATGGTTCATTTCATCCAGGTGAAGGAAGAGCTGCTAGGAGGTTATGACTTCTGGTTGTTACTAATCCAGACAGAAAACCCTACGCTCCTTTCACGCAGGGTCAGAGCAACGGTAACACCAGTTCTACAAGTTTATTAGGACATGTCTAGATTGTGTGCACACAGAAGAGCAAACTAGCCCCATGCAGGCTGGTCCCAGAGCTTGGATATTGGAAAGAAGAGCTCAAAGAGTAATTTACATTGGAAAGAACCTCTGGAACCATCTGGTCCAAATGCCCTGCTCAAAGTCAGCTCCATTTTCAAAGTTAGGTCAGGTTGCTCAGGGTGAAATATTTGCAGTTGCTCAGTGCAGAGTAATCCCAGAAAGATGGTGCAGAGAAACCCTTGAGATGGCAGAGATTTTCACCAGCTATTTCAAATGTGATGAAGGGAAGAGCTACTCCTTAAGCATCAAAATGTATTTGACAAAAGAGGATTTGCTGAAGTTATAAACTTCATAGGGAGAATTATTATCTGTTACGATACAAAATAAACCAAAACTTTTGACATAGAAACAGATTCTAACCTGCGTATATATAATTGTTTTTGGAAGCTTAATCATATACCAAAGAAAGAGGCACAGATTTGGCTGAAAAATTAATAAAATTTCATTAACATCCCGAATTGAGACTATAAAAACATATTTTTTTTTAAAAGTTAGCATGTATCTTTCAAAGCACTTTAAAACATTCAAGCTGAAAGTACTAATATGCCGTAAGGAGGCCAAATCTTTGGATATGCACAGATCTGTTTTTTGACACTATCAACATTAAGAGTTCATTGTCTCTTGCTTTACTTGGCTCTTCCTTCTATTTTTCATCACTAGTGCTGAGTGTTTATCACTTTACAGTGCTACTGTACTGCAGAGATTGCAGAAGAATGTTTCAATCCAAGAAGAAAGCACGTATGCTTTGAACTTCAAAAGCATACTAATACAGAGTCATTGCTGCTCATTGTAGGTCTTAGAAAAAAAAATTCATACTTTTGATATAAATCAGCTAAGTATTATCTATCTAAATAAGAAGCTTCCAAGATTTTCTCAGTTCTCATTGAAGGCATTTTGCTTTAGCATAAAATATAGATTCTTTCTATAGTTATCTTTCACATGCAGATAGCTTTTAGTTATTTCATAAATTAGCATTTATTTAAAATATAAGTGCTATTACGATAAATGCTATTCAGAAACTCAACAATTCAGTAAGTGGAGGAAGTGCTCTGATTGGAAAGGAAATGACTGACTTGCGATGCTTTACTAATGATGTAAGCCTACTAGAGATAGCTACAACTACTTGTAAATTGCTGCAGTATAAAAAAAACCCAAAACCAACAAACAAAAAACCCAACTGAAAGTGACCCACGACAGCAGACGTTATCACAGTTTTCCATTTCCAGGAAATGTTAACAACACCAGATGTAATACTTTCTGAGCACTTTTTTTTTTCTAAAAAAAAAAAAAAAAGAAGTACAAAACTGAAAAAGAAATAACACATTTGGTAACAATTCATATTAGCCAACATGTTTGACTTATGAAGTAAAAAATAACAAAATATTATTGTCAGGGTTTTTTTCTTCTACAACTATTTAAACTTCTTCAGTGAATTTAGACTTTGAAGTTTGCCTATGTTAGTGCTACTGATCAATATCAAACAAAGCAGTATTAAATAATCTTAGATAAACAGCATGTTCAACATGGGAACAGAAACTGGAGGCAGAGATCCGTTTGACCTTGGTACACTGTTTACTGTTGCAAAATAATACATTAAGTCACAAATCAGGCTTAAAGTGCAACAAGAATTGCACCACTTATGTGATTCTAATGTTTCTTCCCTTGTTTTGGAGGTATGTAAGCTAGTAAAAAGTAAATGTTTTAGAAATCATGTTGTGTGTGCAAAATTTGCATAGCTTTGCTGGACTAATGTGGAATACATTTGTTCATCACATTAATTTCTCATCCAAATACAGCATAATTAATGAAAAAAGAATTAAAGCCATGAAAAAACCCAAATCTTCGTATGTGTGGAATATACATAATTTATTTTTTACTATAATTCAAAGTGACAAAGCCAAAAGTACCAAAATGCTTTAAAGTTTGCTGATTTCAGTATGAAACATAATCCTACAACAGCCAATTTTTAACACTGAGTTTATTCATACTTAAACTCAAGATTCTTGACAATCTATCCTCCTTCCCCCATTGGAAGATTTTTATTAATGCAACCAAAATGCTTTTGAGGGAAAGCTCTAGGCTTTTCTTTACAAGCAAAAAGCTCAGTAATCAATTACTTTCTGTTAATAACTGTTGATGTGTTTATACATCTGTCACGTACTAATGGAGTTTGTTGTGTCTAAATTCACAGTTAAAATTCATTACCATTTAAGGACCCTCTTTGGTACAGCTTGCTCATCAAAAATTTCAACTAAATGACTTCAATGACTGCTTTCATAACTTTGTGAAAGAATGTTGAGCCCTTTATTGACATTGGAATGCAACCATATGAAAAATAGGTAAATACATTAAAAATTTCCCATCAAAATTACGGAGCAAGTTGATAGATATGCATATAAGTTGCTGGATATGCCTGAAGTTGTCAGTTTTCTAGTTTTTTGGACCTCGATTAAGCAAAATAAGCAAGAATCTAAAGTCCAATGAGGGTGTTCCAGCAGTGATTTGAAAATGGACAAGGAGATGAAAGCTACAAATGACTGTGTGGATTTGACAAGATTTCTTTCATTGCTGTGGGACAAGGACAGAATTTATGCAGTTCAAAAGACAGCTAGCATTGAAACTAGAATGTGCTATTTTATGCTCAAGCCAGGCAGAAAGAAACACCCTACTCAATCAGATAGCTGTATTATAAGGGTCAGGATTTCTCCTTCTAGTGTCTCTTGACATTTTTTTAATATATATTTTTAAAAGTAAATTGCCTAAGCTGATTATTGTTTCTTTCTGAGTTTTTCCAGTTGTATCAATGCATATTGTTGATTAAAAAAACAACAAAAAAATGACCTTCCTAAAATATAAATTTGCATTCTTTTTATGAAGAACAGGAAGGACATAAAACCAAATGCCTATCAAAAGCTAGTTAACAACTATTCATTTTATATTAAGAAAAGTGTGCATTAGAATTTATAGTAGCTTTTCAAGCAAATAGGAAAACCCTCTGTTTTTTATACAGCTAAGATGTATTACAATGTATAGTCTTTCTTATAAGTGTGGAAAACATTTTAAAAAACGAAAGAAGATTGTGTTCAGTAGCTGTGTTGTTTCTAAAGACTCTCAGCTTTTGAATTGTGAAAGCTGAAGCCTTTAGAAAGCAATACAGGAGCCGCATATACGCCATGTACAGGTTGATATTTTGTTTTAAAAAAACTTTAGGAATTTATCACAAATCTGTCTCTTATTTGTCTTTTCCAATATCCTCCTTCCATTAGGTGTTAAGGAAGATAAATGCATCAAAAGAAGTATTTCATGAGTGTCTCCAACTGGAAAACGCTTACTCTTCTTGTCTAAATTACACCTGTGCCTTTTGTTGCTTCCCCTCTTATTTAAAAGGTTCCCAAGTATGAAGCAAGCAAGTGGCCCAGCAGCATCCAGCCTGACGTGGTGAATGCCTGAGATGATCTCGTATGAAAATCAGTTTCATTAAGGAAAGCTGTAATGCTTTGGGAAATAAAGTTATGTGCAAAAAAGCCAATATATCAGGTTATAGAAACTTACACTTCTTGTATATCAGTTCAGTTTTCTGAAGTGATGCTTGAAGAGAATATATGTTTGAGACACCAAGAAGGCACTCCTGTATTCTGTGGCACTCAATTTAGCGAGGACTTACTGCCCCTAGCACAAGAGCACAGCTGAACTAAATGAAAGTACAACAGATGGTCATCCCAAATTCTTAATCTTTGCATTTTTTTTGTGACATTTTCAATTATTAAGCAGTAAGCTGAAGGAAGAATGAGTTGAGATATGAGATACGGGGATATGAGAGCTCTCCAGTACAGCTTACTGAGTTCTTCAAATCTCATTCTGACCTAAGCTATTTTTTTAAATGTTATTTTAAATACTGGCATTTAAATATCTTCCTTTAGAGAACCCCTTAGCACCTTTTACTGATATTAAAAGATTTGAAGAACCATATTTTTCTCTGTATATGTATTTTCCAGAGACAAATCAGTAAAAGGGAGGTTGGCTGGTGGCATGTTGTGAACCTGGATAGCCCATCTCAATGGCTACTAAAAGTCAGCCATCTCAGCAGATACAATTGCTTACTTGTCTAGCTTGCCATCAAGACTGCAGGGACTCAGGTAGTGGAGCATGCTGATACTGAGAGCTACTTAATTGTCTGCTTTTTTCATTTGTATGAGAAGAAGCACTTTGCTGGATTTGAAAAAAAAAAAGAAAGTGAACTGCAATGGCAGATAATAGTAAAAGTGTATTTTTCTGATTCAAAGTGTCCATTACACAATTTTACTATTGGCATGTATGGATATAGGAAAAAAAAGCTATTATTTTTTATATTGTTTACAACTGAGGAATTGCAATCATCCATAAGCACATTATCTCTTAAGGCCATACTTGTTTTTACACATTTACTGAAAAAGACCTTCAAACTTATCTGCTCTAGGACTACAAATAGAAGTAAAAATGGCTGCTCTGTGTGCAAAATACATGACATGCTCAGCAGGGTAAACTGGACCCTGGCTGACACTGATGTAGTACCTTTATGATAACCGTACTGGTGCCTTCACAGATAAAATATCCAATTGCTAACAACGCAGCACTTCCAGTTCAGTTTGTAAAACTTTTCTTAATACTCTTTCACTTCACTGCAAAATCAGGGAACCTGAACAATGGTAAAAAAGAATCTTTGCTTCTCAGATGAATTTTTATTTGCTTGCCATTACCTGCTGCAAATATCATGTATCCCTAGGGTGATGACAGTGCACTAGTTACAATAAGTTCATCTCCCTTGCAGTGGTCATTTGTGTGTTTACTATCCTGACACATTGCTGTGCCAGTCTTAAGGCACAGGATCAAAAAATTTATAATTTGTTATTCTCCAGCCAATCTTGGCATTATAAGGTAAACACAACCTCTTACATTCTCCAAGATGTAGCTAAAGCATGCTACATTTTTTAACTGAAATCTTAATTTTTCATTCATCATTCACTCATCTTCCAGCCCTTCCATCCCTGGTGCTTGAAGCCTACAACTGTTCAGCTTCAGAAGGAAAACAGCTCATAGACACACACAAACACAAACACAAACACACACACATGCATGTCAGAACAGGGAGGAAGAGACAAGAGAAGTAGTGCGTGATACAGCTGAATGCTCTTGGGCATCTCAGGCTAGCCTAGGGGTTTCTAACTAACAGCCAAGAAAACAGCTAAATACCATGGCAGAACATTTGAATATTTGTAAATTTGCATTTTGATGTATTGTAATGAAGAACAAAAGTAAAAAGCTGTCAAGAAGATTCTTCCCTGGCAACTTAAACATGCTTCCACACACGTGGATGATACGATAGTACATGCACACATTATAACTAGCTTTACATAATTAATGATGAAATGGCCATTCCTATGAAGGAAAGTCAAGAGAGGTCTTTTGAAATAAATTTGGGACACACTTGAAAGATAACCTGGAAGACAGCATGACTTTTATCTACATGGGACATATTTTGAGAGTAATATTCTCTTGCAGTTTTCCTGGAATGCTTATTACTCAGGATAGGGGCAGCCTCCAGAGGAAAGGGAGAAGTAACATCTTACAAAAATCCTTTCAGCCTCTCTTATTTGACTAACTGACTTTCTTAAGTATGCTCCATAAAGGTTACACCTTATATGAATATATACATTATGGATTAGTATAGTTATTCCATAGTACAATTTAAAGTATCACAATGGATCTTGATTGACATTTTAAATATGAGCCTGTTGAGTTTCCGCTGTTACTTTGCAGCAAAACAAGGTGAAAAGATAGATAAGCTTATCTGCATGTCTGCACCTAGAACCCAGTACCTTTGCTGTACAGTTCTGAGTTAGAATCTCACCTACTTACAAGTGTACTTTAGGAAATGATTGGAAGGGAATGTCAACCTTATTAATGTTAGTATAGGGCTCCTACAGGAACATGTGCTATCAGCTTAAGTATTGACTTTATAAGATGCAGGAGGTGAACTGAAGCTGTTACTAGACCATGAGAAGAGAGGT
This sequence comes from Dromococcyx pavoninus, assembly GCA_033558185.1. Classification (NCBI taxonomy): domain Eukaryota; kingdom Metazoa; phylum Chordata; class Aves; order Cuculiformes; family Neomorphidae; genus Dromococcyx; species Dromococcyx pavoninus. Next base: position 1,037,028 of record JAUMJL010000269.1, on the reverse strand, counting down.
ACCAACAGCCTCCCAAGGTTTGAATCCTCTGCTCTTCTATTGTCTGCCTTACTTTTGGCAAAAAATATGGATAAAAAATCAAGAATTCTTGCTGGTTTGGTAATATCCTCATTTCAGAGAGGCATACATTTTCCTCTCTCCTTAATATCAAAAATGCTGAAGAGTCAATAAGTCATTTGAGGCATGCTTGTTATCAGATCTAGTGCCTCAGCCATCTGCCTCAACAGCTCCTGAAACTGATGATAGTCGTCTGGCAGAGATTATAATCCCTGTCACTGAATCCTTAGAAGTCATGGAAGAAGTGAGGCTAATATCAGTTTATTTACATATCCTCACTATCAAGATATATTCATATCTAGCAGCTCAGATTGGTTTCAATAGGGGTTCTGATTCTAACTCTGTAGGGGAAATAGTACAATAAGATAAGAACTTGATTTTATAGGAGAAGAATGATAATAGCATTCACAATTCTCAGGTAACAGACTGACTTGACTTCACACATTCGTGAAAGAAAACTCTGAAAGCAACGAGGCAGAATCAGATCCAGGAGACAACATCATGGTATAAGACTCTTACAATCAGAACTGAAATTTCAGACCAAGTTAAGAATTGCACCACAATATCTGTCACACGGGCTCTGCAGGACAATCAGTAATGCTGCACTAGGCTTACCTCACGGCACAAAACAGGAGTCACTTTCCCCAGAACAGTGTCCAAGTGAGTGAAAGACTGACCAGTGAGTCTCACAGAAGTAGCCAGCAGGGAACAGCAAAGTGAACAACGTCTAAAAATCTTGCTTTTCTCTGAAACTGAAATGTTTGCATCCACTCTGGAGCTACAGCCTAAAAGTTCTCCTGAGGGCAGACTTCTATTACCATTACTTCTGGGTGAGACTGAAGGCTTTATTTAAAAGCAACTTGTGCCACATTAATGATACCTGCTTCCCATGGATGTGTGTTGGTTTTGTGCTACACCTTTTTATGACAATAATCCATTTCCCACAAGTTCTACCAGCTAGATAGAACTAAGGCCTGTTCTGACACCTTGTATGTCCTGTATACCCTAACAAGATTTCTCTCACCATGGGTATAAAATTGGAACTCTCCCTTCAACCTAAATGATTATTTTTCAAAAAAATCTGCCACTTTTCCATTTTGATTAAATCTGGACAATAAGTTTAAAGGTTATGGGAGTTGAGGGAGGAAAATACTTACAGAACAGACCCATTAAGCCTTGTATTTTTAGGAAGGCAGGCAAAAAAAAAAAGATGAGCAAGGGCAGCAGTGGATGCCTTAGTTTTTATTGTTTGAAAATCGAATGGTGAATCACCCTCCCAGCAAGGAGGAAAGAAGTCCAGCATTTTCCAGCCTATGTGTTTTCAAATCTACAACTTTCATGATCAGGAAGATTTTACCTAGTTATCAAATTATTTACTCATGGAGAAAGGCTCTTCTGACCTCTATGCTTATGATTTGGCAAGAAAGAAGCTGTAAGACTGACCTTTTCTGAGACAATGAACTCGTGCCAATGTTTTCAGAGAGACTCAGAGTTTAACACCTGAATCCAATTTTCGGCAGCAACCTGAGGAGGCCTACCCTGAGCTCCCCCCAGTTCCCAAATGAAGGTTTCAGTGAATCAGAACATCTGTACACAAGGCTAAATATTTAAATGCCTAAATACAAATTTACATGAATACATCTACAGTGCCAAGTTTTAAGTGTTTTGACTTGAACTAACTTCCTAACAGATGGTTATTATGCATCTATCTTCATTTATTTATGTCTGTTTATGTTTATACAGACATAATAACTGATCTAAAAGTGATACAAGCTTATTCTTTGTATTTGTATTTATTTACATTGAAATCACAGTTAAAGATATTGTATCATGCAATCTAAAGAAATTACATGAACATGGTCTTTCTGTGTTGTACTCACAAGAGGTCCTTCCAATTATTTAAGAAAAACAGCTGTGACCATAAGGCAAAGTGAATGAACATAAATTAGGTGTTAGCATCATCTGTAACATTGTAAGTTTAAGCAAGATGTTACAAAAACAATAAACAAACTCCCACAAATCTGAAAAAAGGAGAAAATAGACATAAAGAAAATATTTAAGTACATATATCTGAAGCTTCAGAAAATTGAACTCAACAAAATTCATGCAAAAATTGTCAATAATAAATACCCTATGCAAGATAAAATGCAGTTCTTGGTATCACAAGCATATATAGGTCTGATTAAGGAAACTGTCATGCAAGTGTGTGATTGCAAAATCAGGACTAAACTGTGTTTATTTATATCAAAGCATTTCCTAACTAAAGAAGTAAGCAAGCAAGGCAAGCATGTACAAACTACCAAGAAATGAAGGGCCTAATGCTGCTGTCAGCTATATTCACGCCTCGCCATGTCAATCAATGAGTTTCAGAAGACTAAATGAGAGAGGGAGCTTTTCTCTGCCCACTATTGTGATTAAGCAAGTAGCTTCTTTTTGGTACAAAAAGTACTAACGATGCTGTTATCTCCTAACTTTTTTCACATACCAAGAGTACAAGAAAACAACAGCAGTCCATTACCCCTCTAACAGAAAAAGGCACACGTGATCATGAAATATGGTGAGTCTTTGTTAAGAAATATCATGAGAAAGAAAATATCTGAGCTTTGAATCTGTATTTATTTATGTAAGTTGTAACACCCAGGGAAAGCAAAGTTTGCTGTAATAACTTTCTTATATTACTGCAACATGCATATTTAATGCACAGCTTTAACAGCTGTCTGAAAAAGATTCAGAAGATCATTACAGTTGCCAACATTTATTACACACTTTTATGTGCACTGTAACACCACTGCACTTGTATTGAGAAACCAGATCTGGAAGGAAAGACAAGGAAATTTTCCCACTGAATGATGAAGATAGTTTATTTCCAAAAGCCATTATTTCAGGAAATATAAAGTCAAAAATTATTGATGTAGAACAGTTTTTATCACATCAGCTGTAGTACTCCACTGGGGAAAACAGAAAGGGGAAGCCCTTAGGCCACATTTTGTGTGACCTCATTCTTTCAAGGGTGTTTCTGCAAATTTTTAGGAAGTGACAATGCAAATGAATGACAGTTCCCACCGTGATGTTTTCATGGTATCTCTGCATAACCTCCAAACAGCAGACTTTGCACCAACACTACAGTATGTAGTTCTGTTGTAGAGTTTAATTAGTTTTGGATGTAAATGAGCAGAAAAACAATTATCACACACCCAGCAGAAGAAACGGTTATGCTTCTATAAATTTCTGGTATTCTATTGCTGTGGTTGTCAATTTAAAGTTTCAGCCTATATGCTGCTGGCAGTTAAGGATTAATGTACTACATGTTGGTGAAATTGCACTCTAGTCAAGGGAAATGAAGTAAAAAGATGAGGGAAAAAAAGGAATTAATATTGGTAAAGTCTAATTAGAGCAGCAGGGCAGTGCTGGCCTTAGCTGTGATGAGATTGTCTTTCTGTTAAATTCAGTACTTGGAATTCAGTGAGAGCAAGATCAAATGCTATGATTTGATTTTCATGGATGATGTGTTAATAGGAGTGTGGATTGACTTTTTTCTGATGTTGTGAAATTATTTTTATATTAATGTAAGGCAGAATACAATCATTTCTCTCTTTGAGAGTATGTTTCTAAAATCTGCCCATTTACCTTTGGAAGAACTAGTGACATGCAGTTTACTTTGAAGGAAATCACATCCCTTTTTGACAAAGAAAAAAAATCATTCTTTTGATTTCGGCATCTTCAGCAATATCCATCAGAACTTAATTTTAATAGTTGCGTATGTCAGACAACCATTTCTCACTTATATGTTTTTAATTCACGCTGGTTTGTTTCTAAATGAGTAATTGCAGCAAGTGAACGTGCTTTCACTTAGCAGCTCAAGGTTTTCATTTAATGACTTAAGAACACATTTTAGCTACAGTTGATAAAAACATGGTAAATAAAAAATAATGCTTTGAGAATGTAATTTGATTTTATCTCAAAAGAACCTCTTATGCATACTCTGTATTTCTCTAGAACATGTAGGTATCATAATATTTCACCCCTCATCCGAAAGTATAGTCACAACAACTTTACTCGCCATATATTCTGAAACACTTTTGGGTTCATGACACATGAACTTGATACAATGAGCGCTGATAATAAAACCTACTTAAGTGTCCATAAGCATACATTGTGGAGAAATGTTATGCATGAAACTCTTCATCTCTTCACTTACAGTTATTTAATACAGATAATTTGGATAAGGCAGAATAGCATTTTAAATGAACAAGGTCAGATGCATGTAATACACATTTTTCTCTTTAAATAGTGTACAAAGTTTATTTATAGATATTTGAAATTGATGGGAAACTTGAGTGTTTGTTCAGCTGGAACTTAAAAGTATTTCATATATAATGCATATGTTCCCTTAAATAGTTTAAATTGACTACTACAAACAAACAGTGGGATGTTGTACGCACATCTCAATTATTCCATAAAGCAGATTAAAGATGTAATATGGGCATCAAATCCTTAATGATTCATAGTGCCTATTCAATAGTAAAAGACATCAACGGAATTATGTATTTGATTTTCTAAGACAACCGTAATCTCCAACCCCTTAATTAGTCTATGAATACATGGAAAATCTAAGGAATGCATAGAACGTCTATATTATAATATCTTGCTTTTAAATCTGCTGTTCTCAGGACTTCCTCAAAAACTCTCTTAATAAACACCCATAATATAAATATCCATATTGGCAGGAATATTTTCATTGGGTAATAACTGTGAGAGTCCATAATGACTCATGCCAATAGTTCCATTATGCTGTTTATTTATCTCTGTGTAACATTCCCAGCTTTCACCTTTCCCAGTGTCTCTCAGGAATCAGCTCTCAGGATAGAGTGGTTGTACAAATTGAGATTCTATCCAGACAGAAAATGACACAAGAAGAAAAGCATATTCTGTTAAATTTTGATAAAGCAACCATCTTCCAACCTATCACCTTATACTGAGGGATTCTCAAGCTAACTAGACCATCAAAGCAGTCCATTTGGATCACTTGGCATTAAGTCACAGAATGACTGAATAGTTAAAAAATTTGAAAAAGGCCTTTTTCCACCTGAGACTGACTATAAAGCTGTATCCTTACCTGTTGTGTTATGATTAGACCCTGGCTTTTTCACTGAAAACTGCCTGAATGAATTATTGAAGTTTATATTACTTCAATATAAGTACAACAAACTCTAATTATTAGTATCAGCTTTAAAATTGCCAGGCCAAAAACGTGGTCTCTATCCTAAACATGGAAGACCTATAAGAAATGTTTTTCCCATGTACTGCACAGTATATTTCTCTATGAGGAGACTGTCAACCCCAGTCGCTCTCTTTTTTATTAGTCATTAATCTACCAATATGAAAAACATTGCTCATGGGAGCAGAATATAGGCTAATTCAATAAACAGAACAGAAGATTTCAGATTCCCTGTCAGAGGATTTGACCACAGCTCTCTTGGCTTTCAGAACAAAGCTGAAAACTCACTCCAAATCTGTATCCTCACAGTCACCACACAAAGCAGCTAAGAAGAAGAAAATAGGACATGGATCTAGGTGGAAAAGTGAGATTAAGACTAAATGAGATTTCTCATCTATTGTGAGTCTAATTAGTTTTTGGAAAATACTCAACTTCTATGATCCTATGATTTTAAAAACATATTTGTATGAGAAGGTGAGGAATACTTTTCCCTAGAAAGTAATTAATGTTGGAAAATTTTGGTTTAATAGAAAATAAAGTAAGAGGGTAGGTTTTTAAAATTTACAATTAAATAATTACATTAAGTAATAAATGTTTTGTGGCTGTTACCGTAATCACAATTCACAGAATCACAGAATGGTAGGGGTTAGAAGGGATCTTTGGACACCATTCAGTCCAATCACGCTACTAACGCAGGCACACCTACAGCAGATGGCACAGGAGTGCATTCAGATGAGGTCTGAATATCTCTAGGGAAGCCACATCCTCTATGGGCAGCCTGATCCAGTGCCCTGTTGTCCTTACAGTAAACAAGTTTTTTCCTCTTGTTAAGGTGGAACTTCCTGTGCTCCACTTTGTGCCCATTCCCCCTTGTCCTGTTGCTGGGCACCAATGAAAAGAGTTTGGCCCCATCCTCTTGACACTTGCTCCTTAGATATTTACAAGCATTCACAAGATCCCCTCTCAGTCTTCTTTTTTCCAGGCTAAACAGATGCAGGTCTCTCGCCTTTTCCTCATGAGAGGTTCCAGTGCCTTCATCATCTTTGTGGCCCTCTGCTGAAGTCTCTTTCTTGAGCTGGGGAGACCAGAACCTTGCTTGGGCAGACTAGAGAGGGAGAATAACCTCCCTTGATCTGCTGGCCACACTCTATGCCAACCAGACCCATCTTTCAGAGAGGTCTGCTGCCTCCCTGGGGCCAGGGTTAGAGACATTACTAGGAAACTCTCCCTGCCAACTCCTTTACCAGCTCCCTGGTACGGCCCTATGACTATTATCCACTATTAGTTACACAGGTTGGCAATGATGAAATTGCAGAGAAAAGTCCGGAATTCATAAAAAGGGAGTGGGGTGATTGGTAGAAGGATCAGGAGCACGAGTAGGGTTTTCCTCAATCTCATCAGTGGCAGAGAAGAACAGGAAAACTCACATGATTAACATGTGGTTCTGAGACTGGTGCCATCAGTGGAATTTTTTTATCTTGTTTGGTCAGGAAGGGAGAAAATTAGAAAGACAAAAGCCCAACTTGAACTCAATCTGGCCATTGCTATAAGAGACAAGAAAAAATGTTTCTACAAAAACATCGGCAACAAAAGGAGAACCAAGGAGAATCTCCACCCTTTATTGGATATGGAGGGGAGCATTGCTACCAAGGAAGAGGAAAAGACTGAGGTGCTTAATATCTTCTTCACCTCAGTCTTTAATAGTCAGATCAGTTATCCCCAGGGTATTCAGCCACCTGAGTTGGAAGACAGGGATGGAGAGCAGGATGAACCCCTCATAAGCCAGGAGGAAGCAGTCCAGGACCTGCTATGCCACCTGGACACTCACAAGTCTGTAGGACTGGATGGGATCCACCCAAGAGTACTCAGGGAGTTGGTAAAGGAGTTGCCAAGCCAGTCTCCATAGTTCATCAGAGGTCCTCGTTAACAGGGTGGTTCCAGATGACTGGAGGCTTCCTAATGTGATGCCCATCTACAAGCAGGGTGAAAAAAAGGAACCGAGGATTTACAGGCCTGTCAGTCTGATCTCAGTACCAGGAAAGATTATCGAGCGGTACATTCCAAATCCACTCACCAGGCAAGGTCAAGCAGGGGAACAGGTACAGCTATCACGGGTTCATGAAAGGTAGGTCCTGCCTAATCTCCTTCTATGACCAGGTGACCCACCTAGTGGACGAGGAAACAGCTGTGGATGTTATCTACCTGGTCTTCAGTAAAGCCTTTGATACTGTTTCACAGCATTCTCCTTGAGAAGCTGGTGGCTCATGGCTTAGACAGATGTACTTTGGGTAAAAAACTGGGGGAAAAAATGGCTGGATAGCTGAGCCCAGAGAGTTGTGGTGAATGGAATTAAATCCAGTTGGAGGTCCATCACAAGCGGCGTTCCCCAGGGTTCAGTTGGGATCAGTCTTCTTTAGTATCTAGGTGAGGGGATTGAATGCTCCTTCAGTAAGTTTGTAGATGACACAAAATTGGACAGGAGAGCTCATCTGCTCGAGGGCAGGAAGGCTCTGCAGAGGGACCTGGACGGGCTGGACCAACGGGCTGAGGCCAATTGTATGCTTTTTAAAAGATCAAGTGCCGAGTCCTGCACTTCAGTCACAAAAACCCCAGGAAACGCTACAAGCTTGGAGAAATGTTGCTGGAACGCTGCCCAGCAGAAAAGGACCCGGGGAGTGCTGGTTGACAGCCAGCTGAACATGAGCTGGTAGTGTGCCCAGGTGGCCAAGAGGGCCAACAGCATCCTGACTTGTATCAAAAATGGTGTGCTCAGCACAAACAGGAAAATAATTGTGTCCCTGTATTTGGTGCTGGTGAGGCCACACCTTGAATACTGTGTTTAGTTTCAGGCCCCTCAGTACAAGAAAGACATTGAGTTACTGGATCGCATCCATAAGATGGCAATGAAGCTGGTGAAGGTTCTTGAGCACAAGTCTTATGACGAGCGGCTGAGGGAACTGGGATTGCTTAGCCTGGAGAAGAGGAGGCTGAGGGGAGACCCTGTCACTGTCCACAACTACCTGAGAGGCGGCTGTAACAAGGTGGGTTCTAGTTTCTTCTGCCAAGTAACAAGTGACAGACTGAGAGAAAATGGCCTCAAATTGCACCAGGGGAGATTTTTATTGGATATCAGAAAAATTTCTTTACTGAAAGAGTGGTGGAACATTGGAACAGGCTGCCTAGGGAAGTAGTGGAGTCTCCACTCCTGGAGGTGTTCAAAAAGCACATAAACCTGTCACTTTAGAATACAGTTTTAGTATGCATGGTGGTGTTGGGCTGATGGTAGGACTTGATGATCTTAGACGTCTTTTCCAACCTTAAAGATTCTATGATTTTATGATTATATGATTAATGCACCCCAGGATACCATCTGCCTTCTTGCTGGCTCATGACTAACTTGTCCACCAGGACACCCCAGGCCCTTCTCCACAGAGACCAGTCGGTCAACCCCTAACCTGCACTGGTGCAGTAGGTTAGTACTCCTGAGGTGAAGGACTCTACAGTTGCCTTTGTTGAACTCCATTAGATTCCTCTCTGTTTAACTTTCTAGCCTGCCCAGGTCTTGCTGAATGGATGTGCAGCCTTCCAGTGTATCAGCCACCTGTCCTAGTGTCATATCATCACCAAACTTGCCGAGGGTGCGCTCTTTCCCCTCATCCCGGTCACTGATGAATAAGTTGGACAACACTGGGCCCAGTACTGACCCCTGGGGAACGCTGCTGGCCACAGGCCTCCAACAAGACTGCACCACTGATCACAACCCTTTGAGCTCTGCCATCCAGCCACTTCCCAGTCCATCTCTCTGACCACTTATCTAACCCACACTTCCTAAGCTGATCTGTGAGGGTGTTGTCGGAGACAGTGTTAAAAGCCTTGTTGAAGAAGAGGTAGACAACATCCACTGCTCTCCCCTCATCTCCCTAGCCAGTCATGCCATCGTAGAAGGCTATCAGATCGGCCAAGCAAGATTGATTGATTGTGATTTGGTTGCAATGGTTTCTAAAAAATAAAATATTTTTAGTTAAGAAAATGTGCTATTTAAAATGCATGTGTATAGTACTTCATACTTGTAATAAGATATGGATTATAACTGTGTAATTGACTGACATTCAATTAAAAAGCTTGAAATTAAGTAAGGATAGCTGTGTATTGAACTGTTGCATTTTAGTGCATTTCTGCTGGCAACAACAGATAGCTTTTGAACTGTACATCAAGGCTGTAGAACTCTAAGTTGAAGATCAGTCTAATCAGCATGTTTATCTGTCCCTCAGAGCTGTTCCCTTGAGTGATGCACATTTTGTTTCCAACTTTTGAACCAAATAAAACCTTTGAAAATATTAGGAGAAACTTCTAGATTATTTTATCATAAAGTTGGACTACAACTAGCATACAATAACTTCTTTGGAGTAAAAAACTTTTATATGAAATAAAGATCTGGTCAATTCTATTTAATCACAAAAGAGGAAAAGTTTTCCCAAACATTAATTAATTTATTATTTTCTGAAACAACAACAACAAAAATTATGTTACCATCTTAAAAGCACCTAGGAAAACATACTTGGAATCATAGAAACATAGGATCATAGAATCACAGAATGGTTTGAGTTGGAAGGGACCTAAAAGATCATCTAGTTCTAACCCAACTGCCATGGGAAGGGACACCACCCACTAGATCAGGTTGATCAGAGCCTCATCTAGCCTGGTCTTGAACACCTTCAGGTATGGGGCACCTACACCTTCTCTGGGCAACCTGTGTCAGTGTCTCACCACCCTCACAGTAAAAACCATCTTCCTAATATGTAATCTAAATCTCCCTTCTTTCAGCTTAAAACTGTTACCCCTCATCCTACCACTACACTCCCTGACAAAGAGCCCCTCCTCAGCTTTCCTGTAGACCCCCTTTAAGTAGAGGAAGGGTGCTATACGGTCTCCCAGCAGACTTGACTTCTCTATGCTAAACCACCCCAACTCTCTCAGCCTGTCCTCGTACGGGAGGTTCTCCAGTCCTCTACCATCTCTGTGGCCCTCCTCTGGACTCGTTCCAACAGATCTATGTCTTTCTTGTGTTGAGGACTCCAGAACTGAGCACAGTACTCCAGAGGAGGTCTCACGAGAACAGAGTAGAGGGGCAGGATTACTTCCTTCCACCTACTAGTTACACTTCTTCTGATGCAGCCCAGGATATGGTTGGCTTTCTAGGCTGCAAGTGCACATTGCCAGCTCATGTTGAGCTACTCATCCATCAACACTCTCAAGTCCTTCTCTTCAGGGCTGCTCTCAATCCATTCTCCACCCAGCCTGTAATTGTGCTTGTGACTGGGACAGGACCTACCATTTGATATTATGAACTTCCAGTGCTGAGGACTGTTTCTTGGAGCTGTTTTATTTATGATATTGCCATTAGACATGATTCACCAGAGCCCATGTGATCAAAAAAATGGCAAGATCATTGTCTTTAGAGATGTCTATAAATAACCAAAAGATCAATCTGCTTTTATCCAGGAAGATGAAGTAAATGACTAAGGAAGAGGTGTTTCCTAGTCCTACTGCGAAAGGTGTAATTCACTTCACAAATTTATACATATCTTCTATTGTAATTAATGGAGGTGTATATAGATCTAAAAACAGAATGTAAGATAAGGCATCTACCATTGCAAACAACAATAAAATCGGTATAATGTATGTAATGCTAAATATGTAGCATTTGACCTTGGTGCAGTTTAAAAATTTGGATCTAAATACAAAATGTAGCGATCTGAATGTAAACTCGCCATTTGTACTCCATCTGTACATTGTGATCATCCTTTTCCATAGTTTTAACAGCATTTGTTAGCTATGCACTATTTATTAAAATACACCAATGATTTGTTTTATTTTTCAAAGAAATATTTTCTTACAAGTAACAAACAAGAAAAAAGCATTCAAAATTATTCTACTGTGCACAAAATGTTATCAACTACAGCAAGTATTTTAGATGTTCCAGAAGAACTGGATGGTTGTTTTTTTTTTAGTTTGGCACCCATCATTGCTTCATGTTGAACAATTAAAGTGTTTAAATACATTGTCTCTCTCTGAATGAGGAAATGAAAAGTACTCAGTATATTTGTTAGATGTAATTGAATTTAGCATGAGTATGCTAAATTCTAGTATGCTAAAAAGGAAATCTCATTTATTTTTCTAAATTTGTAGTTTGTAGTTTGCATTAAGTACAGCCACACCATATTTAGATTTTGTACCATTACATCTCAGTAACTTCTACTTCTAATTTCATCATTGCACATCCTTCAACATTTTGAAACTGGTTTTCTGATGAATGCTATCTTTTTAACATATTCCCTCATAACTTCCATATTTCTGAATCCCACAGTTGATTAGAATATTGACTTGAACAATTAAAATATGCACCTTTTGTTGGCCCCAAGGAACTGATCAAATAAAAATACAGAAAAGATGAAAAACAAAACATAAACCTAAGTATAAAAGGCCCTGAGCATCAGTGAACACTGGCTGCCTACCATACCTCCAAAATGGGCTCCAGTAAAACCCTCAACCCACCTGGGACTCTTTCTGACAAATATACTGACATCATGTATAAATAAGACATTGTAATACCCCTTCTTTTCTTCTCTACTTCAGATGCATAGTATAATTTGACATTTATGTCAGTAGCTGTTTACTTTATAGTTTGCTAGCTATGGTTGCAAGTCCCCATTTATGTCTCAACTAGCATGCAAGTAAGTTTTTCACTAAGCTACAGTACCTTAGAAATGTAGTTTGAAATAAGTTTTCAAATGACAAACTAGTAATTAATATAAGAAAATTGGGCATAGCTACAGTACATGTAGAAAGTTTTTTTACTTTACTGTTTAGACGTTGATCAGTTGGCTATAGAACTTGATACACATATTAAATTTAACAGTCCTTGGTAATATTAATACCAGGCTTTTACCTATAGATAATGCTTCTAATACCGTTGTCAATGGCATCAAAATAAAAAAGGTACAGAAAATAACTTTCAAAGAAGAAGCCGAATAAGCACAGGATCTTCTCTAGAATCAGTTAGCCCAAGGAAGAAAAATCTCTAAGTATTTTTAATTTTCAATCCAAGCTCTGGAGATTAATAAAATATACAAAATTGAGCCAGCAGCAAGATTGTTCAACTAACCCTCAAGTTCTTCAAAAGACATGAGATAGAGATCATCTAAGCTTATTCTGCAACCACAGTCACCCACATGATGAAATCAGTGGCCTTCACCAGAAGTTAAATCAGCTTCTAGATGAAGGAAGAGCATGTTTCAACAATATCATTGGGTAGCTTTTAGAGTTAAATAGGTATGAAGACAATGATAAGAGAAGAAATACAGGTAGCATGGTAACTTGACACACTAACTGGCTTTTCACCCCATCAGATGAGAACTGGAAGTCAAAGTATGAATGAAATGTATTTTCTGGTGTCATTCTTGTTCATTTTTTCACGATTAAAATCACCAGGTATGATTGTGATTGGCAGTTGTATTCAGATAATCTGGAAATTCACTAGAATCTGTGTAAAATGAAAAAGCCACAACATCCATGTAGAAAGGTAAGGTTTCATGATACTTCTACATTTTTCTCCTTTCTATGGTAAACATTTTATTTTTCCAAGAACTGAAATCACACAGGAAACAAGAAATGAAAGTAACAAGGGCAAACAGACCCTCCTTCCCCGCAAATAACAATGTAATGAAAGAGTAGAAAAGGGATTGGAAGGAAATGCTGTGTGGCAGGTTTTCTTGAAGTTTTCAGGAAGCATGAAGATTATGTATGTTTAAGAAGCTAAAAAATCAGATTTCATTTAAACACAACTGATTTAAATTCAGCTAATTAAGACAATTATTAGGATTTCAGTAGATAAATATCTTCTTTTGCTGCTTGCAGTGAGTGGCCTTCTGCCACTACTAATTTCACTCTCAGTTTATTTCTCGCAGGAAACAAATAAACCCCGGTTTATGCAAATAAACTTAAGAATGTGGGCAGATAAGAACTATCTTTTTGATGGCCAATATTGCAGGTTACACATGGATTAATTTCTGACAACATCGACTCAACTTCCAGAATGAATCCTGGGCACAGGAAGAACTGCACACGGCACATTTACGTTTGTAGTTTAGAAAAAAAATTTCACTCCCTGAGCGTTCTTTTCCACAGACGTTGAAGAGATATAGAACTAGATAGCTAAGAGTAACCATTAATTACCAGGGACAACATAAACTTCATGTTTTTCCAGTGGAGTACACTTGGAAGTAGTTTCTCTTTCCACTCTTGGAGTCTTCCTGTCTGCCACTTCATCCAGAAATGATGGAGAGGATTACATAGACTTTAATCAATGTTGAACTATCAGCCTAGCATCAGAGAGACTCCTCTGTTGACTTCACTGTCCATTCCCAATTTGCTAATCTATATGAAGCTTTATTTGAACTCCTTTTTACTTTGCAAAATTACAGGCTCATTTCTCATTCTAAATAAGACCCACTTGCTCTCAGCATTGGGTAAATACCCAGAATAAACCAAAATTTTGAAATTCTTAAAGTTCATAGGCTACTGGTGCAAGTGCTGGTCATTCCTGTCCACAAACTTTTGCACTCTTTATTCAACAAAATGCAGCTAAGCAGTAAGTTTGATGGCAAATATTCTCAACAGACAATAGCTAAATCAATTAAATCTGAAACAACACATCAATCATATGCATTATTGTTCTTCTCCCACATGAAGACAATTGAAATGATGAAGAGAGTGATTTTGTGCTAAATAAGAGATAACATACTCATGGCCACTTAAACCTTGGAATTCAAATTAAGATCCAGGAGTCAAAACAGAAAGCAATTAAAACACTTGTTTTTTCAGACTGTAGGCCCTTACTTCGGGAAATCAGTCAACATGTGTAAATCCATCCTAGTTTAGGAAACACACTCGATTATATGCTTAACTATAAGCCAAAGATTATGTTCATTTTGCAATATTTACTGCAAATGATTATAAACACGTGGCTAAAAAAGAATTTTCCAAGTCGCTGCTGGAATATCCACTCTCCAAACCCTGGAAATACATTGCCAGACTGAAAATTAAATGCACAGGATTTGAATGCTCCTCTTTGTTCAGGATCATACTCATTAATTTTTGCACACTTATTTTCTGTTATATATAAATAAACCTGTTCAATCATGGTAGTCTGAAATGGTGAATGGTATGAAATGGTGCGAATAATAGCAAAGTAAATAAAGATGGTGCAGCTTATCTAGGTTCATTTTGTGAAGAGGCCAGCCATGTGTTCAACAGGCAGCAACCACGCTGGGCCGGGTTATCACACATGGGTAATGTGTCACATTCTTCTCATGCCAGTGTCACATTCCTTGCTGCTCTGGGTTGTAATCTCACTAGGCCACAGCAAACATGGCTTGATAGATAGCACAAAGGTAAAGTTACATGATCCTTTCTATGAATGCATCTTCAGAGAGATACTGTTTAGGCTAATTGATTATGCAAGAATCTTTGCGATGAACTGTGACCCTGGTCTCCTGGTTATCAGAAACACAAGCGCTAAAGACTACTTAGCCCATGCTTTTTCCTCTTTTTACGTGAGGTCTCTGAAGCATTTGTGTATTACCTGTAAGACCCACACTAACTTAATACAAGCCTTAGAAAATACTATAACCCCAAATTCTGGATTCATCCCCCATTTAAACATGAAAAATGTAAATCTAAGGAGTTTTTCCCATTCTTGGCTGTAAACAGAAATGGAAGCAATTTAAAGGTAGACCCTGCCTTCTGCTTATGCTCAGAGAAGCATAGGGAAATTAGAAAGTTTTTTGCATTAGCAAATTTTGACTCAGAATTGATTATTTAATTGAGAAGCAATACAAATCCAACACTAAACAAGAAAACATACACTTTGCTGCTTCTGCCTGGCTAGAAAGTATTTTGCTTTTTTAAAATATTCTTTTAAATAGATTTATATTTTTACTAACAAGGAGAGACCCAAGTTTGCTACCACAACACAAAAAAAAGCAGCAATTTTCTAATAATGCAGTTTGCACACACATAGATGTGTGAATTAATTTTCACAGACATTTACACTTTAATATTCTTCTGACAAGTGAAAATAAGTTATGATTTAAAACTTGTGACAAACTCTTCACACAAAACTGACGTCAAAACAAGATGGAACAGCGTACCAGAATGGGTAGGAAGAATTTATGTCTCAGTCCTTTTAAGTCCTCTCTTTCAACTTCACAACTTAAGATATTTTCGCTTATACTTTTGTAAAATCTCAAAGATCTGTAGCTGCTTTTGGAATTCCAGGCACAGATACTCTATTTAGTCAGATTGCATATCTAAATTTTAAATATTCATACCATCTTCAGTACATCACTATATGAAATGACTCACTACTTCCCTGATACTGAGTCAAGGAAACAGGTTGTTTTGTATTTATAGAAGATAATCTGTAAAGAAAGGAAATGTAGGGAAAACTGAAGATACTGAATCAACATAGCACTTAAAATTCTGGTGTAAAAGTTATAGTTTGAAGTCCTTTATAAGAATTATTGCAAGAGGATGCTTGTTCTATAATTAAAGGTCAAAAGGTCAGAAACTCACTGCTGTCCTATTACCTTCCTATTTTATGGTTGCTTTAAAAATCTTAAACTTCTAAAAAATTTAAAAAGCTATTGAAGTAAGTGGGTTTTTTTAAAAATCATGCCATATGGGGAATGACATTTTAGCCAGGAATATATAGCATTTTTAGATGATACAGTGGAATGATCCCAATTTAGCATCAATGGAACGATGTCAGTTTACATAAAAAGATTTGGCCCTTTAAGAACGAATGAAGTATTCAGACATTATTAAAAAGTATTTTGACTGAAATACTAGTTATGGCTGAAATGACTCATGTTAAAACAGTAGTAGATGGATTTTTTTTTCAATAAATTATACCCTTTTTTGAATTTTTAAGTAAAAACCAAGCGGAAATTTAAAAAATATTATTTCTCAAGATCATAATTTTTAATGCAAACATGAGGACGGAAGTTTTCTGTTACTGAATCAATCCTTGATTACTTTTTTCCAATTAAAAATGTTGAACTAGAGAAAGAAAAATTTCAATTACTACAAAATAGCTTTCTTCAGAAGATATTCTTTAGACAAAAGTTAATTTTTAATTCAAGCCTAATGCTAACATGTCTAAACTCTGATATGCAAACATTTGTACATATACTTGCATGTAAAGCATATAAATCCCAGGTGACTGAAAACTTCCCTTCTTATGAGAAAGCAGAAAAGATCACAAGTAGGCTGTTACCAAAAAACCAGGGAAAACTTAATCTCAGTTGACCTAATACTAGCTACAGATTCCTGAACCATGGGAGAACACATTACCGCCACTTCTTTAGTAATCATAATGGAAAAGGAAAAAGACTTTAGCCTTACCTTCAAAGCTAGATTCAACATTTTGCTTTCTGTTTTGTCTTATTCTCAATTTCGTATTGTCAAAAATAGTAGTGGATTTCCTTCTCCTATCTGCCAAACTCCCCTAAAATATATTTGTTTTCAATATACCAGCATATAAACTTATCCTGAAACTTTTGTGAGAAATGTATTGGTGAATGTTTTACTCTAGAGCTCTAGCTTTAGAATTAAGTATTAATTTACCTATTTTAAGCATGTGTTGAAGATGTTTGATTTATCATAGTTAAAGAATAAACAGAGATTTCTAAATATAAGAACAAGTCCCTAGAATCAGAGATAGTAATCTAACCAACACTGATGCTGAGAACTCTGAGATATTTACAGGTTACAGCTGATAGAGCATGATATCTATTTTGAGCTAGACATATCTGCATACTCAGTTTTTGAGGAAGACTGCTTAAAACTCACACAGATATGAATTCTATCATGAAATCTCTCACATTTTCAAAGTATGCAGAGTGTACTGATATGTCAATTCAGATTTTCTTTTTGGAAATTTGGGGTAAGAGTGTGTACATGTCCTACTTCACTTTTGGCAAAACTGTGTCACGCTGAATTGTTATACAAACTTCATCAATGGATTATCAAGACACAGTAGCACAGCACAAAGGCCTCTTGTACAGTAACGTAAGAAAAAATGCCAGTAAAAAAAAAAAAGACACAGGAGTTATATTAGTGATCCACATAACGTCATGTGAGAAAAATAATGAAAATTTAGGACTTTAGAATATAAAATGAAAACAAAGTCCATCTCAAATCTGGGACAATGTAAGTCAAATTCAGCCCTAAAACAAACAGGCATAATTTCAGACATTTCAGTGTATACTGGCTGAAATTACTCCTTCTGCTATCCAGTTGCTGATAACTTTTTGCCTTGTTATAAACATTCCCAAATGCTTCTCCAGGGAAATGTGTATATATTGAAGACATTTTCACTCATAAGAATTTGATTTGCACGTAGTTGAAGTCACTGGAAGGCAATCATAAAGGCTAATGATAGTCTAAGGTTAGTCTCTCAGTATCCTTAACCTTTACATTACACAAAGAGATTAGCTTCCTCCTGACATGAATCAAAATATCTAAAATTAGGTTCTTGTTTGGAACTGATTTCTAGAGACGCTTTTTACTCACAAATGAGTAGAGAGAAATTCAATGGAAATAACCCTCCTTAACATAATTGCTAACTTTTTGATGCTCTTTGACTCTTCTTCCTGCTCCTTTCCCTGTTAAAATAATTTCCTACTCTGGGTGCATTTTGATTTCCTGTTAGGCAGAATTTCTTCCATGGAGCCCGGAAGCATTCTTCCTGTCACCGTCTACAAACATCTCAGATATTTGTAGCCTGATTCAGCTCATGAATGCAGGAGAAATACCAACCATACTTTTTTATTGTGAAATTCATTTTCTGCCAATATACTTAAGTGTTAGTTGTTTTGGTTTGTATTGGTTTGGGGTTTATTGATTTGATAGTATATATTGAATCACTGGTAGCCCCAGCTTGAACCTGTTCCCTAGATGCTGGAACCAGGACTGACCTCAGGCTATGAGAATTAAAAAATAGAGGTCCTGATGCAAGACAATTCTACCTCTATTCATAGCAGTCTATAATATTAGCTGTTATTAAAAAAATCTATTAGTAACAAAAAATAAGAAGAGTATCTGCAGTGTGGATTCCATAGTCATAACTGCTGCTGTGTCACATTGACCTCAGGACATTTACTGGGTCACTTGTATAGGAGTTGACTATAGTCTTTCTTTCACCTCCCCAGGAATCTGCCTCAATAAAGTATGTGCTCTGGTAATGAAATGAATGCACATAAGCAAGGCATTACCTTCCTGAACACATACACTTCACAGCCTTCCTTGTTTCAAGATACTGTAGGAACAAAAGCATGTTTCTTGTGAATTGGAAGGCTGGAGTATACAACAGCAGCTAAAATATAAATTTCTAATTGCAATGAGTAAAAATTACAGGAAAGCACTAAATTATGGAAGAATAAACAGATTTGTCTCTTAATCATCTGTGTCCAACTCACTCTATTCTGGGCACTTCCATCACAGCCTCTTGTTTTCATTGTGGGGTCTCTCTATCCTCCCGGCCCCCATAGCCGCAAGTTTCTATTCAGGAAACCTGTGATCTGCTTATGACAGGATTAACATCTAAATTTAATCTATAGTAAAAACACAGAGGTGTATTTTAGTCTTATGCCTAACCACATTTAAAAACTATTTATTAATTCCCAAAATAATTTTGTGGTAGGTATCTTAATTGATATTGGAAATATCTTAATACACATTGCTAAAACACGATCATTTAACCCCCTCGTACATGTGGGCAGAAGAAATAAAATTTCATAATTTACACGTTGATGAAAAATAAAATGATTAGAACTAAGTCACTGAGTACAGAAATATTTATTAAATGTAAAGACATTAAGTAATGAGACTCAATTAATTCATAACTAATAAAATGTTAGAATATTCTTCTTTATGAAGCCAACAGTGTGCTCTCCTGGCCTCTTTTTAATAATTGAATATGAGTTGTTTTAAAAGTCAATGCATTAAAGATATATTTGGTAATGTCAATAAGTGGGTACTCTCCTGCCTTGTTCTACTGCTGTCTAATTCACCGCAATTGTGCTGTGCTTCATTAGCTTTCATTTTATTTTGCAAGAAGGTGAAATTTATCATGAGTAGATGTTAAATAGTGTGACTTCAGCTTCCTGCAAAGGGCGGAGTAATGATTAAAAAATGTGTCTGCAACCTTATGGCCAGTTGGAGGGATGCCACTAATGTTTGAAAAATAATGGTGTTGGGTGACACATTGTTATGATGGTGGGGGTTGGTTTGTCAGTCATTTATTCCCTGTGGTAGGAATTACATATGGGGAAGGAAAGAAAGAGTCATGCAATTGGCATTTTTAAGTCTAACTTGTGTCATTCTAACAAATTGGCCTTACTTCCCTTTTGAGAGGAAAAAAAGCAAACCAAAGACAAAGCCAAAGAAAAGCAGTGTTGATTTTTGCCAAAGCGAATCTGATTAGCTTAAGGAAGAAGTAGCCTGGTTCCTGTGTCATTTATGCAAATTCAGAGGGACTGAATTTGCCTTAAGGAGTGTGTGGATATAAGTCCAGAGAGAAGTTATTCTAAGATTACTTCACCTTCCATTTTAATTTGCCTTTGACCAAAAAAGAAAAGGTAATGAATAAAATTCTACAGTTGGAGTTTATTAATAGATATAGCTTTAGATACAATCTTTGATACTGATGCTACTCAAACTTGTACCATTTTTTCTAAGACTGCAAAGGATAGTTATTAGTAATGTGTATGTCGTATTGTCACGCAGATAATGATAACAAAATATTAGTGTAAAAGTTTTCTTTTGAAATTTCTAGACAAGAAATCTACAGTCAATCGTGAACTGCATTTCACATTGGAATTCTACTCATGTATGAACATAAAATTTTTTGAGCCATAATTTACTTAAAACATCTGAAAGAATAAGAGTCTGCAGAATATTCAGTGAATAAATAGCCATTTCATCACAAAAGTTAGTAATAGTCTAGGAGTTCATATTTCTCTGCAGTACAATCTGGAGGAGAATGAATATTCTGTAAAAATACAGCTCCGGGTACATATTCATAAGTGAAATATAGGAATGAGGAACTAAAATATAAAATCTAAACAATATTTGAGTACAGCAATATAAAGCATAAATGGTTTAAACAGTAAAAAAATAAAACAGGTGTGTTATTTTATGAAAGTACATTTTTACCTTCAGATGAAGATGGACTGAACATCAGGTTGCTCAAAGCCTAATTCAACCTGGTACTCAGCATCTCCAGGGATGGAGCACCCACGACTTCCCTGGGCAACCTCTTCCAGTGCTTCATCACCCTCTGTAAAAAATTTCTTCCTAATATCTAATCTAAATCTCCCCTCTTTCAGCTTAAAACTGTTACCCCTCATCCTATCACTGCACTCCCTGATAAAGAGGTGGTATGGTTGGTGTGGTTTTCATCTTATTGACTAACAATCTTCCAGCATGACAACAATCAATTCGGTTCCAGTGTCCTTGACAGAAATTGTTCTTTCTTGAACTCAACTCAAACCACAACTGCTATCATCTTCCTAGCCTGGAGCTCTAATGTAAATGAACCCTCTTTGGACACCTTTCTGGTTTACCATTTTCCACTGTATCAGACTCAAAGTTCTGGTTCCGTAACTATCACTCTCTCCTCTATTCACCCCCTCACCACTTATCAGCCTACTGTAATTTCCATGTTTCTCACCCTATCAGCCTCAAACATGTTTTATTCATTGCTCCTTAAACCCAACTTTGTAGAAAATGGAACATACCATCAAAGTTCTTTAATAGAAAGAGCAAACCGAGAGGTGACGGTGAAGTAGCGCTCAAAATGGTCTGTAGTATGAGCTGGAAAAAATGTCTTATCAACCCCTGTGCCAATTCTGGCTTTTCAGTTTCCCTACAGCAGCTGTTAAACTAACTAAGTGTAGAAAGAAGTGATGTGTGTCAGCTTTCTTTAAAAATCTGAACCAATTTGACTGAAATATTTTAAAACAGCTAACGAAATCTCACATAGATATAATGTCCTCTTTTGAAAAATTACTCTCATTTTAGCTGCTCATGTTTTGATCAAATGATTGCATCAAAGAAGGGATTAGCTTAATTTCAGCTGAGGAGTATAGTGGAGGAAATTCTATGTATGCTTGTTACACAGCTACCAGAAGCTACAAGCAGGCTATTTTAGCTCTTTAACTGTCAACCAATTCTACTTACTCAGCTTTAAATCTTACTACTTATGGTTTAGTTTATACTGCTGATGACCTTTACAATCAAGGAAATCAGATGACAATGAGTGTTAAGTAAGCAAAGATTTATACCATATCTGAGTCAGTGAAAATATCTGAAGAAGAACAACGGCAGAAAAACCGCAAACGAGACCCTTTTCATCCCTGACTCTTTAAGCACTTAAGGAGTAGTTAGTTATTACAAATGCAAATAAATATCACAGATAAATAGAAGATTTACCCAGCTAATGTAAAACTTTTACTTTGAATACTCATACAGTATATATTTGCTTATTTTCAGAACGGCGCTGACAGGAAATAATGTGTCATGAGTTTCATTTTATGGGCAAGAAGCCAGAGCATGGGGAAGTTTTGGTAGTTGCATCAGGACAAGTGTTAGGTCAGGTGTAAAAGGCAGTTCACCATGTTTAAAAAAAGAATGTGGAGATGTTAAACAATGTACTACAAGGAAAAAATGGATGCTGATACATAACATTTCCTCAGCAGACAGTGGTTAAATTTCTCCCAGCAAGGCAACCATAAATTCAAGAAGACTGGAAATATGCAAACCAAGTAATTTCATTGCTCTAATAGTTCCATTTCAAGGGCAGCTTTTTCCTCTGTTAGATTATCTCTTTCCCTTTCCTATGGTAAACCAGTGCAGGCTGTCATTTAGGATCATAAATAAACTCATCCCAGAACTTCTGCTATTCAGTTAAGTTAATGACTTGATTGCAGGCAGCCCAAGCCTCACGCGGTTTTTCCCTTCTACAACCCTGGCAAAGGCTTCGGGACTTCCTGATTATGATAAATAAAAATTCAACACACTGCATACCAGAGATTAGGTGGATTTATAAACACTGCAGCAGGTATGACATTGTAGCAGATTACTACCATGAGCTTTGTCTTTTTTTTTCAGTTCATAGCATCCCAATATTACTGTGAAACTCTGAATTCAGAATTGAAGTCTCCAATAAACTGTATTTAATACAAATGACTGGGTGGTAGTTTTTATGATAAAAATTAATTCCATAACTGATATATAAAATAGAATAAGGACCTTATTACAAATTAGGAACACATTCTTTTTCACTGCTTGTAAGTTACTTATGAAGACTACTGGACAGACTTATCTCTGTTTATGATGTGAATGAGATAAATTAATTTCACACTTAAAAGCAAATAGAAATAGACTTTTACTCCCTTAAATAGCAGGTAAGCAGATAGTATTTCAATAGGTACAAAGTTTTAAGCAGGAAAAAAAAATAACCTTGCTTATCTTTCCTTTGGAAATTAGATGTGAAAATCTTTTTTACCAAAGGCATTATAAATGGCACTGCTTACACACTGGGTCTAAATATTGACACCACGTGTGTGGTATAAACACAAGTTTGCACCAAATGTGTATTGATTTCTGCTATTGATTCTATCACTTCTCACTGTCTGGCACATACCATACCTAACTTATGTGCTTCATGTGAAGTGCATTTGTTTTGCTCGCTACTACTTCTTCTCTTTTCTTTTAAGAATAACTCAAGTGTTTAAGCTGGATGCAGATAATTGTTAAACACTGGCCAAACTCCAAAATTAATTTGTTCAAACATATTTTTTGTATTATAAAAAAAAACACCTGAAAAGATTTCTACTCTGGTATGCAAAGTATCTATGTGAAAGAGACAAGTCCTTGACCAAACTATCAACCATACAAGACTCATTTCAGTTGTAATTTGCAATTCATCATTGACTTCCCTTTAAAAGTTAGTTTGAGGCTGAACTCATTTGAATATCAAAGAAACAATTCCCAGAAATACCTGGACAAATCATCTTTTTGAGGAGTGAATGAAAAAATTATTTCTAGCAGCCTAAAAAATGTGACATATAATGAACGACACATTGGCACCAGAGTATGAGATTTAGAAGTGCCACATGTCTTTTTTGTTAAATATGCATAATTAAATAAGTTTTGAGACAGACGATCCACAATACTAACTTCCTGCGTTTATCAGTAGGAAGTACTGTAGGAAAATTCAGTATTTTTAAAGATAACTGATTCAAACTGAACAAAAATTTCATAAGCAAGGAGACCTAATTCGAACCTGAATGCCACAAATCAATGCCACAGTGATTGTACACTACTAGTTCCTTCCTTCACAGCATTTTTCCTAATATATTGGAAATATTTCTATGGAGGTGCTCACTGAGTTGTTCAGCACAATACCAATCTGTAAATATTCCACACAGAGAAATTTGCATTAGTTCCACATAATGTACAGCAGCATTAATTAATAGAGTGGATAGCGTCTGTACATCTGTTAGTTATTAGTCTTTACTCTAATTCATTAGATCTTTATCATTTACCTGAGTAGCCCATCAAGACTAGGAAAAGGAGACCTTGGCTCATGTTATCTGCAGGACAGAACAGCCTGGCATATTAAATTCTCTTCTATATGTTCAGTCACTTTATATGATCAATGATCTCCCAAATTTTCATAAAGAACTTTGAAAACTTTCTGGTTTTTTAACTAAATATTTAAAAATCATGTAGGTCTAATCTGTGCAGCTGTGAAACTATGCTAAATACCACTAGAGACAGTTTAAATTAACAAGTGCTTAGGATACTTCTGAAATAACTTACTGATAACTGCATTCTTTAAGCTTGCCTTCAAATTCTGGCCCATTTCAGAGCTGAAAAAAACTGCTGTTAGAATGATACAATGCACCTACACAATCTAGTTGATTAGTTGTTTTTCTCTGATCAGCATAAGTCATAGATTACATTTAACTGGTATCGTTTTTTCTGGTTCAGCATCATTTTTATTATGTATCCATCTCTGTGGTAATGAAATTTAGATGGAAAGTAAAGACTCTCCTCTCATTTGGAAATATGGTGAGAAATGTTATTTCACAAACAGTGCAAAAAAAATGCACTCTGTATAGCACTGTATATTGCATGTATTAATTCCAAATCATCTCTCCACCCTCCAGGTCTGATGGTTAACTGCTTTGGCAAATAATCTCACTGTCCATCTCAAAAGTGACGGTATCACAGACAGTTCTACATATTTACGCCAGTATTATTTTGGGATGAATTCTACTTATCCTTATGGAAAGACTGCGAGTCTTGTTGGAATCTCACTGACCTGAAAAGTTTTCCTAAACTGTGCAAGGTTCTCTTAGACTGGGGAAAACTCAGGATTGTCACTATATCTCTTATTAAAACTGGTAATGATTGTGGGAAGAGGCTTTCAACAAAGAAAATGTATTTGATTAATGGAGTAGAAAATTAATGCTTAATCATTCTTAGCACTTCAGAGCTATGTTTCCACTGATATATCCTGCAAGGAGCCATACATATTTGTCATATCTCTTGGCTACAGACACGAAAACCGATCCAGGCGGCACAAAAACACAGTTTCAGAGTATTCCAACAACATGCTGAAACTATGAAGAAATGGTTTATACACTAAAAATTAAAAACAAGACCTAAAACCCCCAAAAAATAAATTACCTGAATTCTTGGCCTGACATAATGGTATAAAAAAGAATTTTTTTCACGTAGGCCAATCTCGCAGATGCCTACACAAAAAGGCACAACTCTCCCCAGGAAAATGATGTTATCAATAACTTATCTACGTGGGCAGGTTTCACTCAGCCATGTAGTGCTAGACAGGTGATGGTACATAGGAACTGCATGGAAATGAACAGCACACTCTATAATTTGTGACGAGTAGCTTCTTGCAGACATAGAGCAGCTTTCTCAGAACTCTAGGTTCACTATTAATTGTTCTTTTGTATCACTGTCCCCTCTGGGAGGGATTGCACAGTATAGGATGGAAACTTTATGAAAATTTGCTGTGTCATTGCAATTCCACAATATGATTATAATTAAAAAAATACAATTAATTAGCTCCTAATTCAACATTTTATGTAGTCTATGCTACGAAGTTGGCAATATGAATGTCCAGTCAGGTGGACTGCAACACTTGATATTTCACTCTGAAGTTGCATGTCTGCAAGCCAGTGTACTACTCCACAACTTCTGGCACAGTTGTTATTTGAAAATATAGTCTTACATTTGAAGATGTCTCAGCAGATAGAAAAGAAAAGTGAGAGGAGAGAAGGAAATATGGAAGAAAAGAGCATGGACAGCCAACTATTACAAGATAGCAGTAGATAAGATAGGTTGCCTTTCTGAAAAGGAAAAACAGCAGCCTGGACTAGGAAATAATGAATAGAACTTTAAAAGCTCATATGCCAGATCATGCTTGGGTGATTTTCTCCATAGCAATACATTCTGAACATTTTAAAGGCTGAAAGGCTAGCTGGCAGTAAAGATGAGACACAGTCCACTTCAGAGAGATCTTGGCTGATTTTATACATTGGAGACTGTACATTGGAAAAGCTTTTTTGACTATTGAGTTATTGTTAGTCCTGGAGTCTGTGCTTCTTTTAATCTCTGCAGTAGCTTTCAGAGGAAAGTGCAGGTTGATGCTTATGCCCTGTGGCAAAATCCTGTTTATTCCTTCGTAGTTTAGAAGTCTGATCTTTGTTCTTGGACTTCCTGTGATTCGTTTTCATACTTTGCAATGGCAATTCCATTCATAATCAGGCTTAGCTATGCCTTTATCATGACTAGAAAATGTCTTTGTTGTGACTTCTTATCTGCAGGGCTTTGGACTCTTAAGACTTTTGAGAGGACAAATACATTTAGGACTTCTGCATAAGTCCAGCTGAAAAGATATCAAAGCATAGTACAGGACTAAAACAAAGTCCTAGCTACACTGACTCCAGGCACAAGCAAGTGTAAATATGCCAAGCCTTGCTGCCAGCTTTAAAAAAAGAGGATAACATTCAATCATCAGCTTCATCCCAAGTAAATCCAGACCACTCAGATAGAGATAATAAACACACCATGGTAATGAAACATTGGCTGAGGACTATAGGTAGTATGGCAGAAAGAACCAAGAATTGAAAAATCTACACTTCCAAGAATCCTTGGAAAAGCATATGTGGCGACTAAAGTTTCAATAGTGTGAGCAATGCTATTTATTATTATTTTTCATGTGTTTTACCGGAGCTTCAGTTATGGTTCAGAATCTCTATTGTGTAAACTGTTACAAACACAGGTAAAAAAATCATTCCTGTGTCAAAGGGCAAAATAGATAAGGTAGTGAACAGGAAGTAAAAGGTTAGACGTTCACCATGGATGCACATCATTTAAATGTGAAAATAGCTCCTGACAGTAGAGACAATGGTGATTCCTATCATATTGTTACTTTAGGTTGGCATTGTACTAATTTTGATATAGATCACAGCCAGTCTTTTCAAATGCTCATTGATATTCAATTTACTTCAGATTTTGATTTGAATTTCATTCAATGTCATAAGTTTTGCTGATACAGTCTGGCCACAACTGAAATGCTGAATTGTAGAACTAAGATAATTCTAAATTTTTAGAGTATGATAGAATCATAGACTAGTTTAGGTTGGAAAAGACTTTTAAGATCATTGAGTCTAGCCCTTGACCTAACACTGCCAAGCCACCCACGTCTATTAAATACCTTCAGGGACAGTGACTCAACCACTTCCCTGGGCAGGCTGTTCCAGTGCTTGACTACTCTTTTGGTGATGTAATTTCTCCTAATATCAAATCTAAACCTTCCCTGGCACAACTTGAGGACCTTTCCTCTCTTCCTATTACTTGTTACTCAACACCCGTCTCACCACAATCTCCTTTCAGGCAGTTGTGGAGAGCAATAAGGTCTCCCTTCAGCCTCCTTTTCTCCAGGCTGAACAATTCCAGTTCCCTCAGCCACTCCTCATAACACTTGTGCTCCAGACCCTTCAACAACTTTGTTGCCCTTCTTTGGACACACTCCAGCACCTCAATGTCTGTTTTGTAGTAAGAGGGACCAAAACCGAACACGGTATTTGAGATGCAGCCTCACCAGTGCCTTTCCCAGAATCTATTGGGTCATCTGGGATTTGTTCCATTTGCTATTATTTTTAAATTGTTTTGCATTATTGAGAGACAGCTGCAGTAACAAAACTCTTTGATGCCGATAGGTGCTAAGCTCCTACTGATGTCATCAGGAGATACATGGGATCAGCACTCCTCAGGTTTCACCCTACAGTCTTTATTGGGATGACAAATATAGCCAAAGCCTGTGGGAGGAGGAAACCTTTGCAGATCTCTGCAGTCTCAAATGTTACACCAATGACAGTCTGTAGTAATTACAGAGCTAACTTCTCTGAAGGACATCAAAATTAAAACTAGGGGTTTGGTATAAGCTGCCTGAAGTCCAAATAAATTCTTTGGTAGTATAAGAACAAAATGCTACCACCGGCTTACAATGTTAACAGAAATCATGTTTATACCATCAATCAACAAAGGAATTTTATCAAAATCTAACATAAAAGATGTGTAAACACTACCTTCTAGAGCCATTCTATGAAAGTTTTAGGACTTTTTTTCACATTAATGACCTCTTTGATTCAAAGAGAAATTTAATTAAGCATAAAATTCATTTGCTTTTAAAGAAGAAGTAAATAAAATCTCAAGGAATATAAAACGAGGTATCAGAGAGGATAACAGTTGTGGGCACTTGTTAATTTCTTTTAATTACATCGGTAGTGTACAGAACAAAACGTAAACTAAGAATCTATTCAATGTAAAAGTATCAATTTTATGCCGTGATTTCTACAGGGACTTGATTTTTAAGACACAGCAGACTGTAACATGGAGAATTTGTGGCCTTCCATTACTTTAATTTATGGTGCCCCATTACTTTAATTTATGGTGCCTTATTTATTTTTTATTAAAATTACTAATATCATTTTGAGGAATAAACACAGTAACTGTAAGAATAACATACAGCATTCTCTCCTATTTGGCATATCTGGAATATCTTGGGTTTCCTCTTGCATGAAGTTTTAATTTTATCAACATATTATACTTTTTCATTTTCTTGGTCCTAGAAAATGTTAAAATGATTAATAAAACCATTACCTCAATGCAGATTTTGTATATTATTTTCCAGAGCCAGATTTTTGATGGAGATGGTTGTGACCAAACAGCTGGTATCATGTTCTAGGAGACCGTATAATGATGCTTAAGGACTGGACATCATAGTATGAAGCACGACTAAAAAAAATATTCTGCTTCATTCACAGGCTTAGGCTTCAAACATGATCCCTTCTTAATGACTTTCTGGAAACATAAACAGTTCTCGGACAAACATTTAAACTTTCTTTTTAAACATACTTGCTGCCATGTTCCCTGCTAAAACAGTTTATTTTATAATAATAAATTATTTAAAGATCGTGTTGGCTTGTCAAAGGTGAAAACTTCACTTTTAGCATCTAAATAAACAATCTTATATAAAAATATTATTATAGAAGTAAGGATAGAGAAGGGGTGGTTTGCTTGTTCAGCTCTTCTCAGTGGCATAACTGGTCTTCTGCTATGTTTTCCAAAGTTTATCATCTCCTCTAGTTTTGGAAGTCCTAGGTGACTGTTCCTTCAAGATATTTTTCTGCAGACTGAAATACCAGAACACCGGAGAGCAATTCCCTAATTTCAGTCTGACGCATACTTTTTTAACTTACATCCTTTCACTCATTATAGCCCCATGGTATCAAATCAGATTTTTCTCTTTCCTTGACGTTTATAGAATTCAAACATTTGTAAACTGAAGTCTTGCCTTTTCAAAAGTATTCATAGAGTCTTTCTCTATGTATCTATTCCTGCAGCTCCAAAGAATTTCTACTGCTTTTTTTTTTGTAGGTGGCCTGCATTGAGAAAAAATTGTATTTTATCTGGTAACTTAAGTCAAGAAATATTCCAAAGATAGTGACACTAGCTGCATACATGAAAGATTATGAGTTTCTTATGTCTTTAGAGGCTTTGTCTGCACAAGTCAAATCAGCAATTTTGTCTTATACAGTACATTACAAACTTATTTATTGTCCACCATCACCTCGGTTTGTTTTAATCATTGCTGGGTTTCAGTCTATTCCCCACTGTCACTAATTGTGGAAAGGCAGTTGGATAGAAATTAAAACACATAAAGCTGCAACAACTTTCCTTCTGTTATCAAGTCTGAAGGGTGCTACTAGAGCTGAAAAATTAATAGTTTCAATTTGTGACCATGTGTGAACAGAGTACCAGAAGATACATTACTTCAGTGCATTTCCATAGCTGCTTCTATTGGCCAGTGTCTGATTAAGCCCAAACTACAGTTACTGCTGCCTTTCCCAAGATGTGTGCAGGCACAAAACAGCAGATATACGAACTGCTCTTTCTCTGAAATCTCACATTTTTACTACTGCCACGGTACAGTGATCATTGGCAGTGCAGCAAAACAAAATTCACACTTTTTGCTGGTTGGGCAAACTTGGCCTGATATGCACTGCAAACTTTAATTGAAATTGAGTATCTCACATCCTGAATTTCAGATCATCTACCACCCAGTATTGAATAAGTGATGTTTCACTTCAGTCCTAAGTGACTGCAAGGGACTATTTTTATGACTAAGGATCACCAATGTAAAAGAAAATTATTGGCTCAGGTGTATTGTGGCAGAATTAATCATCAATAAAAAAAATGCAGAAATGGAGATAAAGAATCACCCATCCAGAGTACTTGCTCTGCATCTGATCATCTCTGCGTTCTCTAGGGCTACCTAGAATATGATATTTACCTATGAACAGAAACCAAATCAGACAATATAGTTGTGCTTTTTGCCCTAAAGAATGACACTGAATTACGACCTTGCTTCCAGTAAAACAACAAAATGTTAGTTTTAGTGTGAATCATCTCTAAAGAGAGCAACATAAAATAATCAATAAATCAGTGGTACACACTGATGGGGAGTGGTTTTATCAACATGAGACAATGCAATAAACCATACAAGAAGCACAGATCAAAGACGGGAAGAGAAATTACAGCAGATAAAGGAAACTAAAAAAATATTTTCAAAATAGTTCATAGATACTGAATTCACAAAAAAAATGTAGTTTTTTAATGGACTCTTTAATTCTGAATAATATAATAAAACTATTTCAAAACCAGCAATTAGAGTTGGTTAACCACAACTTTCATTTCCCAACATTGTAATAACTTAATTAGCAGAACAGGTTGACAAAGGCAGGCCAGGCCAGTTTCTGGTTTTGACAATATATTGGCCTTAAAAACTCAGTTTGGGTCATATAGAAACAAGTAGATAGATAGATAGATAGATAGATAGATAGATAGATAGATAGATAGATAGATAGCAAATTCACTGAACAGATTCAGGTGAAACATTTCAGTACAGTATAACAGCACAGCAAAAGAGATATCTCCTTTCTTCATCCTAGCTCAGTAGCTAGGGTACCATTCCTCATGACACTGAAGACCACTTCCAGTTCTCAATGAACTGTCACTGAACCATCTACGAATGCACACTGACCACCTTTCAGGAGCATTACTTCCAAGCAGAAGCAGCTCTGAATCTGGTATTTATGTAATTTGCCTGAATTTTCTACTAACACATCAATGAAAAGATTGCAGAACAGACCGAGGGCAATGCACTCTTCAGTGTAACCTGTAAGCTCAGCTCACCTTCCTCTTTCATATAACATGATGGCTCAGAATAATGGAGAGAACTGAGCCCAAGTTTCCATGCCATAAGGAGCAGCAACTGTTAGAAAATAGTTTGGTAATGATAAAAATTCCTTGTGCCCCCTGTCTGGCAAGGATGCGTAGAAAAAGTCTGTAACTTCCATTACTTTGATTTTGTTCATACCATTATACAATTCAACACGTTGAACTGGTTAAACCAGTATGTAATTCATTCTCAAATACTTTTTCTTTCAATTTTTTTCATTCATTTATTGAGTAAAAAATGATTTTTTTTGTTATTTTGTCAGCAATGACTGCTGTAGCTGTGTCAGATCAAGCCTAACATCATTTATCGGCTTATTAGTACAAAAATTCCTAATAAAAGTAAATACTGATCTCATCAAGATTTTAGCATTTCTTTGAAAACAACACTTTAAATGTACTGAATTGTTCTCCAAAACATTTCCTTTTTAAGTCAGAAGCCAGTGATTGTAATTAAGCAACTATTCACTGTATCAAAAATACAACAATAAAAAGATTATATCTAATGGTCCGAATTCTGAGATCATGTTCTTCAACTTGAGTTTATATATACAAATGTTTGGAAAATGCTCTTTAAAAACTCATTTCCATCAGCTATTATGTGGGTGACTGCTCATATAAAAGTTTATTACTAGGATAACTTATCTTTTCCAATGATTTTATTCCAGATTGTAGAATTTGATTTTTTTTCTCTGGGGAAGCAAATATTTCCCCCTACAGAGGAAGTTCCTAATCTGGTCTAAAAAGTGCCTGCAAATGTACCTCTTGTGAATATAGCTATCCAGGTGAAATGGCTTCAATTTCTTCCTGTATTGCGTTGAAGAGCTTGGAGATTTTATGATAAAGAATCTTTATAGAAATATAACCTATTAGTACAAAAAAAAAACCCTGTACACACAAGGAACTAATCCTGATACTTCCCATCAGTACATGAAACCTAAACCAAGAGAACATTTAGTTTCAATACCAGCCATTGCTTTGATTTGACTCCCCTCACATGGCTCTCTGAGCTGGCAATGGAAATGTGGCTAAAATGAATAGCTGGTGTCTCGGACAGAGGGCAGGTGGTGGTAAAGGACTTCCCTTTTTTGACAGCAGCCCATATTTATGTCAGACAGTAACTATTAGGTTACTAAAAGGTAAAAAACTAGCCCATAAAACTCTTCTGGAGCTGATCTGATCACTCTTGTGTACAGCACAGACTTGTTGGCTGTTACTCATTGCAAAACAGGTGACCCTACAGGATTACTGGGGGAAGACACAGAAGAAAAATTTGACTTTCTGAGCCATTTAGAAGGAAAAAATGTGGTAATTTACAGTGATTTAAAATTGCAAGTGACAATGAAAAGGAATTCAAACTAAGATTAATGATTTTTAAAGCTTTTTCTGGTGCTCTGATAAAAGATACTACCACACCGGGCTATACCTTAATATTGAAACTTTTGAGTATAATACCAAGAGGTGCGATTTGAGAGCACTTTGCTTTACTGAAGGAGAGAAGGGAAATATATTTGTGAAAATCTTCCTTTGCCATGAAAATCTGACAAGCACAACAGAAGGATGCCTGCAATGCTTTGCCTCACCCTCTGGATAAAGAAAGCCTAGGCTGACCACTTTTCAAAATATGAAAAAAAAACTTAAGAAAATATGACAAAGAATATGACTTGTTTGGTTTTGTTTTCTTTTCTTTTCCTTTTCCCAGCAAAACGATGCTCTATTTTCACAGTAAAATTTCACCTGAGAAACTCAAATGCAGAGATAGAAACAAAGATACTATATGGCAAGCTAATTTGCTAAAATGCTTTTTTGTTTTTTGCTTACTTCGCACAAATATTTTAACACTGACCCTGCCAGCACACGAACACTTAAGTTTGCATAGCAAATATTTTAACTGTCCTCAGTGAAATATGCTAGAATATGAAGTAAGCCAGATATGTAACCATGTAAGGGAGACATTTTAGAGGAAGTCACTAGTAACATCTGTAGTGGCAAATAAAATCACTTGGTTACATCCACAAAGAGCAGTGGACCCCTACAAGAGACCCTCCATGTGACTGAGCTCTACTCATCTTGATCCAAGTTGCTGCCTCTGCTTGTCCCTTAACTGTCTTGCCCTTATGGCTTGCCTGGTTGTAGCTCAGACATCTCAGTCTGCAGTGCAGACTTCCCCATTATTTGCCAGAAGATAATGTAGAACATACAGGCCAGTGGCTGTGATACTGGTAATGACTGCAGAGACCGTGACCAGCAAACATCGATCTATTGGTGTGTGACTTATTTTGTCATTCATATCTGCACACATGTTTATGCACAACTTTAAAGAAGGAGGTTGATAACACCATAGCGAGATTATACTAGTATAGAAATTTCTGAGGTAAAGCTGCAAACACTATTTTATTCTTAATCAGTGTTACTAAACTGCTAAATTTGTTCTTTTAAAATATTTAACAGTCCTGTGTTTAATTGAAGGTGAAAAACAATTACAAAAATGTCACAGAGAGTAAGCTATGTTCACTTTAATTCTTGGTTATCTCGACAGCTTGAATTCTTTGGGTCAAACTTACTTTCGAATGAGAGGAAAAAAAAATCCCTTTGAAATCAGTACGCATTGTGTGCTCCTTCTTTAGATATAAATTTAGCCTTCTTATCAAAACATTTTTGTCAATGAGGAATATGCTCTGTCCTACTTGTTCTCCAAGTAAGCCTTACTTAAATAAATTCAGTATTTTGGTGTAGAACAGGAGAAATCCAGTTACACAAGGAGTAAAAAATCTGAGAACAAATACTTAGCTGAAAAAGCCCTCTAATGTGAAGATGACAAGGCCAATACACTGACATTCCCATCATCAAAAACATACAATAAGACATTCCTGTAAGATCAATCAAAGCTTGAGTACGTGATTTTTGCAAACCTATTCTGTAACATTTTTGCAGTCAGCACTGGATACGTTAAAATACATAGTGAAGTTTCATATGGAAAACAAAGTGTCAAAAAAAAAATATTTTTCTGCATTTCATAGTGAACATTTGTATTTTGTTTTAGTTAGCACCAACAAGAAAACAACTTATCACAGCAATAATCAACTGAGGAAGAAGAATTTTACTCCAGTGACATACAAAGTCATATGCCGTAAGAAAGTATTGTTAGAAATTTCTTGTCTGTAAAGAAAGAAATGAAAATAGTACAGTAACAATAAGGCAATGGCAGTGAAAAGCAGAGGATCTCTTGCTTTAAAGACATACTGTGGACTGACTCCGGAAAGCCCAAGTTAATATTTACTAACTCTAAGCACATTCAATACTTCAGATTTTTTTCTTTTAGTGAGGCCACTGCGCCTTTTGTTTGAAGACAGAGCAAAGCTGTGAACAATGCCTGAGAGCAAAACTAAACCAGGAGTAAATGACTTTTTTAATGTGAGACCTTCAACCTCAATTCCAGCTCCCCAGAGGCCATCTTTGACTCCTTCTCACGTAATGCTCTCACAGATGACAGCTGTGGATAAAGAAAGATACTTCCACGAAGAAGCTGATGAAGAAACTGCTGCAGGGGAAGGTGAGCTTACAAGTCTCTGTTGACACTGGAGAAGGGAAGTTATGGCAATGTCATTCAGAATGGCCAATTTAAATAAATGCACTGTAGGAGTTTAACAGGGACTACAGATAACAGGGGCAAACTGCACAACTATTCCGGGACTCAGTGAACGCTACAGCTCAGCTAATGTAGTGCTCAAAATTAAAGGATTTGGGGTATTATGCAACACTTGCTGAACTGTTCAAAATGCACTTGTTAGTATATCGTGTTGCTGGACCCTTATGAAGACTTGTTCTGAGCCAGTTAAAAAAAAAAAAAGATATCTGAGAAGAGGCATTTTACATGGATAAATTACTGTTCCACTCTGTATTATAAGAGAGTCTGAGGGTAAAGGAAAAAAGTCAGACTTTTTGTTGTTTGGTGACTGACACAAGTAATGCAAGTGTTAGTGGTGCCAGGAGCTAAGAAGTAACATCTCAGGAAAGGAGTGAAATTAGCCTCTTCCCTGGTAAGGACTGGATAGTTGAGCTGAATTTTTGTTAACATTTGATTTTCCTTAAGGAGTAAGGTCTCCATTTCTCTAAATGAGTGTTTTGTTTTAAGTGAAACTTGTTTGACATCCATCGCGATATTCCACAATAACATAAAGGTTTTGCATGAGTTTACAATACAAATAACCATTTTTCCAGCAGATGGTTTATATTTAAGTTTAATACAGCACTACTTTACTCCATCCCCATACCCTCTCAAAATTTATAACTGCACTTTTCATTTTCACAGCTAAATATGAATTTTAAAACATATATATTGATATGGTAAATATTTTATTTATTTATTATGTCAGTTTACATCTTTGTGTCTATTGTTGTTCATTGCATAGCTCAGCATTCATATGTTTGCGAGCCTTTCCCATCTGTGGCTTTTGAAATGCATTCCCTAACTGTTTACACTCTGCTAACATTAGGTGGGTTTGCCCTTTGGTCATGAAATAGTCAACAAGGCCTCTGAGATAGGTTTACTTAATGACAGGTGAAAACAGCAAATAAAAGGAAATTTTAAAATTCTAGGGACACCATGTCTTATTAGAGCAATGATTAGATATTTGCTGGTTCACCTTCAGTTGTAGAGGATATTATTAGATAGTATTAGATATTTAGAGTATATATCAGTATAACACAAACACATCTATGCACACTATTCATCTATCAAAGCAAAAACTGCATACAAATAAAATGCACACTATAAAGGTGTTTACAGGCGCAACTGTTTAACAAAATATTTGCATTTTAAAATGTAGCAGTCTTACATAAAATAGTTTTTTCCAAAAAAGGAAAACTACTTTTATTTTATTTAAAGTCACTGAACTTTATTTACTAGCACCTAATGGAAAACTCTTACCTAAACCAGTGCTAATAATTACAAATCTCCTTATCAATTGCTCTGTGCTATGTTAACTGCTACATATTTCATTATCCACTACTTTCATTGAATTCACAAAGACTATTACCATAAAGGAAGGATCACAGAAAATTTATACAATATTCATGCCACTGCCTTATCTCGCAACTGAACTTGCAAAGTGTTTGTGTTTGGATTAGGTAATACTCTTGCTGCACAAAAATGAGCTTGACTTTCACAGCTGCTTGTTCTCAATCACAAAAAAGTCTTATGTCAACTAACACAGGTTGTTCGTATACATACTTGAAACCCTCTCAGGAAAAAAAAATTTTCTTTAAATTGGAAAGGTAACATCTTTCTTTCTTATCCTCTTGTAGTACAAAATATCTATAGGAAAATAATAATTCAAGTAGTTTGATAGTAAGTTTATCCATGAAATAAAAAAATCAAACTGTGTTCTCCCATAATTTTTAATGATATTTTAAATACTTGATTTGTTCCTTTTAAATCAGAGATTCACTGCTTCATAAAAAGTACCTTTGTACAGATTTGCCCTTGTGTAAATCTGCCTCTGTACAGATTCATCGTGGTTTAGGAAGCATCTACATAGCATAAGATGATATTAAATACAGCATAGCATATAAAAAGTTATTATGCTGTTATTATGACTTTGTCATCATATCTATTGATTTAGTATACTACTATTTTATGTAAAATAACAGTCAGTAAATCCTTCCTATCTTTGATATTATTGTTCAATAATAATTTTTGTTCCTTAATCCCATAGAAGTGGAATCCAGAGAGACTTTCACTTATCTATGTATGTATAAATGTCTAAATCCACATTCAGCTGTACAAGACAAAACAGGTTCTAGACTAAAGTGTCTATCTCACGATTACAGAATATATCGAAGTTATATGTAGATCTTCAGGAAATAGTAGATTTGAGAAATGTTAACTAGAGATAAGTTGGATTGCTAACACAAGTACCAAGAGTTTGTCAAAAATTATTATTGTCTTTTAAATTCTGCTCATATTTAAAGTCACGATGTCAGGAAAAATGCAGAAGGTGAAAAGAACATTGCTGTAAGAACTTTTATAAAAAAAAAGTTATTCCCATATGTCACTACAAAGCTAGCAGCTGTGTTGATGAAATCACAATTCCTTTTGGTGACATCCATATGGAATGTAGAGTTTTGACATTATCCTTCAGTAAAAGCTGTGGTCTGATTTTCTGCATGTAACTGTATTAGGCAATTGTCAGTTCTATTTGATATTTTATTCCAAAATAAAAATGTTATGAGGCCTAGATGTACAAGAAATCCAGAATTACATTTAGGGTTAAATATGTTGTGATGGGCTTTGTTTCTGACATAAAGAAAACTGTCTGAATCTCAAAACTCATAGATTTATGGAATCATAGACTGATTCAAGTTGGAAAGCACATGAGGAGGTTTCTCATCCACCCTCCTGCTCAAAGCAGAGTCAGCTATGAGATCAGATCAGGCTGCTCAGGTCTTTATCCTTGATGACCTGCCATGAAGATAACAAGGACATTGAGATATAGTCAATTCTCATAATCAAGGTACATAAATAAAATTATATGGAAGTCATATTAGACATCCATAATCATTGTTTCTGATTTAATTAATCTATAGATTAGTATATGACATACGCAGTGCAGACAATAACTGGAAGAAAGTCAGAGATGTTGCTTCCTTCCCATGAATGCCTACTCCATTTTTAAATACTAAGAAAAGATAAGAGGAAAAAGAGAGAAAAAGCTGAGAGAATCAGGAAAGTCTAAGGAAAAGCCATAGATTATTTTAATGCAGGGTTTAAATATGGGACATAGAATCATAGAATCACTTGGTTGGAAAAGACCTTTGAGATCAAGTCCAACTGTACCTGTCCACTTTTAAGCTTCATCTACTTGTCTTTTGAATATCTCCAGGGATGCAGTGAAGAAATTCTTCCTGATGTCTAATATGAACCTTTCCTAGTACAACTTGAGGCCATTTCCTCTCATCCTATCACCTGTCACTTGGGAGAAGAGACCAGCCTCCACTTCACCACAACCTTGTTTCAGGCAGTTGTAGACATTGATGAGGTCTCCCCTCAGCCTCCTTGTCTCCAGGATAAAGAACCCAGTTCCCTCAGCTGCTCCTCATAAGACTTTTTCTCCAGACCCTTCACCAGTCTTATTGCCCTTCTCCGGACATGATGCAGCACCTCAATGTCTTTCTTGTAGTGAGGGGCCCAAAATTGAACACAAGGACTCGAGGTGTGGCCTTGCCAATGCCGAATACAGGGGCACAATCATATACATCATATGTATCAAAACAGACTCACGTACAGAACAAGTTGCTGCACATCCATTATTTAATTCAAAATCACTTATTTGTGCCTTTATCCATGAGCTATTTCTTGCTGCAATTTATAAGAAAACAAGGTAAATAAACACCCTTCATATTTAAGGTGAAGAGTTTATTTCATATGATTAAAAGCTACAGGGAACAAATAGCTATTAAAGAAGAGTAAATAAACAGGCCGTACCTATTATGTGGCCTTAATTGTACTACCTGATACTACAAAAGTGAGATTTCTAGAATCTCCACTTTAAATTAGATTAGGTTATTGAAGGTAACTGGAAGAATCTGCCATTAGCGACAAATCTGAATGTACAAACAGCAAAGGCAAATTCACACTTTCTATGTTACAATATATATCATTCACATTAACAACAAATGTGATTGTCAGGGCTCTAGGTGCACTAAGAGGCCATGCCTGCCCTGAGCAACCTCAAGCGGGGCCTCCGCCCACACCCTGCCCATGGGTCCCACTGAAGCTCAGGAACTAGGACTTAGTGCCGTGCCTGGGCTGTGCACTAGGTGAGCCAGTGTGGAGCCACAGCTCTGGCTGGGACTGCTGGACAGACCCTGGGTCATTGCTGCATGTGGCTGTTTGCAGCCCCTATTATTAGCTCTGTCTGCCGCGTTTGGATCCTATGTGGGACTGTGCCCCACTGGTGAGGATCACCAGCCTGTCCTGGGGTCACCCTTGGCTCCTGGCTTGTCCCTCTTCATGGAGCTGCACTGCCCTTGCTGCAGGGCAGTGACATACATACAGATCCAAAACCAGTAAGTACTGCCAGCAGGACTGATATCCTTCCAGCTCACAGAAGGGCAGGGTGGAGAAGCTACCTCTTTAGTTAAACCTGCACTTGAGCCAGAGTGAGTTTTCTATCTCTGATCTTACGCAGCTCTATTGTCAGCTGTAATAAAATGATTTAAAAAAAAAAGGGTTCACAGACTGCTTGAGTAAAAGATATTTGCTCAGAGCGTCTTCTAAGAACTTAAGAACTATTTTTTTTAATGAAGTTTACACTATTGAGACTTTTGGTGAGTGAAAGCAGTATTCAGTAGCACAAAAACCTAAAAAAACACAACAACAAAAAGCTAGAAAGTACCCACTTGCAAAATACTTTTATGGTGGAGTGTTTGTCAAACCCCAGCTCCACCCAGCTTGACTTCAAACACCTTACAAGTTTTGAATTCCTGTAACAGAGTATTCAAACCTGGACTGCATAGTTCTTTCATAAGATCTGCTACTGTTGCTCTTTCAGTGTCACACAGTGAAGGGAAGTTTAGTGCAGAGAGGTCACGAGATGTTTTGTCACGCATCTCAGCTGGGTTTGCTCTCAGAAGCCGGAGACACCATGGCAGCAGGAATGCTGCAAACCAGCCTGTGCAAGCATTCCCTTCATCTCTTGCATTGCTGGAGCAGCACCCTGTGATAGCAGTAGATGTTAAGAGACTGTAAATATGGCAAGAATTCAGAGAGCAGACAGGCTTTTGAGGCTGCCTCAGGATTTGGATGATTATTTAAGTGTTATTGCAAAGGCTTGAAAATTGAAGCAACAGCTGCTTTTTCATTGGAGAGTCAAGCAATTGCAGACAAAATTAATGTCATAGTTCATTTCAGAGTACCTACTGATTCAATGGTAAAACTGACTATTTTTGTACATGCAGTAGCATCCTGCTACTATTAAAGTATACACATGTAAATAGACATTTTCTGCATTGATGCTCGTGCTTGCTGTTTTGTCAACACCACCTGCCTCTTTTTAGTACTTAGCACACAAGGTACATACATGGCACACTGAAGTCCTACACAGAGACACCTGAACTCTACAAGTTATCAGGGTATTTTGTCTATCTCACTCTCGTGCAGGGTTAGCCTCCTGGAACAAGTTCTACTGGTCCCAGTACCTGAAAGACATTTCTTGGAGATAGCTTGTCTTACTTTGTGTAACAAATATCCTTATTGTCAAGTGGAAAGCAAGGCACTAGCCAAGTGTTTTAACATGTGCATGCCATTTCTAATGTTTATAGAGGATGCCTACTACACTTAAAAATCAAATAATTTCTAAATTACAGTGTTCCAGGTACCTGTATCATTGTTTCTTATGAACTTCATTTACATTATAAAAACAATTGGAAGGTTTTAACTTTACAGTTTTATTTCCTCTTTTTTGATATAGTGCAAATTATTCCACTGAATAGATTTCATTCAGGGAACTGAATGGATTCCCTCATGACAGTATTTTAGAAGCCTTTATTGACTATGTTTTATATAGTAAAGAAAACAATACACATTCAGTGTTAAATCATGATATAAAAGCACCTATAAAACTGACTGCTGAGTTTTTAAAATGACACTTAAATCCTGATTTATTTCCCTGGATGCATCACTTCTGAGAATCAGGCTGAGCTAGGCATCTAGCAACAACTGTAGTTGTTTAACTATAGAAATTTGCACCTTTGCTTGCTTAATGAAGCCCCAGTTTTTAAGTCCAAACATTATTTGGCAGTCTCAAAAAAAAAAAAAAATTACCACTCTTGTTGGATATGAGGACTAGCACAAGGAGAGATTTATGGAAGGATAAATCTAATAAACATTCCCACATAACAACTGAAAATAACATTTTACTCACAGTGTAAGAAGAAAACAAACCAAAAGTGCTGATATTCAAAACAGAAAAATATACATTTATGGCTATGTGCAGCTTACAAATATGTCATCTAAATCCTTAATATTGATGTTTCAAATCTTCCATTTCCATAGATGGTAACAGTACCACATCCCTTGTTACCAAGTGCTGTGAAGGAATGAATTTACAAACAAGAAATCCTTTTTTTACCATCAACAAAATCCTCGCAGTCTTAACTCCCAGGTAGAAAATCTCTATTAAGTGGAAATAAAGCTAAGGGTATATTTCTCAAATGTGAGCACAAAAAAGATGTTCTAATTGTCCCAAACTGAGTACTAAGATGGCAGAAAATTCAAAGATGAGGTCATACTTAGAGAAAAACCCAATGCTTTAAAACACGTTTAAGGCAGCAAAGGAAACTTCCACTTTTTTACAGTATTGTTACGCACTAAGTACAGATCTATCATTAGGGCATTACTATTAGACAAAATTGGGGTTTACAATTTTTGATTAACAATTAAATACTCTAGATATTAATATCCCCAATGTTTGTTCCACGGTCTATTTTTTTCCTCTAAATCCGGTTGACCAAGTCTGTATTTGGATTTGTGTAAATCATTTAGTTTCAGGTGGTCAAAACTTGTCTTAGTGTAATGGATTTCTTATGCTATTAAAACTTTGTCCATGTCTGTATGTTTAATACTACTTAATCTTTCAGGACGTTTACAATCTTGTCTATTGTAAAATAATTTGGTTTACAGTGAAGACTACCTGTTCAGGATGAGCTATGGACTTAGAGTAAGTTATTGCCTTTAAGATAAGAAGAAAATAACTGTTGTTTGACTTGTCAGCATTTGTTTATGACCCTAGACAGACAGGGGAAAGGACAAATGTCAAGAGAACAAAGAAAAGTGAAATAAATTAAAAGGATGAGCTCTAAAGGAAAACTTAGAGTTAAGTTTATATTTAATGAATTTGAATTGGAAACACAGCAGCCTGTTACAACATCAAAACTATGTCTTGGTTGGTTTGGGATATTTGTTTTGGTTTTGTTTTTCTCCTTCAGAAATCTCTGCTGGTGATTGGCATTTGCTGCTGAGCCGTGGTTCTTATCATTGGATCTTCAACAGTATACATGGAATGAAATTCTTTGGTACACGACATGGATGCAGAAATACACAAGCATAAGACACGTGAACACAGTTTAGCTTGTGATCTTGCCACTTGTAGTTCAAGGTTAATATCTTTTCACATTGAAGCTCATAATGTATAATGGAAGCAAGCATCAATTTGCTGTTACGATGTAGCAGCTATGAGTTTCATACTAGAAATAATTGAAAGCTGTGTGGTTTTCTTAAATACAGGACTGTATTCAAGTCTGTCCAGCCCGAAGACTGGAAATCAGATGTCACAGAAAGTTATGACGAGTCTTCTATGCTGTGTTCTCGCCTGTCTCCTTTCATGCTCTGCTCTATTTTCTCTTAGTCCACTGTACTCTCTTGTATCTATGCATTCTTGTCTGCTACACAGATGATTCAGACTTGCTCTTTCTCACTTTTAAATCAATAACGAAACTCCACTTGAAGGTCAGGACACTTTTCTGGTGATAACGTTTTCAGCCTTTTTAGATATAAAAGAGCCAAGTTCATTAGTATGCTAATGAACAGATAGACCTACTCCCTAAATATGAGAAATTCACGAAAAGAGACCACACTTACTACACAACATATTTTTTTAATAGAAAGTAGGCTACAAAACTATGACTGTAGGACAGGTCAATTGATTTAAGCTGAGAGACAAGTTAGACACTTTAAAGCTTTTCTTCTGCAATGTACTTAAACAGAGCTACTTGAAAGAATGAACTGACTTATCTCATCGGGTCCAACCGATTTAGACTAAAATCCCTGTCCTGGTTTATGTAAAACAATCATAACACTATATTCCTACCTGCAATAGCACAGCATTAGTTGTTTTGTGAAAGCTCTTAAGGTGTGAAAGTCATCTGATGTTGTAAACAACAATGTCCAGGTACATTTAAAAAACCCAAACAAACACAAAATTAATCACATCTATGGTTCTTCTCCCCTTCATTCAAATGAACACAAAAACATACAGATACATACTGCTGAGTCTATTGGCAAATATCTAGTTAATCAGTTGTCAAGAAGAACTCTGCCATGCATTTACTTTTCTGACAACCCACGAGCAAAGTTGCTTAGTTGACAATTTTCCAAAAATTTGACAAGAGCTTTTGTGCATGAGTACAAAAGAAAGCAACAAATTCCAGTGCTGTAACAGCCAGTAACCTGACAATAATCCTACAAATGGAGTCAGCAAACATGAGGATTGCTGACACAGAACAATAAAAATCATGGGGAGGAGGGTGTGTGTGTGTGGGCATTAATAAAGTCAGAACGTAGTCTTCAACCCTGCAATAAAACGCTTAAAGTTTATGAATATATTTAAACCTAAGTAGAGCTTTATCTGATAACCAGACACTGCATATACTATTTCAGTGTGCTTCTGCACTAAAAGAGTAGTATACACTGAAGTAGAAGGCCATTGATATATCGTGGCCATTAAACAAAATATCAGGAAGGGAAAAGATGAACACTGTTATATATCACCTATCTGAGCTTTGCCAATTGAGTCAGAATGATTCCTTCATAGGTAAGGCTTCAAATGCCTTCCATTTATAACTAACTTCCCATTCATGTCTTTGATTTCTGTACACGTGTTTGAGCTAGAGGGTAGTGGGGAGCATAGCAGTAAATTGAGACCCCAGGAGGCAACAGTTTTGAAATCCTCTTCACAACAGCTAATCCTGTGACAGCCATGGGCTTTATAAAGCCACAGATGTCTGCACCTGTCCAAAGCTTGACAAAGTGTTTCAACAAAAGAGACCCTGAGAACTTTGAGATTCTCTGTCTCCATAATCTTTGAGAGATTTTTTTTCCATATGTGAAAAAAAAAAGGTGGTGGACAAAATACATCTGGCCTAAATATAAGGCATGGAAAATATAGCTCAATGGTTTTGAAACAGATCAGGGTAGTAGAAGCAATGTACTAGAAATCAGTTTTAAAGACAGAAATTTTGTTAGCAAATCACAAAGAAGCTGTAATAAATAAGGAACTCAGGTTTTAGTGTCTGACAAACCAGAAAGAGAAACACAGCCTATCTCATAGTCCCACATTTTAAACTATGCATGCTATGGTTATAGTCATAAACAACAGATATTGTGTCTGTACGTAGGAAAACAAAGAACAGTTCTTTTCTAGGAACTATCTGTAGGAAGAACATACAATTTAGTCAAGAAGGGAGCTGGAAAAACCTCTTGTATTCTTTCTGATGACTATAGTTCAGTATTTAGCAGAAGGAATGTTTTTGTTCTTTTCCGTGTGCTATTTCTCTTCTATCTATCCTCCTCTTTCTAGCAAAACATGGCTTTTTTCCTGTTCTTGCCCCTGGTCTGACAAACAGTATCCTACTATTTTTACATGTTCTAACCTGCAGCACTTTTTTTTCTGACAGCTGCAATTGCTGTGCTCTCTGATCAAGAAGGGAAGCTTCTTACTTCTGCCACTAATGCCAAAAGGCAATCAGACAGCATATAAAAGTCCAAGTAACAACTTCTTCTACTGCCCATAATGAAAAATTATACAGAAATCCTCTCTTATCAACTCATTTTGTG
This sequence comes from Dromococcyx pavoninus, assembly GCA_033558185.1. Taxonomy (NCBI): domain Eukaryota; kingdom Metazoa; phylum Chordata; class Aves; order Cuculiformes; family Neomorphidae; genus Dromococcyx; species Dromococcyx pavoninus. The sequence goes on along the minus strand of JAUMJL010000269.1, from coordinate 992,176 downwards.
AACATGTACTATGTTTTCTTTCTTTCTGAAAACTGTTAGTAGAAGGAATGGATAAAGTTCAGCCAAAGCATGTTAAATACTTGGCGGCTTCTGAAGATGATCAAATGTTAACTTGTCAACAATAGCAAAGATTTCCTTAGAGTAAGTTTCATCATCACAAATATTTTTCCTATTCTTCAAAACATAAAATTTTCAAAGAAAACATGGGATAAGGATTTTTGTGTCTTCACCCTGAATGTCTGTGGATAACTTCTATTCAGCTTACATACAGGTTCAGAGGGGAAAACAACTGCTCAGGATGGAAAAGGTAGAAACAAGTAAATTTGTCAAAATAAAACATGATCCAAAGTAAATACTGCCCCAAACTTGCCTTAAATGGAATATATTTTTTTTTACTTTTGATATTTCCTGGGATGTTAACACACAAGAGAAAAAAATCTGATTTTAGAGGATTCTACCTCTTTCTGGAAGTCTTATCAAAGAACCTGTTTTCTCACAGCTGCTCTGTTCATCTTGATGATTCAGATTTGTTAAGTGAAGCATTCAAAGCCAAGGCAAACTTTTAATAAGCAATCTGCATGGCAATAGAACTTGGAAACTTCAGGAATGTGGAAAAAACAGGTCATATGGTGAAAAAGTCTTTCTTTGATAGTATGTTTGATACTTTGTTGTGTGAAATGCAAACGTGAATATAAGACAATTTAATTCCAACGTGAAAGAAATGGAAACTTGTTTGTAAATTAAATGTAAATTATTTAAAAATGTGTTTTCATATGAAACTGATAGGATCTGAAGAGTAGTAAGTCACAGAACATACGCTATACTATTTTCATTTCTTCTTTTCAACAAGCATATAGAAAAGTACCTTTAAAAGACAGGTGATCATCTGCTGACAGAAAGCAAGAGCAACATGTTTTCCATTTGAGTTAGTAATTATAGCCTTCATATGCTAGAGAATCTTAAGGTTGCAAATAATTTATGGGGCTTTTTTGGATGCAAATCTTTGTGAAACAATATATTTTTATACTCCTTTTACTTTACTTTAAAAAAATACTTTTCCAGATGTCAAAACTTCTAAGCAAAGGGTGCACCTACCCAAAATACCAAGATGGATCTAATTTATGTTTTAACTATCAGTATCTTGGTATCCTAGAATAATTAAACTGTATAATGCAAACAGCAGTTTGCACCTCAAACTCCCACACTTACTCCAGTTACCTTTGATAAGACAAGTAGTATTAAGTCTTTACCAATACCACATATTTGAGGTATAAATTAATGCCATTTGCATACTGATTTATCCCAAAAGGCATCTGCAAGATTTTGTAAAATGTCAAGAGAATCAAGCTACTTTGGACCAGAATAAAGGGAGCACTCCACCAGGTTCCTTATGGGGAACAGTAATGAATGAAGAATGAGAGGAGCTTCATCACACAACCAGGTTACCCTACACCAGACTGGTTACGTAAAGAGAGGAAATGTCATGTGGGGAAGAGTGATGTAGAGGCTCAAATGCAGGGGTAAATTTTTCAGTGCTGGACTTTTAGAAATTATATATTTTTTAAAAAATTCTGAAGTTCCTGCTGTTTTCCAGATGTAAATATTGTGCTTGATCCAGTAGTCAAGTACACTTTTCCACAATGAAATAAATCTTATACTTTACAAAAACAGCTCATGGTAGCTAAACTTCTAGCCTCAAGTTAGAAAGCCTGCTTACAACTTCCTTTTTGTAAAAAAGGTCACATTTTGAATTAAATTATCTTTAAACATCTTTATGTGAGGAGCTGAGCCTTCATTTGAAAGAAAATCTTCAGAACTTTAGGTTTCGTGAAATGCACTGGTGTTCTGGCAGGATTGACTCTATAAAGGTGCATTTTGCCCTTCTCTGCTTGATGATGCCATTACTATGCTTAAGTAAACTATTCATATGCCATGAATATATAGTGTAAGCAATGTATCAAGTTAAGGTTGCTACAGGCATCCTGCACTCTCCAGTTGCAAAAGTGGACTAACGCGTTATTAGGAAATGTAATGGAGGGACAAAAGATTAGAAGGATGTTTGATAGCAAGTTGATTTGTTTGATAATGGCCTAAGAATACTCTCCTATAAGGTTTCCTTCTGTACGTTTTCAGAATCTTACTGTGCTCCTTGGCAACTGTACACATATATTGGCCTAATGCTCTTCTCTTACTCAAGTATGACATAGCACTAAAAAAATGTTGATGCAATAACTAAACACTGGAAAGAACAGAGGAAAGACTCTTTTAGAGTGTTCTCTCATTCTGCTAATACCCACACACACCAGAATGACACTGGATCCAGTAGATCAAGATTTTTAGTAGCTTCTCTAACACACCTTAATGCCAAACATCTGCCTGTTCATTCTGCAGAGATGTGTATTTTCGCCAGGTAACTACTACATTTTTCTGTGACCAAGCCACTTGGGATGTCTATTTCTCCGAAGAAAGTATAGCAGCCTTTTTTTCCAAATATTTAGTATGCTGAACAACTGACTATGCTATGCTGCTTTCTTTTTTTGTCTTTACCCTAGTAATGCTAAGAAACCACATAACTAGAGCTCCTGGTGACACTGGTGAGTATTCAGCCCTACAGAAAATCAGATTTCATCTTATCTTGTCTTCAGGACATTCACAAATGCACAGGTAACAATCTGCAGGATGAAAAGTAGTATTGCTTCAAACAGCAGATGTTCCACTGCTGACAAGATTTGGCTCTGTAAGTAAATTCTTGACATTGCAAGGTACAATTAATGAGCTGCCAACGTAGCTGTGCTTTACAACTCAGAATGACAGTGTGTGCTACGTTTTGTACGTACTACCAGTTGCATTTAGCACTGGAAGGATTATGTATTTTGGATGGTTTCTATAACTGACTCCAGAACCATGATGTCTACAGTGCAGGTTGCTGACAACGTAACCACTAAAATGTGGGTTAGCCTCTAAACTCAGTTCTGTTAGGTTTTTTGATACTACAGAAATAACATACAAGACAAATAAAATTTCTCACTAAAAAAATCTTAAGGTATGGTGCTGTAATCTATGGACAAAAAAAACCCTAGAGAAGAATAAAATACTGAAACTGTAATTTAGAACTAAACCCAACTGAAAAGAAGTTCTAGTGCAGTATAAGGCACTACAGCTCATAAAATTTCTGAGTGAATGAACTTTTTAGTCTGTATTTGTCACTTTGTTATTTGTTGCTGTTCTCTACCAGGAAGCCCACTTTTTTACATGTAAAGCAAATATCTATTTATGGATTTACAATACATTAAACAAAGTGAAGTAATTTGTCTTATATGCCTCATCAAAATTAGTCTGACAGTGCATTTGTTTGTTTTCAGCTATATAATTTTGCAGAAAAATAGGAAATTAATAGAAATGTTAATATGTATTAACTGGGGTAACATGTTGCAATTCAATCCATACATTTAGATTTAAAAAAACATAAATTCCACCTTTTTAAACTATATGGCTTCCATTTATGAGATGGTGGAATATAAATCCTGTAAGTAAGGAAAACCAAAATCAAGGATAATTCAGTTTTTAGATAAAATGTTTATCTAAATTCAGTTTTAAAAGATAAATTAAAAAAATGTTGGTCTATCTTAAAAATTGTCATCCTATTTATCTTACTGGGCACTGTCTTTCAAAATCATTGCAATGTTTTTAGACTTTTGGCACATTCGAAAAGATCTTTCTGGAGTAAATTGCAAAAACCATCCAAAAGCACTGGACACGCTATTTTAGAAAACTACAAAAGAAAATTACTGTATATTGTACCTGTTGCACTTCAGGAGAAATTAAGGAGGGTAGGTGTAATAGCAACAGAGTAATTTAGTGGTTGGAATACACAATAAGAGATGTATTCTTGGCACCATCAATAGGTGGGTATTTTTATCTCAGAGATTCGATTTCTTTTTATATACATCTTGAAGTAGGTCAATATCACCTTTTTAAAACAGGTACAGATCATCCAGTGAAATACCACAATAATGTCAGAGGATTATACTACAATTATCACAAGATCACAATAAAATGTGATAGAACAACTCTGACGATATATATTATTGAAAAATACAATAAATGCTGTGAATAACAACTGTTAATACTAGGCCTCTTCAGAATGAAAATTTGACTTAGCATTTGAACTGGACAATTTCTTCTATGAACTTCAGGAAGTACAGCTTCTCTTCAGCCTCATAAGAAACCAGACATATTCAGGAGCACAGGGTGCCCTCAGTACTGCAGGGGAGTATTGTTTTGTTCCAGATTCAGTGAGCTCCTTAGCCAAAAATAATTTCTCCAGTTTCTTGGCTTTCTTGTTGTTCACTCAGGCTGTGGTTCCTAGCCCATGCCAGCAGACATTTAATAATGTCTCTTAACACCATCATCTCTGACTTCACCTGTTCTCCCCAGCTCACTCTGTAATCCCAGTGTCTTCATTTTATTGGCTCTGGTTTGATCATCTTACACTGTGACAGGTCATTTCAGCATGCTAGCCTGATACTAAACTATATTCTTGGTTTTGTCGAATCGTATTTACTAGTAGGAAAAACAGTAGAGTGAGGCAAGTACTGGACCTGCCCCAAAACAATCCACAAACACGTGGAACTGCTGGTGGCAGAGGAAGATGGAAATAGGACGTTGATTAGCTTGGGCTACTGTGGAACACCAACACATACAATAAAGCCAAGCTTTCCAATGCCAGTCTTACAAGATCTTGCATAACCTGATTAATTAATTGAAAGTGACTGCAATAACTATGCATCATTTAAAACTGATTCCTTTAGAAATAAACTGTAGAATTTAATACAAAGGTACAAACACAAGGCTTTAATAGTTAACAACTGACATATATACTGAGTCATAACATGTATTGTTTTAATGATTCCAGTGAACGTAAGAAAAAATACATAGATCCAGATTTAAAATAATCAGATTTTTTTGTCACCAAAAAAAAATTGTACAAAAATGTTCTACACTTTACCCTTATACAAAGTAGGAACACTTTCTAAATGTCCACACAGGCATGCTCACTGTCCACCTTCAAATCTCTATTTAAAATCCTTCTCTGCCATAATGACAAAAACAACTGCAACAAAACCCTCATATACACAATTGCTAGATGGCTGCTTTCCTGACCATTGTTTCCATAAGGAATATAGGTGGTTTGTTGTTTTCTTGTGCTTCCCCTGTCTGTCTGTTTTCTTCCAGCTGCTAATGGCAGAATCGTGTTCTAGACTGTGAGGTCTTTGAGGTGGGAGTGTCCCTTTGTAGTATGTTTGTACAGTGGGAAAAAAGGAGTGCAGGAATCTAGAACCCTACAAGATAGACCACTTCATTTCGTCCTAGATGTGGCACTTTTTTCTCTCCCCTATGTCTGAAACTTTCTGCAGGAAGGAGTTAACCATGACAAAATGAAATCAGTGTGAAGAAGCATCTCCACCCGCTGATGACATCAGATTATCTCCTACTGTTTTAATCAACCCTACTTGGTCCCTTCAGATCTACTGTTCATTCCAGCCTTTTTCAGTTTTATCTCATACTGTATTTATTTCAGTTTCAATCATACCTTCTTCCTATTCTCATCTCTGCTCTATCTTCTTCTTTCACTCATTCTTCTATATGGATTTCTCTTTTTTTTATGAAATATTACCTAAAAATATTTAAGTTCAATGTAAAGCCTTTCACCTTTGGGTTTATGGGTGACACATATCTCTACTGCGAAGAAACCAGTATTTATTTATGGACTACTAAAAAGATGCAGCGAGAGAAGCAGAAAGAATTTTTATAGTCTCAGTGAGGCTAATTCTTGAATATTTGTATTGATCCTGTGTCATGCCAGAAAAAAATGGTGAAAAATCAGCAGAGGTACAGTAAAGAACCACAAGACCTGGGAAAACACCATACATTGAGAGACTTAAGAAGTGCAATATGTTTTAGCTATTTAGAAAGAAAAAATGAAAAGTAACTTGGCTACAGTACGCAAATATTTTCATGGGAACAAAATGCTACCTACTAAAAAGTTCTTTGATCTTATGAAGAGGGATATCACTAGAACAAAAAGATGAGTACTGAAGTTAAATTCAAATGCAAATTGCAAATTCAGTGCAGTTTAGGCCATGCAATTTCAACAGTAAGAACATCTCATCACTAGAAGAAATGCAAGCCAAACAGGGGCTTCAAGTAAGGTGTGGATGCGTTTTTGGAAGCTAAAATTCAGTCAGCCTTTGAGCTCTCTCTTTTTCAGAGGCACATTCTATTCAAACAGAGGTTATCAGGCATCAGCATCACATTTGATGATCTGCTTATCTCTTTGGCTTTGAAATCTATGAATCTTATGACATCCAGCAACTCAGTGGCCTCAGTTCTACCAATCTTGCCTGTGCATTCTTCTTCTGATTCCAGTTACTGTGAAATGGCTGACTGTTTAACATAGAAGATTCCTTTGAAGTACTGAGTTAAAAAAACATTAACTCTTCTGAAGTCTCAAAACCTGCTCCTGAATCTGTTTCATAGTAGAAAGATTACCTACTTCGCATTGGTTTGTAGTTGTGGAAGTTACCTGGTTGTATTGGTTTATTGAGTTTGTTGCTTCTTAAGGTTCATTAGCAAAATTAGGCTCTTCTACTAATTAATCTCAATGAATACAACAGCTACAAATTTTGTGGTGCAATTCAAGAAAACTGAGACATCGGAGTCTAGATGTTTTGGTGCATCTCTCCCAAAGCAAAACAAAATACAGACTGCAATTGTATTAATGAAACAAACAAGGCCAGAACTTTGGTCAAGCACTACTCTGGTACTGCCCATACTGCTTAATTGTTAACAGGCACCCAGGCACAAATGCAGAGCCAATAGAGAACAGCCTTGGGATATTTTATTTGCTGATACAGACATAGCCATAGAATCCATGACTATACATACAAGACAATTTCCTCCTCTAAGAACTGGATTAAAATATATCTTTAATAAATCTATCTAGCCCTATCTTAAAAGTTACGGTAGAATCCTGAATATCATGCATAAATTGTCCCAGGGCCTACCAATTACACTTGCAATTAGAACTCAATGTAATTTGAGTTCGAAGCTAACAATTTTTAAGTTTTTGGAAACTGTATTATTCTCTGTTAGCAAAATTAAGAGCTACCAAGACATTCTACCCTTTTTTTTTCATTAGTAGCTATCTATGTCAAGGGGCATTGAAAATGTGGTTAAAATCAATTTTGGTGATTTCTGAATAGGTAAAAAATAAATCAATTATTATTAGACTGAATATTTGTGAAAAAGTTGCTTGTGATTCAGATGAAAGATCCAAAGCCAGAAGAGTTTTGAGACGACTGATTAAAATATCCCAGAACAAAACAGTGGCATAGTATGTTATTTTGGCTTTCTCTAGTTTTAAGTTTATTAAACTTCACAAATGTTATTTACAATACACGTAAATATTGACTAAAATCTCCCAAATAGACTGTGTTAATTAGAAACATAAAGTATTTCTATACCTTTCACCAATATTTTATTTTTACTTATCTTAATACTTGTGAGAGAACAAAGATTTACAGAAATATCTATATCTATCTAGATATCCCACTAGCGTCACATATTCCAGCTCCCTTTGCTACTTGTCAGATGTTTCACTTGCCCTCAGTCTGGTCCCCGATGCTCTGAAGTGCCATATGATAGAAGATATGTATATATTTAGAGAGATATATACACACACGCATACTAATACACACCCATGCATATATATACACACAACCAAAATAAAGATTGTTCTATAAATTTGGTTTGCTTACTTGAACTTACATAGGCAAATGTGACAAAAGTTAATGACTGTTAAATTGGTGAACAAATCATAGCTCATGATGCTCTGGGTTTTAATTTTTGTATTTAGAAACAGGTATCAGAAAACTTAACCACATATTAACAAAACTGCTGCAGATGTAGCAATCATAAACCAAACTAGAATGCAAACTTGGTCATTGACTTTGTCTTTCACTTAAAGTTTGTAGATAATTTCAAAGGAGATTGAGAAGATCCTATTTTCTAGTGGTTGAAGTTCCATAAAAATATAATAAAACATTGTTACAGCAAAAGTCTCACAATGAAATTTCAGGTAAAGTCTCACTTCTTTCATTATTCTATTACAGCCAAAGCAGTGTTATAGAAAATTAAGCTCCCATAATATTGAAAAACTATCAGAGTACATGGAATTTGTTATATTTTAATTTCAATGAAGACATTGTCCTCTCTTTGGTGCTGATTTAAGAATACACACTTGAAATATTTCATACCAAAATCAATAATGAACAGTATGTGATTCCTTGCACTTCTATTCTGAGTGATTCATCTGTAAGCTGCGTGGAATGGAAATTAAGAGAACGTGTTGTGACATACTATGTTCTTTGATGGAATGATGTTTTTATTTGATATTGCAGCATTCTTTTCAGTGCAAGATTTTGGTGAATTTTCTTCAGTGATCAGGGAGCCCTGAAGGTATATCAGCTAACACTCAGTTTTCAAACGTGTAGTTCAGCAGGTAGAACTGGTTTATCAGTTCTGTGAGCCAAATAAAAACATCTCAGTTTTCCTACCAGATTTTTTTTTCTTAATGCTAGTAGATAATAGTAGAATTTTGTTGCCTAATTCTTGTGTAACTACTTTTACCACTGAACCAAACTCTGCAAAAGGCAAGATATTTAAACGAGCTGCAAAACATATTCACCAGCCTCTACAACATGCCATCATTTTCAAATCTATGTACTCTTTATTTGCATGTAAAGTGTTAGAAAATTCTTTATAGGAGAAGATAAATTCATTCCCTACCCATGTTCACATGAAAACATGAAATGATTTTGCCTTACAGCAACCAGACATTCCTGTTTCAATAGCAAAGAAGAAAATAAATAGATAAAGGCAATACTATAATTGCAGAAGGCCAAATCCTAACATTATTAAATGTCAACTATCTGCATCACAAACAATATTTGGCACAGAGAGATGTAGAGACAAAACTGAGCATCACCAAAGTTGATAGTAAAACCTCTGCCAATCTCAATACTCAGGAGTTTATATCAGGTGTTTAAAAGAAAAGTAAATAAGCATGTATAATTTAAACTGACACCAGACAAGCTGATTTTTCAAGGAAAAAAAGAGACTGCTCTCAAAAACTGCAAAAGAAAATTAGATTTTTTAATTTCTTTTCATATGCTGTTGAGTACAGATTCCAACAGCATCCCATTTATCCATTCGTTATATGGTTTCTCAAAGTCTACCAAACCAGTATCTGCAAAAAAACTGTGCACTAAGGTAAGCATGAAGAGGACATGTTCAGAAGCTTGCAAATGAGATGACTAATATGCATGAAACCATTGGACTCAATATCCTGAGGCATGAGCAAACTGTCACCACTGATGGGTGACTCAGAAGTGCAAATGCTTCCTTCAATCTAAAAAACATTAATGTGGGAGAAAGACAGATGTTACTAAAGAATACAAGACTGACTCTATAAGGCTGAAGATTAATTTCTCTTACTGAGCCTTATCACCAGTACAGAAAAAAAAGACATACAAATGTTTCCGCTTTAGTATATTTCTGTTTGTTACTCCTATTGTATATGATCTATATTGCTGTAAACAATCTTCTCCATGCTGTTACAGAGCTAAGAGCAGAACCAACCTGTTTTCCACTGGCTGGCTGGATATAGACAGTATTTACATAAATACTGAAGCAATTAAGGTCTTTTACGACGAGAAACTAGTTTAAGTAAACATGTATATGTTTTGTACCCAGACTACATTACTTTAAATTGTCTAACATGTTACCTACTATCAGGTTTTCATCAGTTAGTTTTATCTTCTCCAATGTGAACAAAGCATGTTTGATCATTATGGGTCATTATAACAACTGCTAAATAAAGTAACACAACGTAATTGTGTAATGTTATTTCAGATCAAGATGCACTTTGGCCAATATTTCTCTTGCTTTGATGTATGATGCAGATTTTCAATTTTGACCACATTCACAAAGCTTACTGTTTATTTGTTGTTCAAAGAAAACTGCTGACTGAGATCTACTCGCAGTTTATCTTGTTGCTACTGGTTTTATCTTCCTCTTGCCTTTTTCACAATTAATACTGTGTTTTTTACTATTAGATTTGTCTGGAATATGTTCTATTCTATTTAAAAATCTGCAAGCAACAGAGAACAGTCACATTGTATTATCCCCAACAGCAATGTAGCAGACTGGTAATTTTGCTCATAGCAGGCTACGGAGGGATGCAGAAGAAACACATGATTTACTGTCTTGAAATGAGCTAGGTATAAAGACCTAAAAGGTAGATTTTAAGACTACTGTTAAGGGGAAGATTGGCTAAATGCAAAAATTGTTTGCACGGAAGCTGTGCTGCAAAGCTGCATGTACAAGAGTTTCTTGAGAAGAAGAAATATTCAATGGGCATTCTAATGACCAGCCTTTATGAAATGCAGTGATTGGGAAATCTTCTCTGAAACGTCAAGCCAGATGTAAATTGGTGGTAGAACAGATAATACATCTTCAAAAATTTCAGAATATATTCCAGTCTGAAGTGAAACTGGAGTCTCAATATCAGAAAATATCCTTCTCTCCAATTTTATCAGCTAGTTTAATAAAAGAGATATTTCTCTACAAACAATGCCTACCATAATTTCTTACAATTTTACTCAGCTCTAATTAAAAAAAATGTAATTTCAACAGCTCATTCCACCAGATGGAACTGTTCATAACACATCTTAAAATATTCTTGTTCAGACATTAGCACATATATTATCCACAGTATGTATATGCTGAGAGTCCGTTACTGAGACAAAATAACAGAGCTGTTAAGCACCTTGAACTTTTTCTAGAGAGATTTAACTAAACAAAATGAAGACCAAGTTTTAGTAATAAATTTGATTACAGTAGAAATTGGCAATAATCAATGTAACCTGTTTTGATTTGTTTTGCTTTATTTTTCTTTTTTCCCCTCAGGACACTGAAAACATCTTGTGTCCAAGATTTTGCTACCTAAATGTTTCAAAGTTGAATGCCCTTTAAGGAGGCACTGGCACTGATAATTACCATTGATAACTGGCATTTTAGAACAGGAGATCAGTGATTAGTTCCATAAAAAGAAACTAGTATTTCTTAATAATAAAAAGGCATACGCTTGCTTTCTGACCCTTTCATTTTGTTCTATGGAAAATTGTGCATCCTTACTGTGAAACTACACATCACACTTTACACAAGCATAGTATTAAGATAAAAACCACTAAAAATGTTTAACAAAGATCAAGCAAAAAATAGTATCTAACTCATTTATAAAGGAAAACTATTGTACAATAAACAGGGTCGGGGAGAAAAGAACCTACAGCATGTAAGGGGAGAGTGCCCCAGCTCGTGCTGGGACTTTACATGTAGGAACACAAAAATACATTCCCTTAAGCAGACTCATCCTCTGTCCTCTGCAGGAATATGTTTTGCTGAAGATGAACCTTTCGGAGAGAGAGAGCTTCAATGTACTTCTCAGCAGTCACAGTATCACAGTGTCACAGTATCACAGTACCACAAGGTATCAAAGGACCTCTGAGATCATCAAGTCCAACCTATAACCCAACACAACACTAACCCATCTTCTAAACCATGGCACTCAGTGCCTCATCCAGTCTCCCCTTAAACACCTCCAGGTTCGGCGACTCCACCACCTCCCTGGGCAGCGCATTCCAATGGCCAATCACCCTTTCAGTGAAGAACTTTTTCCTAAGATCAAGCCTAAACCTCCCCTGACGAAGCTTGAGTCCATGTCCTCTAGTTCTGTCACTGGTCACCTGAGAGAAGAGACCAACCCCTGCCTGACTACAACCTCCTTTTAGGTAGTTGTAGAGAGCAATTAAGTCTCCCCTAAGCCTTCAGACTAAACAGCCCCAGCTCCCTCAGTCGCTCCTAGTAGGGCTTGTGCTCCAGCCCCTTCACCATCTTCATTGCCCTCCTCTGAACACACTCCAGCATCCTGACATCTTTCCCAAACTGAGGGGCCCAGAACTGCACGCAGTATTCAAGGTGAGGCCTGACCAGTGCTCAGTACAGGGGGACGATAACTTCTCTGGTCCTGCTCGCCACACTATTCCTGACGCAGGCCATTTCCTACAAGTGTCAAAGCTCTGCTTGGTCAAAATAGTGAATCAAGACTGTTTTGATCTGCAATTTATTTATGCTGTGAAACCATTTATTAACTGTTAACAAGCTAAGAAAAACCTGCAGACATCAAATTATTGTAATCTCATTGGTAATAATTGCATGTAACAAGTCTCAAATAAACACCAGCCTTGTTTGAGACTTGAAAAATACAGTTTACAGAATATATGCAGTCTGAAACAACATATTCTTTGATTCTATAGGTCACTTATGGAGATCTGGTGTACAATGATTATCAGTTATGTTTAACTAGAAGCTAAAACTTCTTAAATTTACCATATGTTTTATGTACAATCCCTGGAAAATTATGAAATTTTTTTTGAACATTGTCCTGCATTTTTGTAATATTTTACTTAAGTGCTGTTAATATTTAGTATATAGAATTTATCTCCTAAAAATTTACTCACTACTGTACAGAAAGAAACCTTTGAAGTAATATTTGTAGAAAGCTATGAATGACAATATAATGAACAATCCATCTCCCAGAGATAAAACAAAGCTCAAGGAGTGGATGAAAGTGAAGTATCAATGACTGTCTGTTTTTGTAGATCACTCTATTTAGGTGTTTATTGCTATAAGCCGACTGCGTGTAACTCGAAATGGAATATTCCACATTGACATGCATTGTAAATGTATCCCCAACCAGCACAGATGGCATAAAATGCTTAGTGTTGTTTTCTGACGACATGTCATGCTGTGGGAAGATATGGCTGGAATAAATACATTTTATTTTGCCTTCTGACATTTTCCCATATGATTTAATTATTCAGAGAAGAGTATAAAAGAAAGCTTCAGTATGAGTGGGATCTATTGTATTCTTATAAGTGAATTCAATACTTTGTCAAATACATTCAGGGAAATAAATTTGCATGACATGTAAATAATACAACATTTGGTTGCACTGGGTTTAGCTTATGTATTTTGCCCAAAGAAACAGGTGATTATGAGCATACTTTCCCCTTCATTTATGTATTTTGAATATTTCACATAATACACAATTATTCAGATATCAATGTATAAGTTCACAAAATATTTCTTTCGTTGACAGGGAAATAATAGATTGATTCTACCCTATTTTCACTTCGTCTTTTGATGACAAAAGAAAGAAACTAACAATAGTAACATGCAGAAGTGGAAAGAAGAAAGGACAGATTCTGTGTCAGTTCTGTGCAGATGCAGAGGAATCAAGTACAATAACCTTTTACATGCATTAGTCCAGAAATGGCACTGCACAGATATTTTTTTCCTGTTGCAGAACAAAGAGCCTGAGTTCACGCATCACTGAGCGTGAGGCAGCAGCTTCCCATCAGGGACTGGCTCTTGGGGAGCCCACAGGCAAAACAATGCAGACTGTAATTAGAATACTTTTCTCTCCCATTCTGGGAATAAACAATCTTTTCGTTGTTCATGTTTACACAAATAATAAAATGTTCAGCTGCATTGTAGTAGCTATACATGATACCGTAACAGTGTTGTTATAAATAATATACATGCCAATGTAATCTAGGTTTTCTAATAAATGTAGAAATTCTTTAAGAATTTTCAGCCTTTTGAGCTGCTCAAGCATGCATTTTCTGCATAGCGTATGACTCAGATTCTGTATTGTCTCTTCTGTTTAAATATTTTCAATCAAGTGATATCAAGCATCATCACTGTAAAAAATATTTAACTTACAATTCTTTTTTCAAAGTTTTTTAACTTTACATTAGTTGATACACTGAGGGAGTAGCATAAAAAATAATAAATCTGCTTATCTGACCTCAAGTAATGGCTACAGAAGTTCTCAAATTTATTTTGGTACAATAAAAAAATAGCGGTAGCATTTTTATTCCCTGCAATTATAATTACTTCATAGTCATGCAAGTCTTCACATTTTAAGCTAGACCTCTGCAGCTGGTTTTCTTCCTTACAAGCCCTATCTACCTCTATATTCATTATTTAATTTAAGAAGCAAAACACATGGGAAAAATTTAATGTCTTATATCATTGCATAGCCTATTTATAAATGGATGTTATATTTCAGAAGTGAAAAACAAAGCTATTAATATTTTATTACTACTCTTGATTAAGCTTTTAACATACTGCAGAGAGCAGACCTTCACCGGCTGGGGCTGGGTTAGGAGATCTAATACACTTGGTAGGAGTTTTATGTCTACCTTTAGATCATTGTGTTTGGAAAGTATGCTATCATAATATTAACAAGTTCCAGTATGATCACTAACACCATTTAATGCTAGATGTCTAACAAAAACTATTGTATGAGACAGTCAGACTCATGTAAAAGAAACAAGAGTTTATTACTTGGACTTTGTGTGGGTCAGAAGAGCACCCCTTTCACAGAATAACAAAAAAAGCAAATAAAAGGTGTGCTTTTAATATCCATGTCATACATGATAAAGTAAAACACAGGCAAAGATTTAAATTATTTTGGTTATCTGCACCATATGTACTTCTCTATGAGAAGCCATCCAAGTGTACCACAGAGAGTAGTTTACCTTCTAATAAAATTATCCCTAATTTAGAACACACCTGACAAAACAGCTCAAGACATCAAAAGGGCATAGTATGGAGTCTTGCTAGAACACGAGACAGATTTGAATGGATTTTTGCCTCCTATTACCGTACATCCTTTACCACAAATTCTAAAATAACAAAAGTAGGAGTACCTTTCCTAGAGCTTCTTGATAAATACGACTTTGCTAGACTTATGAGAATTTTTTAATTCATTCATTCCTAGTTCAGCTGTTTCAAGTGACAGTCTTTGAACATGAAAGAAGAAAAAAAGAAATGGACCCTCTCAGTTCTAATAGTTATTCCTTTTTTTTAAGAGCAAAATAAGAACTCGTGGATGTGACGAGGTTAAACTGGGATTACAGAATTTCACAAAAATACATTGACATTCTGGCCAAAATTTCTAGACTTTAGGGATTTAACATCAGATGTCTAAGCTTATGTTTCCAGTAACTGAAAATGGAACTTGATTGTCAGAATTGAAAGCAACTCCTGGAGAAATGAGGCCCATGGTTCATTTACCAAGGTTCTCTTAAGTCAACCCAGAGTTTGGAGGCAAATGAGATACATATACGAGAAATGTCAGTTTACTACATAATACTGAAATTCATACAGAAGATCAGGCAGTTACTGTGACCATATGCAAGGACATTTAACTGCTGCCTGAAATTGCCCATAAGAAGTTGAGCATAAATTTGGCTTCTAGCCCCTCAGATACACCGCTCAGAATCTCAACTTGGGATGACCAGTATGAATAACATAGGTTTTAATCTATAGATTTTTAACTTAACAGCAAAAAGAAAGCATATTTTTATGATGTTCATAGCCATATATATTACACTATATACGATGAGTAAGGTTCGACAATGTTGCAAAGTAAAACAAAATTTACATCACGTAAGACTTAAAATTGCCTAAAAGTTGCATGAAAAATGGGTCTTTTGAGTCTCCTTCTGGCCAAAAAAATTAAAGATCACTTTCCCTTTCACCTTTTATCTCTACAAGAAACACATCTGGATCTTCTTAAAAATACGTTATTGCAATAAAAATTGGGAAATTCATTATTTCCATCTTAAATCTTTTAAACTATAGGAAACAAATAGAAATAAAGCCTAGACCTTCAACTTTACAAATCGGAAAGAGATGGCAGCAGCTTCCCCTGTATGTAGAAACAGGGTACTTAGAAACTTTCAGGTTTTCTTCTCAGAATGACAGGACTTATATCCGGATTTCCTGCTTCCCACTGAAATGGTCTGATCATCATAGTATGCATTTCCCTGTGTTTTATGCATTAGTGTTTTTCTCAGCCACTCCTTTTAAATCTGGTTTGTGTCAGCTATTTAAAAGCTTGCTGACACAAATCAGATGTAGGATATTCATATCTAAATAAAAAAACCCCATAAAATATTGAAAATCAAGTCCTTGCACTAAGATATATTTAAGTATGCTTTACTTAGTGGAATAGCACCTAGAAAAAACCCTGAAAAATAATTGAAAGAACATCACAGCATACTGTGGTTCAGATCTACTTTGTATGTGCAGGGAGAAACTTGAATCCATGCCTGGCAGGTTTTGGTTAGTGCTTTGACAAGTAGACTTTCAGGTTAAGGAAGATCAGTTCCCTGATAATTTTATAATTAAGTCCCTTATTTATGAGTTCTTTTCTGTTCTTCTACCAAAATTAGTTAGCAAACTAAAGTTTGCAAATAGTTTACAAGTGACGAAAGCACTGACTTTTTAAAATGTTCCCAGTACATGAACAGATATGCTTCATAAGATTAACAACATTTAATACGATACATATTTTTTTCATACCATATTTTATGCTCCAGACTCAACTCCATTCTTCCTGGAGTCAGTGGAAGTTACTGGTATCAGTAGATATAAAATATTGATTCCTGCTTGTATTAAAAAATTACAGCACTTAGTACATAATTATCTGCATACATAATATCACTTCAAGCAAAATTTAGAATCTAGATCAAGTGAAACTTTTAGTTCATTACAAAGCACCTCAGGTACATTGCAAATCAGCATGAAAACTACATAAACCTCAAAAGATTTTTGTATTGTCTTTAATTTCAGATGAAGAAAGGCTGATGATTTGATGATTTTACTTTAGGTATTTGCTGAGATTTGTTTGCATTCAAAACTGAGTGTAACTCAGGATGCAAAACTATGTAGAAGAAGAAACTAAAAATAACAATAATTAATATTTATAATTTATTTTAAAGAATTTAATAATAAATGAAATAGCATTACTAACATTATTTTACTTATAAAAATCATTATAAAGCAGTTGAATTTAATAAGAAAAAAAACAACTATCTTTACCTAACTAATGTTCTGTATACACTATAGCTCTATCATACTTTGAACTAGTAGACTCAGTCTCAAAGAATCCCCAAAGAATTTAAAAATTTTAGATATAGAGCGTAGTTCTTAGAATACAAAAACCAGACAGTAAAATATAGCAGCCTGATAGACAACAGCTTCATACACTTTTGCTCCAGGAGAGACTGAAAGACTTTGGCTACAGTATCAAATGAAGATTTATTTCTTATTCAAGCTCATGGAATCTTTAATTTTCATTTGGAGCAAATACAGCTTCAGTCTATAGCATTTTATCCAAGTACAGAGCAAACTGTAATGTGGTTTAACTACTTTTTCTTGGAAGAAGTACAGAGTCAATCATTTCATTATTGAACCTGTAGTTCTCTGCAGTCTGGCAAAAAGGGTTTGTCTTTCTTTTCAAATTATTATTGATTTGGAGAACAGTTCAGACTACACTCTGATAAGATGAATTATATCCTCTAATAGCACATGTAGATCTTCCGTTAGGAAGAGTTGAACCAGCAGTTGTGTGTGCAGTCCTGTGATTCTGTTGCAATGACTAACTTGGCCACTTTAGTTAATTAAAAGGCAATACAAATTGTTCGTTTACGTTCATTCAATTCTCATTACAGTTAAAGTCAATGCAAATTCTTTATTGAGAACTGGGTCAGACTGTTGTTCAGTTGCTCAGTTTGTAAGAATATTATGATCTCAGTTTAATAAAATGTTGAAGCTGAAAGAGGTAGGCTACAAAGGACAGAAGGAAAAAAAGAACACAAACAAGTACTAAAGAGTTATGCAGTATAAGGTAGCCATTTTCTCTGATAGTTCATGTCTGAAGTGGCCCTACTCCTTTTCTCTCTATTGAACCTCACTTGCATTTCTAAAGGAGTCCACAGAGTCCACTAATCCTGCAGTTACAACCAGTCACCGCAGAACAGAAGAATTCTCTGGACTGCAGTGCCACCCAGAGCAGGAATGCAAAAAGGATAATGAATTAGCCTACTGACAACAGAAAGGTGTGTTTTAAAGAATTCATTGCATTCTTCACTCCCATGCAGGCTCTCAAGTTTTTTGTGCAGTAAATTTTTCTGCTTTGTGGAATCCAGTAGGTCTCAGTTAAGGTTAAAAGAACTTTGGGCAATCCACTGAGAAGAAGAAATGATCCAGTTATCCCAAAGAATAACTGAGACAATTTTTTTGAAAATCCATAATCCATAAATATTTAAGAAAAAACGGTGATTTCACAATTTGAAACTTTGCCTAGTTATTGTTCCTAGCTTAGAAATGGAAATTCAGTTATTTGGATTAGGGCGATATAGAATAATTGGACTTTCCTTTTTCAAGGATGTACTTGTGATTACGTATTCCAAAAGTTCATAGAATCATAGAACCATTCAGCTCAGAAAAGACCTCTAAGATTATCAGGTCCCACTGTCAGCCTAACACCACTGTGTCTACTAAAACATGTCCCGAAGTGTCTACACACTTTTTGAACATGGCCAGGGAGGGTGACTCCACCTCTACCTTGGGCAGCCTGTTCCAGAGATTTACCACTTGTTCAGTAAAGACTTTTTTCCCAATATCCATCCTCACTATAACCTCCTTTCAGGTAGCTGTAGAGAGTGATAAGGTCTCTCCTCAGACCCTTTTTCTCTCAGCCGCTCCTCATAAGACTTGTGCTCCAAACCCTTCACCATCTCCATTGCCCTTCACAGTATAGTCACAATCCACCCTAGAAAGTCTATTGTTTTGAAAGTAATCATTGATTTTTTTTTATAGTAACAGGTGTAATTAAACCTAAATCATATTACATTTTATTGAAGAGAGGTATATTATATGATACCTATGCATTATAATAAGCATTACTCTAGTGACAATATTATGGCTACAAATACAGTGAGTGGTCAGAAGATGATCAAATCTATAAATGTGTGAGAATTCTTGACACAACTTCATCCCAAATTTTCACACTACTGGATTGCTTCAAAAAGAATAGCAGGAAAAAAGCATTTCTAAGGACTACCAGGTTATTTCGTTAATGAAACAGGCCTCAATCAAAAAAGATACCAAACTTAAAACTTGGTATTGAGTCCATAGGTATGTGGTACTTCCAGTTTGTGCTAAAATGATTTAATTACAACATCAAACAGAAAAGAGAGGAAACAATTGCAGTGAAAAAAAATATAAAAAATTAAATAGGAAAGAAGTTTCAGGATAACAATGGTTTTTAAATCATTGATGAAGGCACATCAGGGCTCATTTAGAAATTTAGAGCCATACTTTGTGTGAAATTTCAAATGCATTTTGCTGAAAACTGTTGTATGAAATTAATTTGGTTGGTCAAGGAACCAGGAATCTGTTTTACCACTGATTGTGTAATCCTGAGCAATTCATGCATTAATGGTACACTCCATTTTGGTTAAGCTGAGCCTGGCACATAACCCAGAGTTTTCCATTATACCTGTTATACATCCAACCCTCACTGAAAGTTGATCACCCCATCAAGTCTACAAGTATAATCGTGCATGTATTCACTTCCTAACCAAGTTCTTTTAGAATGAACCAGGTTAACCTAAAGATTTTTAAACCCTGAGTTATTTGACAAACTCTAGCCAAGGAACAATTACACATGCAACTACATCAGCTGTTAAGCAGACTGGGGAAGGTTCCTCATTTGTCTCTGTAGCACGAACTTGATCTGATTTGGCTGCAGTCATGAAATAAGTCTACTTTTACTGTTTTTACTGTACTTTCCCCATTTATAAATTGCAGTAACTTTTGTGTACCTACAAAGAAGAAACTTTACAATTTCAAGGTAAATAAAATCTACAAACTTGAGAACCACTGTTATCTTCTATCCATGCTGATATTTTATATGTGAAATAGTGTATGTATGTGTATACACGGTGTTTATTAAAGAAATTAATTTTCTTTCAAATTACCGTGATTTAGTTAAAGTAGATTCCTAACTGCACTTAAGTGTGGTTTGCTCTCCCTTCAGTGCACACAGGATAGTTTGAAATGGAGACTTAAATGGATAGTCTTAAATTGATAGTCTGTCTTTTAATTTAAGAACAGTCTCTTTCTAAAGTGGAGATAATATTTCAGCCTTAATTTTTGTTATAAAAAAAATGTTGCAAATGGACCACCAACTCTGATCTGCATAATTAACAACTTCCATGAAATATACTTCCATGATGTACATGGTCGTAGATATCCCATTGCTTCTCATTTAAATCTTTCCTTTGCATTCTAATCAGATAGAAACAAGGTCCAATTCCCCATTTGAAAAATAAACACATTAAAGAAAATTAGTTTAGGCATCATTACAGTGTACATACATGAGTGTCCACATTTTTTTAATGGACACTTTCTAAACATCATTTGAGTACAAACCATAATTTCTCTGTGTGGCTAATTTGACCACACATATTGCAAACTGTTTTCATTTTCCTTTATTGCCCTCTAATGAGCTCATCAAGAGTATATAATTAGTGCAGTAAACTGCATAACACGGGTTTTGCCCTAAAGCAGCCAAGCAGAGTTCTTGACTAGCCCCTTCTCCCACTGGAACTTAGTACTGTTAATGGACCATGATCAGTAGGAACTATATTGAGGGATATGCTCTGTTTTAAATAGCTTGTGATCTCTGGCTTGAAGCAAGAGTTCTGAGGGTACCACCATCTGTACTGATGCACACATGAAAGTTGTTCTGTCCCTTTTTAATGAAGCTATCAAGGTCAATTAATAATGGCTTTGGATGTCTGAATGACATTGTAAGACCGAGCAACTGGATTCTGTGGCAATTTCTCATTATGTATAAACCTTTTAATACTCTCTGCAATAGGTAATCCTAGAATTCTCTGCTAAACCTGAAACTACCAGTAGATAAGGATATAAATTATCAAAGTAAAAAAAATTACAGACTCGTAAGAGATGCACAAAGTTATAAATATTGTGTCACAGTCAGATTTCAATCTAGGTGTGCTATGGAAGACATTGTACCTGAAAGGTATCATTCTTCCCGTCCAATATGCAGTATATAACAAAAAAAATCACTTCAAAGTAACAGTCACCTTGATGACTTAAGGATCTGTGTTTTTAAGAAGCATGACAAATGCTACACTGCTGTCAATGTAATCTCTACATTATTATATAGAAATTTATTCTAATTTTTGAGATCTGATCACTGCAGGAGATAGCTACATGAACACAAAGAATTACAGATGTTTGGTCTTGTCCCAGTGTTTTTGACCCTACCAGCCTCCAAAACATGTGGAAAACTGACAAGAGCCCAGAAACAACACTGAAGTACCACCTTTTCTAATCCCCAACTGTCAACAACATGCTCTTTTCAAAAGAGATATGGTTCAGACTCCAAATAAGCAGGTTTAGCAATTCTTCTATAAGTTAACAGTAAGAAATTTCTTCCAGAAGAGTAAGGTAGCATCTGTGCCTGTGCATTAATATGTGTGTGTGTATCTGTGCATGTGTGCAAGTATATGTACATGCACAAATGCATACATACAAATGATGTCCACAAAACCAGTTTTAGATCTTTTCCTACTGTCAGGCAATCGCAACAAGAAGGAAAATGTTTAAACACTGTGCACATTAGTAATGGACAGAAAAGTAAGGCAAAGAGCAACAAAAGCTAGTGAAAAATGCATTGAAAACAAGATGGAAAATGTAATCTCAGTAAAATCTGACATCACCATTCCTCTACAATCACCTTTTATTTATTATTAGACTCTGCATAGCAAAATGGTATGTTGAGGAGCCTCTGATAATTAGTTTATCGGGGCTCTAAACTTCATCTGCAATTAATCATACAGAATCATATCACCAGTTTAATTTTAATCCCCAATGTTCATCATCTACAGAATAAAGTACAGACATGTACTGTGGTGGAAACAGTTTGCCATTAGAGTAAACTCTTAAAATATCAAATAAATGTTTAAAAACTGTGCACAAGAACAACTCTCTGCTTAAAGCTTAAGTACCATTATAATTCATCTTCCAGTGTTGCTACAGCAGATTTTTAAATTTCAAATACCACAATTAAAAGTGTTGGAAGAAGGAAAATTAACAACAGCTTAAGAATACAAAAATTTAAATAATCTTTTTAGGATTCACTTACGTGTGCCTAGATTTTTTTCTGTAAACTAATAAATAAAAGCATAAAAATTATGAAGATTTCTAAACATACATTTTTGCCCAACATAAACAACAATTTACTATATTTATTTCGATTTCCTACATAAACATTCACAAATAAAATGGCAAATATATAAACCAAAACCAATAAGTACTATGGATGCATAAATAAAACTAAATTCACTACACAACAGTAGGAAATTGTTTTTCACATTCTTTCCCAGATGACACTGCAATCAGCACTCGATTTTAAACAATGACTCAAACAGCCATGAACTAAAAAAAAAAAAAATCCCCTAAACTTAATGTATTATTCTACTCTGAAACAAAGCTCCTACTTAAACTGAACCAAAGAGGCTCTTCAACTAAAACTTTTCTGTAAGTGAAATTCCATAACGTTTATAAAACTACAATGTCTTTACAAACAGAAAAAGGAGTAATAATTTTTTGAGTTTAAATGAAGGTTTATAAAATATCACACTTTTTTAACGTGTCCTCATATCTAAGGCAGGATATCTGAATTTTGTAATGTTTTTCTCTCAGAAGAAAGAAGAAAAAGTATTCACTTAACTACAACTTCAGGATATAGCTGCAAGTCATCTGCAGCGAAAAAAAGCATAAATAATGATGAAAACAAACTGGAGGAAGAGTAGAAAATGTCTAAGTTACACTAAATTTATCACTTCCAGGCCACACATACAATTTTGGCATAAAAATACGTTTCTAGTTGTGCTCTTAGATGTAGGTTAGATCTAAATTAGAGCTAAACAAAGGAAAAATGAAATGTCATTCTTCATTTCAATCAATCTTTGTTCTTTTCCTGAGAGCAGAGTAACTTATTAGAAAAAAGTTTAAAAAAATCTGAAAAGAAATGAGACTTCTGAAATAGAAGACTCTACTAGTGAAAAGATTTCTTTATTTCCTGTACTGCATCTTAAAGGTCATTATTCGTCTAGTGTAACAGTTCCTTCAAAAATATTTTCCCTTCAATAATGCTGCCATTTATGTCACTTTTTAAAAATTAAAATAAATTCCATACTGAGTAAGGTCTTGAAATATATTCTTTTCCTGGCTTAGTTAGGGGCAGATGTTACACAGAAGTCTAATTATTAGGAATTAAAAGAATATTGTATGTTCACAACCAGTTCCAATGTGAAGATAATGTTATGTAAAAGGAAACATAATATATAATTAATATATAATATATACAATAATATATAAATTATATATATAATTAATATATAATTGTACACAAAATATGTAATTAACAGATGCATAGTTAACATAACTAGTTTTCAGATAAATGAATTTATGGCATGGTGACTGTCATTGCATCTGATAACATGTGCTTCTACATTTAAACACTTCTGCTTTGGTTAATACCAGATTCTGCTCTCATTAATATTTTGAACAGGCCTTCACTTTATGAAATTCCCTGTCTCCCCCAGGCAATTTGTTTCCTTGGGATCAATAACTATAAAAAGTATTGCCTCAGTGTGAATGAGGGTATAAGAACTGGACCCATGGCCTCTAAATGGCTCTTTTACAAAACAAACCATCATATGCCATTCTACCTACACAAAATAATGTAACAAAAGGGCCCTACTTCTCATAATGTTGGTGAACAATTGCACTAGACAAAACACGCTAAATATTAACCACAGGAGAGCAAATGTGTGCAGAATTCTGCCCTTGAATAACATACTGTGTATCTCGACACTCGTGAGTAGAACAAATATATTTCTCTATGCAGTAATGAGAAGTACTTCTGTTAGATAAAAAGAAAAAAAATACAAAAATAATACAGAACACAGTAAGTTACTGATCACTATTTTTCAAAATTAGCTATCACAAATATGCTTGATATAATTTTTTATTGCAGTATCCAGATTCTCAACTGAAATAAAGTTGTCTTTACTAGCTAAAATACCCCTCAAACATTTTAACATGCAATTTTTTTCATATTTGCTGTCTGAACTTCTGTTATCTAATTAATGCAAATATATAAATAGAACAAATTAGTGAAGAATCTGCACATATTCCAGCCATTTAAGAAACATTTTTAATTGCCACATTTTAAGATAGGATAATATTTGACTTGTGGCTTGTTTAACGACTCGGATTGACAGGGAGCCTTGATTTCTTTCTCTATTCTGTTGCACTGTGGGATTTGCACATCAAACAGCAAAACGACTTGGCTGCTACCCCTGGAGAAACCCTGTGAGTGCCAGGAATCTCCACCTGTCTAAAAGTGGCAGAAATAACAGAGTAACCTTGCCATTCTATCCAACCATACCCATATCTGGTTGTGGTATAAGGTGACTGCAGGACTGTTTCATTTGTCGGGAAGGAACAAAGCAAGGGTGTGGTATGTCGGACACTAAATTCACAGAAAAAGGACAGAATTATTCACACAGTAGTACACTAATACTTGCAAAGCATGAAGCCA
Organism: Dromococcyx pavoninus; assembly: GCA_033558185.1. Lineage (NCBI taxonomy): Eukaryota > Metazoa > Chordata > Aves > Cuculiformes > Neomorphidae > Dromococcyx > Dromococcyx pavoninus. The sequence goes on along the minus strand of JAUMJL010000269.1, from coordinate 967,488 downwards.
TCTCAGATTCACTTCCTAATCATTAAATCAAATTAAAATCTTCCAGGAAGTAACTGAAGTAACTTTTCCATTACTGAAGGAATAAATTGTTCCACTCTGCCTATCCTCATGGGGCCAATTGGCCCAGAATTGGCACTATCTTTTGGGTCCCAGGTGACATCCATCTGGCCCTCAGAAAAAGATTAATATGGTTTTGATGGTCTCTTCAGTTCAAAGTGTCTGAAATAATGAGTCAGTTCTAATGCAGCCCAGCAGAGTGGCATTTATATGGCATGCAAAGTAAAAGTGGAACAAGGATGGGGTTGAAGGTGGTGCCAAACATACTGGAATGGTATGGAAAAACTTTGTGGGAAGGAGGTACTCAAGTCACCAAAGTTTTGTCCACACTATCTACCGGAGAAATGATCCCCCATGTGTGTTTTATAAACAAGAAAAGTGTCAAGATGCAAAAAATGTGCCTCAGCTGTGGCATTTGGCACAAGCCAAATCCCTGCCAGGCACAGTGCTAACAGTTGTGAAGTTTCATATTAAAAAAAAAGGGAAGATGTTAATAGCTTCAAAATAAAATGAAAAACACATTCTAGAATAACTTGCTCACTTAATCCATTATGTTTGATCATTTGCTAAAGTAACAAACTGGATAACCCACTTAGGAAACGTGAGAAAAATAAGAAGAACAAGGGTTTCTGTCAGTTTCTAACATTTCTTATTTCTTATAACAAATGCTAATACTATAGTCACATGGCATGGAAATTTCAACAAGAAATTAAGGCCTTAAATATTAAGGCCAGAACAAACTACCTTGTGATGTGAAGAACACTGATCTTCTATAACTGCCATTTTAACAACTGTGATAGACAAATATATAAATAATTAAATAGCTAAAATGAAGAGATTTTATGCATGCAATCAAGCATATACAAAATAGAGGGAAATGGAAGTATTACATCAGTTCTCAAACCACAGACTAAACGTAGCTGATAGAAAATTACGAGGCAAATACACATATGGTAAGCTGTGGAATTCTTCAAGAAGTTAAAAAATTCTGAGATTTCTTCCAAATAAGATTGCTTTCCAAGACCTTCAAAAGACTGAGAAATGTCAATCTAGCGAGAAATCCTCATGTACTAGTTGTAATGAAAACCAGTACTTTAAAAATATTTTTGTATAGAGGTTTTGATGCCAAAATTTTCCGCAGGAAATATTTACATTTCAGTGGAAAACAGAACAGCAAATATATTGTTACTCAAAGTTTCACATGTGTCAAAAGCAAATGTTGATTTGGAAGTTCAGTCACCATGGCTCATTGAAGTTACAGCTTCACACACTTCTCATTTTGTTTATGCCTTTCTCAAGGCACCCACTGACAAAGCAGTGATCAATGCAGGTCCTGGATGAGTAGTATAATGGGAAATTTAATGTGAGTGAAAACTCAGGTTACAGTGGAGAATGAGAGCATGAGGCCTTAATATTAAACTTGCAGAACAACAGCAGGAACTGCAGACAAATATCTTCTGGCGCCAATTGATGATTTATTTTGTTTTGTTTTCAGGCCAAGACCAGAAACAGTTTGCAGTTTGCAATTTTTTAAACACAGTCTAAATTTTTTGTAAAGAATCGTAGAGCTGACAACTTCAAAAGTTTTGGTAAGATTGATTCCTCTTTCCTAAACTTCAAATTTGTTGGGGATGTAGACAGATGAACATTACACAATTATTAAACAGATTTTAGTCTCCTTGAAATTAAGGAAAAATGGTTCATATATTGCCCTCACTGTGACCACTTTTTCCTTGAATCCCTCTACGTCATTTCCCTTGAATGCATATATCTTCTGTGGAGAGAACAGATTTTAAATCTATTCTTAATGGCTCTCCAAGTGATCTTTCCCAAATGTGTTCTGATATATACACTTGCATAAGCACTTGGCCAAAAACTTGAAGCAAAGTTTGTTAAATAATGAAAAGATATTTAGTTATATGCTGCAGAGAGAAAATTAATAAAGAAACTGTGTGTAAGTAAAATGTATAGCATTGGCAATGAAAAATACAATAAGGTAAAAACTGGAATGTTATACATTTATCCAAGCTTGTGAAAAATTGTACAAAATACTTGTGTTATGTCATAAACAGTAAATAAACACTTGATTAGGAACTGTATCATAATACATAAAATGAAGCAAGAAGAGCTAGAGTGGAATGATAGCTTTGGCATTTCTCACCTTTTCCTAAATGCTTAATTTAGCTTTGAAAGAGAAAATAACAGGGAACTTGATGTGATGTATAAGTGAAAAGTTTTAATATAAAACCAGATATTGGTTTTTTGTTTTGGTTGGGGTTGTTTCTTTGGTGGGTTTTTGGTTTGGTTTTTTTTTTTCCAAAAATATAACTCCTAGCTGAAAGAGAAGCTTCTGGATTAGCTGCAGATACTAGTATTCAGATGCTCTGATCATAAGTGTCTAATCTATTTCACCTAATTCTCAAATTAGAAAAAATCAGAAGTGTATCTCTCAGCTAGAACAGTCCTGTCAAAGAAGCTGAGATTTTCATGCGCTATTTCCATCAGCATTGGAACGGTCAATATTACAACAAGAATACATATTTTTGTTGGTGTGTCTAAAAAGGAGGATAATGGATATGCAATATAGAAAAAGGAATGAATAGTCCATAGTTATGGGCCTCACAAAATCAAGCTGGTTGCCCAGTGTCCAAAATCTACGAAAAAAACAATGTCTTGAAATGAGATGAAACAATATAACAGAATAATAATTGAAGGACCCGAAGCACTTTAATCCCCTGAGTATTTTGGTCATTTAATCACAGTGCAATACTTACTCTCCCACCAGTATAATTCCACTATACAGGTCTTTTATCTGTTTTCCTTGAAAGAGAAAGACGCCATAAGGAAAACTGTCATCCAAACAAGGAGTATCCTCTCTCTCCCAAATTCCTCCCTCCTCATTATATGGTGTGTTTTTTTCTTTTTTTTATTTGATAGGAAAACAGAAAGTCAGGTGGAGAGCCAATTTCTGTGATTTTGGCAATTTCACACGGACTTCCACAGAAATAGTTTTCTCAGAACAGAGATCCTAATTGAGCACACAAATTAAAAATATCTGCAATAAACAAACATAATTCACTTAGAACTATTAAATGAACAGATATTTCAAGTGTATATTTAAAATAAAAAATATGCTACCTTAATAAATGTGACAAGTCGAAACCATATGCCCCCTCAAACTTAGACACATTTGTTTGCAAACCCACATAAAAAGAGAAGAATTATGTAGAAGAAATATTTTCTCAGAATTATTTAATGTGTATTCTGAAAGTAGTTCTAAATGAAGCAGGCACTGCCAGTCCAACTGAAGAAATTACTCCTCAGTCCTATCACGTGCAAACATACTTTGTGAAAAACATAGAAATGAATTATCAAGAAGAAAGGAATAACTCCTACCCGGAAGGGTAGCAGTCAGGTTTTTGACAATCCAGATTACTTGTTCAGGGCAGATCCAAGAAAGCTTTATTATCTAGAGAAGAAACGTAGGTGTTTCGGCTCTTTGGATATTGAATTAGGAGCCTCAGAAGGGTGGCAAAGAAGTCCATAAGGAGCTGCCTACAGTAAACCAACTGAAAATGAGACGTGCAGGTCCAGGTCTAAAATCCTACTCCTCCAAAGCTGTGGGTCCTTAATCAGAATTCAGAACAGAAGGTGCAGTTCTGATCTACCTGGGGCAGGTGGAGAATTGTGAACCTACGGAGATGTAATCCCACCAAATAGTCATGTGCTGAACGAGCTGATTATGTGGTCAGTACTTTCCAAATATATCTAAGTTAGTCCGCACTGTCCTTCATGCTGTAGCTTGTTTAGGTTCAGCAAAGTATTCAGAACTCCTCCCCAAAGAAGAAATTATAGATGAAGCAAGAATCTGTGTCTAGCAGCAGCCAAGAACTGTGGGTTCTAGTTACAGCTTGCACAATTGTACATGTATTTGATTGAAAGAAAAACACAAGAACATAAGAGTCCAGTAACAAAGAACCATTAAGGCTGGAAAATACCTTTAAGATCATCCAGTCCAACCAAAAACCTAATACCTAATGTCCACCACTAAACCATGTCCTGAAGCACCACACCTACATATTTTGTAAATATCCCCAGGGACAGTAACTTAACCATTTCCCCAGGCAGTCTGTTCCAATGCTTGATAACACCTTTGGTGAACGAATTTTTCCTACTATCCTATCTAAACCTCCCCTGGCATAATACGAGGCCATTTCCTCTCTTTCTTTACCTGTTACTTCGGAGAAGAGGCAGATACCCACCTCTTCTTTAGAGGTAGTTGTAGAGAGTGGTAAGGTCTCCCCTCAGCCTCCTTTTTCTCCAGGCAAAAAAGCTTCCTTTCTCATTGCCACTCCTCATAAGAGTTGTTCTCTAGACCTGTTAGCAGTTTTGTTGCTCTTCTCTGCAGGTGCTCCAGTACCGCAATGTCTTTGTTGTAGTGAGAGGCCCCAAACTGAACACCATATTTGAGGTGTGGCCTCACCGCTGCCGAGTATGGGAGCACAATCACTGCTCTGGTCCTGCGGGTTGCACTATTTATGATGCAAGCCAGGATGACACTGGCCTTCTTGGCCAACACAACACAAACCAGAAATACAGCTGAAAGCAAAATAGACTACTCCTGCAGTGTTTTAATGTTAAGGTTTCAGTAATGCAACAGATTTGCCCAAAGCATGCCTACAAGATGGGCTTCTCAGGTACCTTAAGCACCTTCCTGTCTCATTTGGAGACCAGATATTTACAGGTATAATTGTGCAGAGTAGGCAGACTTACAGATACTACTGTAATTCTATTTAAGTCCAGTCCTGAACGTCCAAATCTCCTCAAACATAGGATTTCTAAAGGTAATTATTTTCCATAGGAAATAACTGGAAAACAATTACTTTTAGAAAGTGAGCATAGCATGATACAAACTCTTAACCCACACTGCAGTTATGATTAACTGCCAAACAAAATGTTGATCAAGGCCCACAAGCATTTTGTGGTTATACTCATTTTACAGATGTTTACACAGAAGCACAGGAAGAATTTGATGCTTCCACTATTCCACTTGTCCATGAATTTCCTGTGAAATCAGAAGCACTAACTTTCACCTCTGTGTGCCATCCAGTAGATAACCCTCCTTTCATTCCTTCAACATAGTCAAAAAATTAAAAACTGGAAAAGGAAAAAGAAAATAGTGGGTGCAATGTACACCCTCTAACATGGGGAGTTATTAATTTTTCTTTTATCAAGAATTCAAGATGCCAAATTAATTAGGCTATTAACACATTAAAAGTAAGTGCTAAGCGTTAATAACATCCATTTAATCACTGCTGAGTCAGTTTTATTTTACACAGACTGATGCTGTATTTTCATCTAAGAAATTAGATAGTAATTAGAAATTACCCAGCAATTACGATCTAAGTGTGATGATTCTCTAAATGCATACCTGACATGGTTTTGATTATACATAAAAAGTTTACTATATCATCAGCTTAAAATCATGCTTTGTAGCAAAAATACTAAAGCAACAAATCCTCTGATATAAGTGGGTCTCGGTAGCTTCTAATTTCCATACTTCAGAGTTTCACTGGGTTTTCTGTAACTCCATATGCAAGAATGGTCATTGAAACAAGTTCCTATTCACCAGTGTGTGCAAAATATATGTGAGACAATGGCTGTTAATTGTTGAGGATCACATTCCTGTTTAGTCTATATTCACTTATTATATGAAACATCATTTTGGGACAGTTTTGCTTTCAGGATGAGATTTTTGACAAAAAAAAGCAAGACATTTTTGAAAGATACTTTTTAGTCAGCTGATCTCATAGAAGAAAAAGATTCAGATGTTATTAAAAATATACAAGAATATAACTATAAATCATAGGAAGTATGTTGAATTAATACCACTAATTACACTTGGGAATGACAAAAACATGTCTTGCTTTTTACCAGTATGATAATAACTTTTTTGAGTGCAATTGATTTATCATTATCTGCTTAAAAAGGTGATTTACTGGCAAAAGAGCCCCCATTCTGGGAAAACTACAATATTTTTTCATTAAATGTTGATGAATCAGAACATTCTGAACCCTCTTGTGCTAAAGGTGTATATCAAAACCCAAAAAATGTACCAAACCTAATTTGTTCAGTTGGATCTCTTTTGTCTTGGTGGTTTTATTTCTTTGAAGTATGTATCCTTAAAGCCATTTTAGAATCTTTGTTTTTAAATTTCAGAAATCATAACTGATTTCAGAAAATGGAATTCAAAGGAAGTTTAGAAATAATGAAAAAGCATGCAAAATATGCACAGGAATATGAAGAATACTACCTGGTTTCAGTACACGGTTTATGCTATTGCTCTGATACAATTACTGTACTAGTATGCCTTATTTTATCGATAACGTTATGGCATTAGGTGTCTTTTATCTAAATCTCAACAATAAATCAATTAATTCTAAAGGAATTTCCATTTTCTAACATGTAATCTGCTTAGCAGCAAGGGAACCCTGAGGAAAAGTTGCCTGGGAATAATCTGAAATCTCAAATTTCAGAGAAGAAATAAAGAGAATCTCAAACACATTACTTGTAAAAGTTGATGTTCAAGCCATCTCCTCCTTTTTTTTGTTTTTTTCTTTTATCTGAAACATTATTTCTGAACATAGAGTTGGTAAACTGTAAAGTATTTTAGAACAGGATTGACATTCTTTGCGAAAGCACTTTTGGATTTCCCAGTGGAAGGAGCTGAACTATTCAGGACAAGAGTTTTTCTTTAGAGCACATTCAATCACATTAAAGGATAATTGCTGCTTCTTACTAATAACCATGAACTGCTCTGAGGAGCATTGCTGCCTCTGGAATACACAAGCAGTTCTGAAAATACTCCAACACAGAGAACACTTTTACCTGTAGGCACAGTCTCTTGCTTCTTCAATTAAACACTTTAGTTCTGCTTCTTCCTATAGAGTCTATGTAGCACTATTGTATTTTGTAAAATAGAGTTCTCCAAAGTACGTCAAGTACCTTTCAGACAAGAGAATGTCTTATCCCGGGTGAAGTTCAGGTGCTGTAAAGCAGGCAGTTTAATTCTGCTTTGTGGTCACCCTTCATGAATGGTATGATTCAGCTACATCAGGTATTCTCAGTCATATCACTAGAATTTTATTTTAAAGGACTGATTAGACAGGTAAAGACTGTCAGAAGTTTATGTTAGCTTTATGTGCTGACACCGTCACCACATTTTTATTGCAGTCAAAAGGAACGTGGGCTTCAGACTGTTCTGTTACTACTGTTTGCCCTACAGTGGCTGAAAGAAGTCACATATGAAATTACCATGCTGGAGAGGTACCTTCCACAGTGCAGACTTCTCTGTCTGAGGTATGTGAATCTTAATAAGGTTTTTGTTTTTGTCTATGCTGCATTTTTCTATCTGAATAATATAAATTGATGACATGGAAATATTTTTGTACATATTATTTGACGTAGTACAGCTGTTAAGACAACTTGGATCTGACAGTATAAAACAGCTGTTAAACTAAACCAGTGAAATTTTCACTTCCCAGTCAGGTACATTAAATGATAAATTTGCTGTTCATAACTGTTTAATCTTTTTAATAAAGAAGTTTCTGTTTCAGACAGTATTCTGTCATACATACAACACAAAAGCATATTCCAGACTGCAAAGATTCCATTTTTTCCCTTATTTTAGTCTTCTGCATGCTTTTATAAAAGAACAAACTTATTCTATCTGTTCTTAAATTGTATTTACCTCAGACAACTTAGATTTATAGAAAGCAGATTACAAAATAAGACACAAAAAAAGAAAAGGGTTTGTGATGCAAAAAATATTTCCGTTCGAGTCTATAGATATTTTTCTTTCGCTCTTCATTAGAATGAAATGAGTTTCGTAAGAGTACATTTAACTCACACATTTAAATAGAAACTACAGAGGCATTACTGGGTTCATAATAGACTTAGTAAGCATTATCATGACTTTATTGTCTCTCAGATTGTACGGTAACACATTTGCATATAAGTCCATATATTGGGGAGCTTTCTTAGGGACTGCTAGTCCCCTCTCAGTCCACAGAGATTAGACAAACAGCTTTTACATCTCAGGAGTATTATTCCCCGACCAACAGAAAGCTTCAACCCTTTTTCAGAGCATAACTGTGGCCAGTTGATCAGCACTATCTCACTGTTTCCACCAATAAAAAGACAGCAGTGGTAGCATCACTACCAAAAGAATTTTGCTCTTTCATATCTTAAAGCACTGCAACAGAGCACTCAAGAATCCAAGTGGAAAGAAATGTCTCCTGCAAGTCAGGGCCTTAAGCACCAGAGAGGTAACAAATTCAGACACAACAAATATACTCTGTGCATGAAAAAGCCCCTTGCTCACTACCGAGACTCTTCAGGAGTTCAGTAAGCTCTCTCTTCTGGCTTTCAGACAGACTATCTTAGGAGTCTTGGATCTTTCCCCCCTTTTTCACCTGTTTCTTATGACTCAGATGGCTGAGCATGTTTTAGACATTTTTCATCAATGTTATCTTTTTTTTTAATTTACAAAAATGACCAATAGTGAGGTCACTTATACATATGAAACACAAATGAATAGAAAATGGCAGAATTTGCCCATATCTGACCAATAGAATATCTTCTCCATTTCTGTAATTCCAAGATCCAAACTACAGAACATATGTCTGGCAATCACTTACCTGAACTATGTCTATTTTGTGGCCCATAAACTCTAATGATGAAATATATTTGGCATACCTTAATTTGTTGGTTAATATTAATTCCATTTATACTGTGTGTTCTGAGAATTCAGAGATTTCTATTTGTATTTTTTTTCATATTCAAAACCTAGTTTACCTTCTGTTCCAAAAGGTCAGTAGTCCTCTACCATTTTTGCAAGACAATTTAATCACTATGAAGACACTCATTTTTAGTGTCAAACATGTTTGGGAGATACCATAATATAAGAAAAGACATCAGTAGCAGAACCTGCTAATTTACAAAAAGGTCTACCTCTACAGGATAACGACAGGGCAATTGGGAGGTAACAGATGGAAGCAGAAAAAAAGTAGAAATGTCGAAAAGAAAAAATGTCGAAAGTAAGACGGAAAAGCAAAGGAACATATGAGAAACTCTGTTTATGTGAGTAATCAATACTCTGTATACAACTAAGAAGAATGCACTAATAACTCTGCACAAAGGCTGGTTAAGAAGCAGTTTGCCAGCAGGGTGAACAGGAGCAAGGAGATGTCATATTTAAGCATCAAGGACATCAGAAAAGAGGATTTACATAGTTCAGAGCCTCCCTGGCTAATCCAGCACAGTCAGCTGCTCTAAATGACTGTCTACAGGGAGTCATCAAGGCTACTTCCTTTTCTTACCACAGAATTCCCCTTGAAAGCCATGGTAAATAAACAACGCTGACTGGAACTGTAGCCTCAGAGTTGGGAAACAGATGGGAATTTGGAAAGAATTGCTTAGACACAAGTGGGACAGAACTGAACTCAGGTAAAACTGAGAAGTCTAAACAATGATTTCCCGATTTTGCTGGGTGAAGAACAAGTCAAGAGATAAGCATGTGACAAGCTGAAGCTAAGACTAAATTCTACATTTGTTTTATTACATACCAATTTCTGATATCCTAACTTTAAGATATTAACAATGCAAGTTTTTTCTGTTTTGTTTACAAGCCTATCTAATATTGCAAGGTGAACTATGATTCAGACAAATCAGAGATATGTAGTATGAATAAAATTTCTGTGAAATCTACATTCCAGAACACTTTAAAACTCAATAGGAATTAAAAGTTTTTACAAGTCTGCCAGGCACCAGTGTAGGGAGAACACAAGGATGGATGTTTCAGATGATAGCAATGCTCATCTAGTTCGGCAATGTGTCTCTCATAAGGACATGACTAGGCAACCTGAACGCAGGAGAAACATTTACGGCACTTCACCTAATACTGTCTCAGCTTCCATCATGTTGTGGTTTAGGAATGCCACGAGCCAGAGGTGATCCAATTGATTTATGTAACGATCAATAGATTGATTTTTATGCCTCCACTAAGCTCATCTAAACTTTTGATGTGCAAGGAATTAGAGGTTAGGATTTTCAGAGCTTCACATCACACACTGAAGAATCACTTTGGTTGGTTTTGTCTTAATGGGTCACCAGGTAACTTGACCTTAATGTCTTATTAATATTTCTTAATAAAAAAAGTTCTCTTGACTGTAAGCTTGTTTAGTGTAAGAGTGGCATTTATAGACACTGAATTTGGGAGAGTTCCCCTCGCTACTGATGTAGCGAGGTGGCAATGACAAAAACATTGCTTCTTCCAGCTACCTTGATTCTGGACAAACTTCCACAGTGTCAGACTTAATAAACTGCAATTCACACAGCTCCTAGAAGATGTAACACAGCTCCTCCTTTCTCAAGTTATACATAAAAGTAAGAAGAATAGTGTAAACTCCCTCACTCCATCTTTCACCTGCATGAACAAGCAGTGGAGAAAACAAGCTGAATCAGCCTCTATACCTTCCAGCAAAGAGCTGCACCTCAGCTGCCTTTTAAGCATATGGGAGATGGAAAGGAGAAGGAAGGGAGCACACTTTTTCCGTTAACCACCAGTGAAGCAGTAAAGAAATAGAAGTTTTTTGAGGCAGGAGGAGACAAAGAAAGAATCTTTCCATAAAACCTGCATGAAAGTACTGAATAAGTTGAACAGTTTCATATCGTATGTCTTGCAAATAGTACCCATTTCATTGCCGGTAATCCTGAGCTTTCAAAACCTTTATTCCTAAAAAAATGTAATGATTTAATAGAACGTATTAATTTTGAATTATTACTTTTCATTTCTTTTGGGTTTGTTTTTAGTTTGGTTTTGTTTTTAATTCTTAAATGCCAAATATCAAGATTTAGTGTAGTTTGACATAGGCATAAATTCATATAGTAAAGATGTCGTGCAAATATGTTGAAAATATGTTTTTGTTTGCTCATAATAAAATCAAAACTTAGATTATATTTAGAACATGTTTAATGCCTTGTCAAGCTATGTACCGGGTTACATACAAACTTCCCCTACTACTCATCTGAAATCACTGCAGAAAAGCCTAGTCAAGAGAATCTATGGCCTACTTCAGGCTGAAATTTGGAAAAAAACATGTATTGTATATTCATTAATCAATGAGAATTCTTTTTTTACAGTCTTGTTTTGTGGTAGATACTGAAATTGGATCCGTTAAGAGAGAATCTAATTCATAAGGAGCCCTGATGAAATTAATTAAGATCAACCTACAGATTTTATTCCTAACCTTTCACCCCACAACTTCTAGAAATCCACAGCTGTCATTTGAACCACATTGTGTTTGTGGAATTCCATATGTTACTGCAAGTTTCTCACTAAGTAAAACAAGGTCACAGACATATGTATTTAAAGGGTTCTAAAATCTAGACCTAATTTGAGCCTCCAAGTCAGTCTTTGGCCATGCATTTTTCAATCTGAGGTGAATCTTATACTCACTAGAGAGTGAGTATAATACATTCAGTAGCAAAGTAAACAGAAAGTATAATAGGAAGCAGTCCCATAGATAAATATTAAAATGCCATGAATTTAATGGAAAGTCTCCTTTGCAAGACTGTGAGAAATTAACAACTTTTGTTCTATACGGCTACAAGTCAATAACAGAAACTTTGAAGTCAGTAACTTGGTAGATAATTGAACAGGCAAGTACAGATAGATTTAATACAGAAAAATATTTTAAAGATTAGTTTGGCAAAAGCAAATGCTTATTTCAGCTGGTAACTTGAGTGTAGATGCATTCACAGTATATGGTACTTGAAGTACTCGCAGTACCAGTTATTAAAGACTGAAACTGGCAACAGAAGCTTGCATTACAAAGAAAACAACATAATTATCCATAGATACAAATTAGTTCTAAATTTCTCTATAATAAAACCTGCTAAGTGAGCAGTAAAATCTTCTGACTTCACTGTTTTGCGAGATGTTATGTAACTTGAAATTTTTCTACAACAAAGAGTTCTCTTGACCCTCAAATTAATAAGTTTGATTGCTACTTTTATTTTTATTATTTCCTAATCCTACTGGTAGCAGTGAATTGCTTGTGAAGAGCACAGAATGGAATAAAAAGGCTAGTCTGAACTAATGTGTTGGAAGGAGGAAAAAATTTTTTTTGCAATTCATTAATGTATTCAAAAGACTGTTACAAAACTTTACAATTTAATTATTGGAAGATTATAGAACTGCTTCAGTGCTTCTGTACTGTGTTAACTAAACTGTACGTGCAAGGAGTAATAAATGAAATTGTTAATTTCAGTGCATCCTTAGGGAATAGCAACTGAGGGGGTTTATATTATTTAAAGCTCCAAATGGATTTGAGTTTATATACAGTAATAAATCTTAACTACACTGTTAATTAACCCTGCCTCAAGCCCTTTTTACCTTAGGAGTTGAAAGACAGTGTCTGTTAGGATAACTCACCATTCATATTCTTAAAGATGCTTAGGGCTGGCAGGATTTGCTTATAATATGGAACCAAGGCACGCCCCACTTTGTCTACCAGCTGCTGGAGGATTTTCAGCGTGATGCAGGTGACCTGTCGGTTACGAAGGCGCAGTGCTTCTGTGATATAGAAAGAAAGACAAGCAGAAAGCAGAATTAATTTCTAAAACGTAGAGGGAGGGGGAAGAGTGCTCTAATGGACAAATTTAATTAAACTGTACTCTGCTGGGAATTGTAAGTGCGCCTTTATTAGCCCAGCTTTGAAAGATCCCAAAGATGGATTGCAATCCTGATGTTATAAAATACTGCCTTGTCTATTTGTTATTTGTTCCCACAATTTGTGCTGACTCTTCAGTAACCCAAAGAATGCAGCTCATTATTGCCTCATGCTGCCTGTGTAATCCTGGCATGGTCCAAACAAACAAAAAATAAATGTTCAGTAAGTACCATTTGGGGCCAATGGAACCGTACAACTGCAAGACAACCTGCAAAGGTTGACAACAGACACATTCTACTGCAACACTTGCTGTTTGTATGTTTGTACTCATTTATTTCATGATCATTTTATTCATTCAACTAACAATTCCTACTATTCTGAGAATCAGTACAATGACACAAATGTTTATAGAAAAAAACCACAAAAAAACCCTTGTAGTCTTTTCTTTTAAAAGATAAACATTCTAGGGAAAGAAAAAAGATTTTGTCTTGCCTACTTAGATTTTTCTCTTAGCTTGCAGTGTCATGCTTCTACTCTTATGACACTAAGACATTTCAAAAATACCTTTTGTTTCTCTTCTCTTTTAATTTTACTAAAAGCAAGTACTTTGCATTCTCTTTTGTAATTCAAAATGAGTCATGATTGAAATATATATCTTTTTTCTTGCAAAATCCCTTCTGAATACATAATACCTCCTGAAATTATGCAGCTGGAAGCAATTGTCAAATTAAGTACACTATTATGTATTGGTCAAATTCTCCAGTGTTCTACCTACTTACATAGAGGTTTACATCATTGCACTGGGAAAGCAAAAACTATAAAAGATAAGCTCATATTCAGTGCTACATATTTTATAAGAACAGACATATATAAATGTATGATTTAACGTAACATATGTATAAGCACTTGGAAGAAGTTATAGTAAAGAAAACTGAAATTTGAAGAGGAGTTACTAACAACTTCTTCAATAACTGCCTTTTCTCACTGAAGTAATAGGATTCAGTATTTCTGGCACTAAGCTTTGTCAGTGCATAGGAATGTCATTTCATAGGGAATGAAGTAGTATTCTAGAGCAATGTCAGTTTTTTCTTCTCTTTACACAAATGAAATGTGCCCCACCCGCTTCTGCTTCTTATCACATGCCTGCTGAGTGTTAAATATCAGAGCTGGAGATCCAAAGCAAGAGCAAGGCAGACAACTCTTGAAAATCAACGAGTAAATAACCTCCTTCCACGCCTCTTTCCATGCCTATGAAAAACATACTAAAACTACAGTCAAACACCAGGGTCAGGGAGCCCAACGTAGAAAAGTACTGCATCATAGGGTGATTTTAAGTTAAAGAAGTGTTGTTAAATGAAAATACAGACTAAATTCCATATATCTAGCCCCTACTGTAGTCATCAGGCTACACCTAATTTCATATTGCCTCTGAGCATATTAGTATGAGCATGCTGCGTTGATGGACATCCTGTCCACACATTAAGTTCCAGCAACAGTTGACCATTCCAAAATGTTCTTTTATAGGTAGATATCATAAGGCTGCTCTAGCAAAGAGAGATACAACTTTACAGATTAGCTCTAAACCCCAGATAGGAAAACACTCTTCTACAGAGGCATTATCAATTTTCTTGATCAGTGACTGCAAGAGAACTCTGGGCTTCCAAACCATAGACTGTGCATATGACTACATTGCCATACACAGAAGTAGTAGCTAACTGAACTAATAGGGAAATCACCATTAACACTTGTAATATTCAGCATGATAATTATTAGTTAATTCATACAAATCTGAATAATTATATACATTTTTATGAATGAATTCATACAAACATGAATAAAATTACTAACAATTCTTCATGCAAACACTAATAATTAACTTAAAAGACATAAAGACTGATCAGTGACAGAAATCACAACTTCTTAATCCTTAATCAACTAATCGTACCCACTTCCCAGAACAGTTTTTCCTGTCTCTAGAAGCTGGCCTAGAGGATGAGAGACTTTATTTTTAGGTATGCAGAGGATGTCCTGTAAATGGAAATGGCTGTCCAACCACCCAGGAAGAACTTTCCTCTGCAGTTGGTGGCTCCCAAAGGTTTTCACAGCTTCTTGTTTTCCTGTCTTCTGCAAAGACAACCCAGGTTTGAGTAAATAGTGTGCATTCTGCCTCATGACTGTGAATGCGTCCCCATGACTGCAGCAAACTGAACACATAAAGAATCGAGAATCTATTTTTTCACAAAGAACTCATCACAGAATGTATCATGCAAGTTTTCTTACATGAGTTGCACTGTAGAGATGCTTGCTAAAATTTTGAACAGTAATATTGGCACTTATATGCATGCTAGAAAATCAGATGGCTATTTGTTCCACCTCCTTCAAAACAGGGCCATCCCATCCTCCACTGGACACACAAACCAAGAATTTTGATCAAGACTTTGAGTGCTAAAGTGATACAGTAGAATCAAACAGACTGCAGAATTTGAGCCTCAAACCCTTCAAATTACAGAAATCTGCAATGCATGTTAGGAAAACACTTGTAAATACCAAAAGTAAGATCAAATTGACTGCAGAACTGTAGTTATTATTATTAAATATTTGGACTGTGGCATGCATAGCAGTCAACCAGCTCCTTGCTTGATTATATTAGGTACTGTATAAACATTTAATTAGAGATAGTCCCTGCCCCAAGGATACATCAATTTCAAACATATGTTTATCTTTTAAAAATCTGGTAATTATTTTCTGTGTACTACCATCACTGCGGACCATTCTCCGACATGAATCAAAGGAAGAAAATTTTAAGGTAGTGCATCAAATAAGTACATTTCAACATTCTGAAAAATGTCAGTGAAGCCTGGAGGTGAGCAGAAATGGAAGAAAGTACTAGTATCCCCCAGAAATAAAGCAGATCATTTAAAACTCCTAGTGCAGTAGATCTGCATATCCCTAAAGAAGGAAATACGCATATCAAAAATATTCCAATTTGAAAGCATGCTAGGCTGTTTCCTCTTGACCTAGAAGTTTGCTGTAAGATGGGGATCTTCACAGCAAAAGCAAAGGGAATGATGGATTTACTTATCAGTTAGAGATCCCTTTTCTCTCCCTAAAGGGTTTTTAGAAGAATTCTCTCCCTTAGTGGTATATATTTCCCTTTTGGTCATCTAGTCTACATGCTATGCATTGCACAATTCTCTTAACTGCTAACTGTGAAAAAAAATCCCAACTCAATAAATTGACCCTGTTACTTGGACGTTTTGATATTTTCTCCTTCAATGATATATGAGCTTCACAATTTCGCTTGTGATGAGGATACACACTTTTCCAGGAGATCATCCTTGCTCAATGCAAGTATATAATGAAGTACTTCAGCTATATTATGCTTTGTACTGCTACAGTTTTTCCAAACAAGTACTTTCTGAGGTTCATCATAACTTTCTTAAACAAAAGAGAATTTTAAAATATTGCTAGGTTAAACATCTGGAATAAGAGTTCAGTATGAGTCAGCTCTATGTTTCTATCATTCAAAGACACAGTAATGGATAATTATGGAATCTGAAAGCATATTCGAAACACCGAACATTTTTGGGATGGAAGGTTTTCACAGTGCTGGTTGTTAAAGCTTGTTAATAATGAGCTGATATACAATACCAGTTCACTGACAGCTTCTGTGAATACTTTGTTAATTACATTTTTTTGGCAATAAATGTAAATTTAGAATTTTATTTTGTTAGTTTCCTTTAAGAGCAGAGACTTTCTCAAGATATATGCCACTTGTTTCCTTATGCATTTAGACAGAGGCAGCTTATATATGAAGCAATTGAAATTATTATTTTTAAACATTCAAGCTTTTCCTTGAGTAACACTTCTAACTTCTTTCTCAAAGAGAAAGATCTAAAATGTATGTAAGTTGATATATTTCTTATTTTTATATATATTACTTTTATGTGGCAGTTTGGAGAATCCTATCTCGGTCTCTGATATTGCCTATAATAGAAGCCACAGTTCTCATTGAGACCAATACATTTTATATGTCAGGAAACATGACAACGTTTCTCCCAGTGTACAGTGGATCTTTCCACGACACAATGTATTTTCACAGAAGAGATTGAATCAGAACACTCTTTTCCAGATAGAACATTGATAGCCTAAACTTTACAGAATAAAAACAGATTCCCCAACTTTCATCTCTTCTCTAAATATTAAAGTTAAGATTTTGGCGATTATAGTTAAAGTCATGTTGATAATTTAATTATCTTTAATTTGCACTAGCCTTTAATTATATTCAGCCCCTTGTTCAAATACACCTGTGAATCCATGTTTAGAAATGCACTGATAGTTTTCATTTTCTAGTTAGGTCTCACAATGAAAAATTAAAACATGATTTTGCATTCATATCTCCCCCTCTCAAATGGAAAATGAGGCACCTGTTTTAGAAAAGTGTTTGCCTGAAGCAGAACAAGATACATAGAATAGGTCTCCTGCAGGGCAACAAGCACTCGGGATAAAGATGCTTCGATGTTGTGATCTACGTAATCTTTTTGATCAAGGGATTCTTTTCTTAAATTCACAGAGTGAGGTTTGAGTAACTGCTAACATGAAGCGTTCTTAAAATACAACTGATAAAAGTGATACATACTTCTCTGACAGAGAATTTTGTCCAAAACTTTCAAAATGCATAATACTTAAGTAACTGAACTGAAGCATTATGCTAATTTTAGAGAACAGTAATGAGGGCTGTTACAAAACACAGTATTTCGATCAAGAGTAAATTTAAAAAAAACCCAAAGAATAAAAACCTTATGTTCCATACTTTTTAACATTCAGGTAAAAGATCCTAATAAAATTTTCAATATAGATGTACAGATATTTCTTCCAGTAAAACTGAAGGAGTGATGTAGTGCAGTGTGGTGATGGGAGAAGGAATAAGGGGCAAGGCATGAAAAGCTTATGCCCATTTTTGTAATCAAAGAGTTTGTCCTGTAAAGCCAAAGCCTAAGTTACAGGAAAGGCTAAGATCCATAACTGAATCACTGATATTAGCAACATGATCTAGCAGAACACTGAAAAGAAAGTCAGTGGCTTTTTTTCAGTTTTAGTTAAGCTTGTAATTGTAGTGTTTTACTAGATCAGCATCTATAAAACTTGAATTCCAGTAACATTTGCAGGCCCTGTTTAATTAATTGATATTAATATAAAGAATACAGTGAGAATAGAATCCTAAAAACCTCAGTGGCTATGTGAGTTTACAGTTTCGATCCATTCGTAGATGTACGTTCCTTCCCCTGCATCAAGTTACTACACTGCACTGAGTATTCACCCTCTCAATGACAACAGCTTTGTTATCAATGTTGAAATGTGTTACCATTTTTCCAAAATATTTCAGAAAAAATCTGGGGTACTAAAGACCAGTAATATTGGCATTTGTACTGCAAAAAATAATATAGTTTTCTAAATGTATTGCAGGTCTTTGAAGAAGAAAAATGTGGATAAGAAAATTCTGATAATACAGTTTTCTTATTCTTCCAAAAAGTATTTGATAAGGTCCCTCACTGAAGGCTCTTGAAACGCTTAACTGCCATGTTTTCTATATAAATAAATAATTGTTTAGAGATGGGAAGTGAAGGCAACAGTAAGTAGCCACGGGGGAGATGTATCACTAGTAGAGCCTTGCAGAAACCTTGCTGATGTTCATATTTTTCAGTAGATTCATATGTGATTTGGAAGAGATGCTTACTAGTGAGTGACAAAGTTTTCTAATGATAAAAGTTATTCCAGAGGCGAAAGTTAAGGGCTGACTGAAGAACACCAGAAGGACTTTAAAGTACAGAATGATTGTGTGATAAAATGTCAGGTGAAATTCAGCACTAAAAAATGTTAAACATTAATGAATTAATAAATCCAGGAAAGGATAGCTCTAACTCCAACTTCAAAAGAGAGAGATGTTAATTTCAGATTTTACTTTCCAAACATGGGTGAGATTTATCTTTATTGAATCAGTTCCTCCTTACAGACAGGAGTAAAGAAGAGTGGTAAAGAATCTAGTTTCTATGCCATTTAAAACTACCTGAAATGATCAATTTTGAGCAGCAGAATCTAACATAAACCATCTAATTGCAATCACTTGTGATGGTTGATAGAACCTACAGGGAAGAAAGGTTTTGGTATTTTAGAATCAAGACATTTCAAAAAAAATCAAAGACCTTTTATTTTTTAAAAAGCATTTTAAGCCTACCAAAAAAAAAGGTTGTTTACAGTTAATTTTCAGTTTTTGACCTTAAAAAACAGAACTGGTTCTCAAGAGCAGCAGTCAGTCAGGAGGAAGACAGCAATGTCATTAAACGTTTAGTTTACTTTTTGGAGATGACAGAAATCAACTTACATTATTTACAGAAAGAAAAAGACTACAGCCAGAACACTATATTTATTCCATAAAAATATTTCAGCATTCTGTGAAATAAGGAAGTGTTTAATGACTATTAAATACTCTTAAATATTAAATACAGTGAAGATATAAGAGGAGAAATATAAATATAAATGTCCTTAGAACAACTGCTAGTAACAGGTTTAAATTTACATATCTAAAGACAACAGTGACATTGATTTGACATTAAATGTGAATTAACTACACTGTTATCCAAGACAACAATACACATTTTACATGCAAATAGGATGTAGAGAATAAGAAAACAGAAATCAGTCTAATTTAGAAATTTATTAAACATTAAAAAGGACTCTGTAGGTTACACTGAGGGATGAATGCTCTGTGCATTTTCTGTATCTGACAAAACATCTAATGCCCTTAATGAAACATTTTCAAAAAACTTTAAGGTATCCTTCATCTACTGTGAAAAAGATGACAATTTTAACGGCATGGAAAAAGCCTCAAAAAGGAAAACTTCAGAATCATTTAGTGTGGAGATGATTCTTTTTGGACTCCATTGCAGTCTGCTGACTGCAATTGTGTAGAAACAATACTTCAATTTAAGTTACAATTTAAGTGGAAAGAGGTGAGCTTTATTAGTTTCTAGAACTAAGTTCAGATTGCCTGTGCTCACAGCACAAACCAGAAAGATTCTGGCAAGTGGGTGATCCAAGACCTTTAAGTGCTTAATTTCACATTATTTTCTTCATTAGCAAAGCTGTATCAACGTGTTCCTACTGATCATCTGTACTCACTTGCTCCAACTTCTGTGCTATTGCATAGTATTCTTCCATTTGTGACAGTGGAGCTATAAATCAGACCACTAAAACAATGTGAGTTTAAAAGTAATGACATTATGAAAGTATTTTGTTTTTATTTTAGCTTTGGTGGTTTGCTATTTTATTTTAATACATCTAGATGTGAGATTCACTGATTTGCTCCACAAACAACTCCATTAGTAAAGGTCAGCTGCAATGAACTGGAGTGTGGGAGCTGGAATGATTGGTCACTTTGTGTGTGAAGGAGTTGGAAACCACATTGCCAACAAAGAAAATGTAAATAGTACTGCTGCCTTTGAAAGGAGTTGAGGTGCTTCCACATTTTGTGTTGGATGTCCCTAATGTCACCCATAGAAATATCAGGCAAACCTGTAGAAGTTTCCTGCTCCATCAGTGTTTATGATTGCATGTGTGTCCCATGTTGAATCTGGGGAACTCGGGTCAGGAATCTCAGAGTTGCTGAAGAAAGCAAGCAAACAGATTTATAGCTTTTCTGATTTGGCATACGTTATGGTAAATGTAATATTAAAAGCAATAAATTCCCCCAAAAAATGAGTGTCAAAAGGCATTTAGATTTCCATAATGACCACACAGAATTTAGAATGTCAGTCTTCCACTGATAAGCACATGATACAATGGGCATCTCTCATCCTTACACCCCTTTTCCTGACTATTCTGGGCTGGCTATAGATGATGGTAGGTCACAAGTGAGGTTTAATAATACATGAGTGTATAATTGAAAGACATAGTGGGGCCAAATAGATCCCTCTGCTCCTGCAAAATAAGGGAACTGTCACGTGACCTATAGATAGCTTTGTTTGCCACCCCATGGATGTGTGTCTGGATTCTGTTCTGCTCTCTGACACCAATAAAGTTAGTGATGTGGAGTCAAATGAGCCTCCTTCTTCCTTTTTACTTGTCTGCAGTTTGAAAATAACAATACATAACTTTCTGGCATAGAAGATATTTTGCCGTGTGTTGTGCATCAGAACATTCATAATACCTGTACAGAGTCCTTTGCTATTGGCCATATATCTCAATTCATGAATCTTTGCTCTAGCTCAAATAACTCAGACAATGGGTTTGCCTACACCCGTGAAAGGGAGTAAAAACTCTTAACATCTTAGAGTACAGGCACTTTTAGATCATGCATTTTTTAAATTTTTATTATATTTCTTACATGTTTGATGTATATATTTACTGCATTTTTCCTGGGGTTTATGCCATTCAGGGACTATATTTATAAACTATTCCATCATGTTTTGCCACTCAAGGTATAACATTTAATTTTTATTTTGAGAAATACAGTTTGAAAATTTTTCTCTTTGAGAAACCAGTGCCTCCAATCTAAGATTTTTCTTCTTAATTTTAAATTCCAAAAAAAAGAATGCCTTTCAATGTGACAAAAAAAAGCAACTATTTTTCAAATAAATAGCATTCTCCCATATTATTTTCAGGTATTTTAGGAAAGTAACTGGAGCTGTTAATTTAAATTATCTGCCTTTTGTTAGTCATTGCCTCTTTGCATAATCAGAAGACAATTTATTGAAAGGATTTGGGCTTATAGTAACCCACAGATTCATTAAATAATAAAATTTCCAACTTCTATGACATTGTTTTAAAAGGTGTGAACTTAAAGCAATGGTGGGTGGGGGATATATTTTATCTTAAATCATGAAAATATAATACATTATTCTAATATTTAAATTAAAATGGTTTTTAGAGAGCAGCCCTTTACTAATATTTTCCTTTGATGAATACAAAGGAGAGAAAACTGCTTTTAAAAGCATTCTATCTATAGAGATCTTTTTCTGTCTTTCTTTATCCCTTTCCCCTCCGTCATATATATTACCTTCCCTAACAATCAATTGATTCATTCCTTCACAGTAGAAATATGGTAGTGGTCTAGATGAAGACTGGTAATCAGATATAACTCACCCAGTGGGAAACTTCGGAGACAGTAATGTGTGTAAAACATAGCTGAGTTTACTGTGGATGCAGCTGAGTCACATAAATGTCTGCACTGCTATATTACACAGCCATAGAAAATTTAAAAACTCTTAGAACTGCACACTTTCAGATTCCTTGGGATAGTAGTGTCTTTTTAAAATATTAATGACTTTAAAACAAAAAAAAATTGTACAATAAAATAAAGCAGAACCAACAACTAAATTCAGCTAGCAGATTCTTGAATGTGTTCCAGCATCATAAATTATAACTTGATTTAAAAGACTATTATAAAACACGTATAAATATCCTTACCTAGCAGTCTCTTTCTAATGCTAAAAGCTATGTACCAGCTAAGGCTTCTAGGTAATTGTTTCTAAGCTAGATTCTGATCTCAGCAAGACTTTTAAATCCTAACTGAGTAGCTGCTGTCATAAACTTGCAGTCTTTTGTGAAGAAATAGTTTCAGTTTTCAATAAACATGATACTACTATAAATATGTTTGGGTGGTGTTGGAAAAACAGATTTAAAGAAATTACATGATTCCTCTCTTTATATGTTTCCCTTTTAGACAGAAAAAGCTGTAACATTATTTTCATAACCTTTCACAAGTGCCACAGAGCAACCATTCTGAATATTACATATTCCTTTTGACATTTTCAGAATCTACAGTAAGACAGAGATAATGACATCTATAATCAATCTTTTTAAATGGTGAATAAATAGAATGGAAAAAAAAACCCCAATTCTGACCCTTCCAACACTATTGTTTCAGTATTCTCAGGCTCCAAACTACATTCCCTTTCCTCTTTTCAAAAACTGTGTTTGACCATTCATTTTCCATTGCAAACACAATGACTCCATTTTGTTCTGTATTAGTAGGGAGGCTGAATCATCTCAGGAAAACAGGACAAAGGACAGCAATGACACAATTACTGATCACTGGTAAAACAGAAGCCAAGTTTAACGAATATGAGCATGTATTAGTACAGGTGCAGCAAGTACACTTAAGAACCATAATACCTAACTAAAGAATGATGACGATTTGGAATACTATCTCCTCGAGGTACCAGTCTGAAGAAACAGGAAAAGGACAAAACAAATATCTGAAAGACTAAGTGTTTCAAGAAAAGAAGTTTTAGTGGTATTATACTTGGAGTTTTAGTGTTATTACACTTATATGAAAATAATTTCTTACCTTTCACATATTTTTTTCTATGAAAAACTGTGTTTGTTTATATAAATATGTATAGATATATAAAGTAGAAATAATTTATAAGGATATACATATATGCAAAGTAACAATAATGATGATAGAAAAGATAAGTGTAAGTGAATAAATGTAAGACAATAGTAAATTAAACAAAAGGACAACATGAAACATAATTTCATAAGTTTCATCTGTTGATTTCTCCCATCATTTTAGATGTACTGTTTTTACTAGCTAGCTAGTAATGGATTTACATGATAAATATACAAAATCAGGGGTAAGAAAATGTCACTTCACATTTCCAAGACCAAGACCCACAGTGTTATAAGAAAAACACTAATCAGACAGTCTATTGTTCTGGATTACTGCACACACCAGGTGATTGGAGGTATAAATCATCTGTCCTTAAACCTTACAATTTATTCACATTTGCAATAATGTCTATGCATAGCCTGTCATGTTTTATTGCTTAACTAGCACCTTGTCAAAAATCTGCACTATATACATGCAATTTTAATTTTGGTGGGTTTTTTCCACATGTTTACTTACCTTTTATTGGGGCAATGAGACGAGGAATGACAGGAATAATCTTGTCTCCACCATTTTCCAGCATGTCATGGATTCCCTGACGAGCCAAAAAATCATATGGAAATGTCGTTTCACAAAGCCCATCAAAAAAAAGAGGCAGAATGTAAAGATAGTCCAGATTTTCAAATGGTGTCTGAAAATACAAAATAAATACACAAATAAAAGCAATTTTTCAGTACTATTACAATGTAGTAAGGCCAGCACGTAATTCACACCACTCACCCACGTATGGTTGGTAAATAATAATTAATTTTGTGTCATTCTCTTTTGTATCAATAATTATTCTGTTTTGTATCATTAAGTCTTAAATATGGCTTCTGGCCAGATATCGAAATCTAGAAATATTAAAACTAAAGAAAGGAATGAAAATTAATGTAGTCCCATAAATGTTACTATTGATAAGTCAGTACCACATTCTGCCATTCTTGCTTATACACCTTACTTTGTAAGTTACTCATAAGAATCAAACCAGTCATTTTAAGAATTACATTCTGTTTACATCTGAAAAACCTGATCTTTTCATCTTCACTTGGGCGCTTGAAAGAACAAATAAGAGAAAGAATCCTGCAGCCAACAACTATACAGCAAAACCCCCCATCAATATTTGTATAGAATTCCAAAATTTCTAGGATATTGACCTAATTTTATTTCCTATTAATTTCAGGAGCAGAATTCTGAAGAAATTCCATGGTCTCTACTGTGAAAAAAGGCAGAGGAATTATGTACCTATTTCTAATAGGAACCTCTGTCCAATCCTAAAATACAAAGTGTGCTAAGCTTTCCAAGTAACAGCCAGTTTGGATTTTACACTTTATCCTAGTTTTCTTCCCTTTTCCTTCTACCTGTCAGCAGTCTGATGCTACGTACACTCAGGATAGCCAGAGAGAACCAGAAGTTGTTTGTTGTCAGCTGAATATAGCTAAGAAGTGACCCAACAGCAAAGCACTTTCTCTGAACAGAACATGATCCTCAAAATCACTTGGAGATCAATCTGTCTCTTTAGCCATTCACTTCCATCTTTAAAACACTGCTTAACTGCAACTGTTTTTTCCCCCTTGAGATTGTACTTTGGAATTGGGTAGATGCTTCCTCTTTCACACCTAACAAGCTTTGTCACGTAGATCAAGCTGAAGCTTCAAATATCCTAAAAAAATTTGTCAGGTTAAGCAAACAAATATCCAGCCTTGATTTGGGGCCAGTAATCACATTCTTGCTTGAAATGTGCAAGAAAAGTCTGAAATAAAGCAGCCAAGAACTGAATTTGGTTTTCACATTTGTCAGGTAAATCCCACAGTCAGCAAGTAGCAGACATACATTCTCTGTTTGCAACCACAATTCATTTTCTTCCCTGGTTGACTCTGAGCAGATCTGAATCCTGGTCTTGTGCATCTTAGCTACTTGACTGCTTCAGTCTTTCTTTCAGATGAAACTGATCCATCCATAATAAATGAAAATTAATTGGAATAGATACTTCAAAGTAAGTCATATATATACTGTGAGCACTGCACTATTAGCAGACATAGTACCAATTACTCACATAGTCTCACAGGCATCGATTGTTAATCTCTCATAAGTGACTAAACAGAACAATTGCGTAATACCTATTCATCTATGTGACTGGAATCAAGCCCTTTTAATGAACCATGCCAAAGAAGGAATAAATTAATCCCACGTTTCCTGTTTTCACAACACCATATATGATGATTTCTCTGTAACTTTTGCTGATTAGCTTTCTGTTTCACAAGGAAAATGGCTTTATCATAAGCCTTTAGGGTCAATATCCCAGGGTCAATTCATGAGAAAGTTCAAAAATAACTATGCCAAGGAATCACGTATGAAGGTCTTTACAAAAGAAGAAACAGAAGACATTTAAATTCCTAAACTGATGGGTTTTGTATTTCTTGAACACATCCAGCATGTTGTGGACAATACTTGTGAGACGGCAAGTGAAGTCTGCCCCAAAAGTCACTGAGAACAGAAGAAAGCAATACGGCAACTACAAAGACATGGTGACAAGCTGAAGTCAGTGGCCATATTATTCATTACAATGAGAAACCTATATCAGGTAAGAAATGGCCAGGCAGTCAAAAAATCACTGACAAAAAAGCAGGACCACGAAGAAGCAATTTTTTTTACTGTTCTCTGTCAGCAGGACAATAATACGTGCTTCAATATATTTCTTTAAAACTTATAATTTGTAGCTTACGATATTATTAGATTGTATTTTTTGTTATTGAATGTCCTAGTTTCAGAAAACTAAAACAAAAACCCGTGACAGGTACTTGTGTCTGGGAAAAGTTATAGGTGTGAAAAAGAGATACAATTAGTAATATGGGATTTTTTTTTAAACAAGGGGTGGTGATTTCACACGGAAAACCACATTTATCAAATTAGGCCTTTTTTTCCTTACGTGGGTTTTTGAGAACTCTTTCAAAATTACAAACTGTTTCCATCGAAAACTATCTTTGATGGATACACATCCATGTTAGATTACTGAAACAAGATTTGCAATTATTTTGCTCAAAACACATACAATAGAATATCTCATTTCTTTTTTTCCCACTCTTCACTAACATATTCTCTAACTGTATCTAGCAGTCATCTTTCTTCTCAACAGTGTGATATTTTTGATATTCTGAACAATTTTCTCAGCAGTTCTTTGTCCTTGAAATATACTTTTTCTCTTTCAGATATAAAGAAAGCTTATGTGTTCAAAAGCTTGACAATGTTTTTCAATAAAAGATATTAAATTTATCCACCAAATCTGTCTTACATTTAGACATTACATATACATAAGAATGATATACTAACTTTCAGGTGAATATGATTTCTGGGTTTAAAAATAAATTCGATTCCTACATGTGACACAAAAGATTTATTTTGACAAAAAATCTCTATGAAGTTTAGGTATTACAAATTGCAGATCATAAAGTGTGTGTACTCCTCGTTTCTCAATTAGTTCCAAAGCCATATGTGTCTGGCAACTCGAATGGCTCTGAAAAGGACTCTGATTTCTAACTCATTTCTTGAAGTGTCAGCTGTCCAAACACACACCCAATTTTTACTTAGCATTTTGTGCTCTATAATAACGCCCACAATATGGAAGCCAGAAATATTTTTGCCTTACAATCTATGGCGTGAAACCCTTTCCTTCTGTGTTTACTATTAGCTTTTGAAAGTGGCTATTATATAGCTGTTCAGAGAAAAATGTGATTTTTCTGTTTACGCCCACAAATTCTTTTGTTTCTCACATCCACCCACAAAAGATGCTGATTAAAGCTCAAATTCTTGGCAAAACTTGTCCACATCTAATAATAATGCTGCATCTAATAATAATGTATTTTTAGAAGAAATTTCACAATAATTATTGTGAACTTCTGTACTACTGGTTTGTAAGTTTTGAGAACCTTGAATTTTCAGCACACAGGCCAACTAATAAAAATTGATATATTACTATAAAATATGATCACACAACAAAAACATTTGTATTATCATCTGTAAAATTGTCTGGTTCGTGAACTTTCATGCCACTAACGTATACTACAAGCCCCTAGAAGCAATATAGAGTTTGTAATTGTTGTTTTATCAATATGTATAACCAATGTACAAGATAGGAGGAAACTAATGGTAGTATCACAGTTACTTTATCCAACAGAACAGCTGTTCCTATGAAGCAGCTCATAGTGAGAGGAAAGTCTGCTGAGAAAATGGAAACACAGATAAAGGGTCTAGGTTGTAAATAGCAAAAGTAACCTTTGTGGCTAATTTGCCCATTAGACGAAGAAAGAAAGCTATCTGTGAGAACTTAAGGTATATAAGTTTGACAAGAAAGATGTTATTGGCATTTATTAAATAATCATATTTAAAATAATCTGTTCATCTATAAGGCAAACTTGAGTTTTACAAGGTAGTGTTTAAGATAAATAAACGCAATTTTCCATCTCATTTCACACAACTGATTACAAAATACTGTATACTTTGACATGATTATCCAAAAATTGGATTTGATCTCCTGGAAACATATCTAACTGTTTACGTACTCATTTAACATCTTTGTCTAATGCATTAAAATTACATACATTAAAAGAAACTCTGGAATTGTTGCTTTGATAAGGACAAACAGGAGTTTTTGTAAGGATTGTAAAGATTTTTTAAGGATCGTAAAGTTTTTATACACATTCTTTGGTAAAATAATAGTTCCTGTTAAGATTTGTTTGCTATTCTATGCCAGACAGTTAATCTCTGTTTTCTAGGTTAAAGGAGAAAAGTCACAGTTTTATAGTTGAATAGTCACAGATTTGAACTTCCTTTGTGGATTTTCTTCCAAGATTTCTCTCAACCTTCTTTCAAGGTTTCTTTTTTTCTTCCAAATCCTCTACCCATAGTCAAGATGAAGTCTGTGCATTTTACATCTTTTGGTTTCTCGCTCTTGGGACATTTGTCTCTTGATTCATAATAGGATGTTAGTTTTAATCTTCATTATGGAGCAAGTAATGCTCACTAATATTTTCTAGGCTTGATTAGATGGAGTCTTTAATATGGTAACTTTGCTTATGGCACTTATGGTTCAAAACTCAATTCAGCTGTTGCATTTAGTCCCTACAAATTTTCCAGCAAGAAGTTATTCTCTTTTCAGTCTTCTGTATTTCACCTTTCAGTACATACTGCATAGGCTCATTCCACAAAGATTAAAAGAGTTTTATTCTAAATTATTACTTGTGTCCTATCAAAAAAAAAAACCCAAACCACATACAGGGAAGTTGTACCTTTATTTCGCGTTCCACAATGAAATGAAAAATATTTCTGTAAAAACAAGTGGAAGACTATAAAACTCAAAGAGAAACAGACAATGGCAACCCCAACAGAAATCTTTAACTCAAAGAAACTAAATTTAGAGCCTTTTCAACACATTCTGCGGATATCTTACTTCCCACAAGAAATTAAATAACAAAAGAAAATGTGTGCCTGCCATGGATAAATTAAAAGAAGCAAGAATAAGAAAAATTTTTGGAGTGTTACTGTACTGCCTATCTGAATTCAACTTTGAAATCACTTCATGCAAAACCAACAGAAATGTTACACAGATAATAATTTTAAATTTACTGCATTCTCTATTACCTCCATGTTAGCAACAAGAGTAATGCCAACATCAATAAAAAACAGTTGTGAAAAGCTAGGGAGGTTTACTTTATATGGCAAGATATAATACAATTTTCCACAGCATTCGTTAGATCTCAGTGTCACAGTAACATTTAAGTCTGAAAACACTGAAGACAAGTATGATACAAAAAGGTTCCCCCTAAGATATGCACCTCAAAATAAACGTAGTAAATGTAGTTCCAAACTCTATTCTCTTTCTCATTTTACGGGCATATATTCATTTTCTAGCTATTATTCCTATCCGCACAGTGAGATTCCTTCTACATATAGCTCTAAAACGAAGCAATACAACAACTCGTTGTCCTTGCAGACTAATTGCCTCATTTACCTCTTTCCTTCATTTTTCACTGCTTTCTCTCAGCTGACGCTGCTGCCTAATCCATGCGGATTCTTGTCAAATTATGGGGAAACAGGCATAATAAAATGCAGCCACTTACTTTTGGCTCATTGTCAATATGTATGAGTGAGCATGACTGAAATAGAAATGGTTTGATCAAAATTATATGGCAATATGGCAAAACCAGTCCATTCATAATCTACTATAAGCAACACTGGCTAAAACTGACTGTGATCAAGCCCTCTGTAACATTATTGAAAATCGAATACTCAGATTTACGTCACCGCAGCAGACCTAGTCCACAGATACTATTCGGAGAAACTGCTACTACCAATAGTGATTGTCCTGTGTATGATAACCAAAATTTTTCTTTTAGTTGCCACACCTGGAAGTGACAATCTAGTCTTATTAGGGTTACTGAGGTGAAGAAAATTAATAGTCAATATTCCCTAAATAACTACAGGATAAATGATTTGGTGAGAAATGGGGGCAAGGAGAATAAAGATTTACAGACTTGTGTAAATTCCTCCCAAGCTAGAGAGACAATATAAAACCAACCTGAAACTTCTTCCTAGAAATACAACCTAAGA
Source organism: Dromococcyx pavoninus (assembly GCA_033558185.1). Lineage (NCBI taxonomy): Eukaryota > Metazoa > Chordata > Aves > Cuculiformes > Neomorphidae > Dromococcyx > Dromococcyx pavoninus. Next base: position 937,662 of record JAUMJL010000269.1, on the reverse strand, counting down.
ATTAATTTTTATTTAAGAAATAGATTCTCAGCTACATACATGAATCTCTAACAGTTTTCAAGCTATATAATCCAGACAACAAACCAGGACATTTCTGCGGGGAGGAGATTCCATCCTTGCATTTTCATGTTACTGCCTGGATTTAGATTTAAAATACACTTCACTATATTACCACACTTTGTTGATAATACGTATTAGGCACTTCTTGCCAATATAGTGGAGGGTCAGTGTATCATACAGGAAAAAAACAGGATAAATAAAAATAAAAAAAAATTAATTATGAGATACAGACCTGATAGTATGACCGACAACGTTAAAGTGACAGACTAATAGCAAAGATTTCTGCTACAGGAGTTCATCAGCATGATACAGTAAGGCAGGAGAGTTGAGCAGACTAATTAATCATAATGAGACATCACTATGATGCAGATGTGAAAAGGACAAATATTATTTAAAATGTATGAGCCATTTCTAGTATCGATAGGAAAGCATAAATGCTACTACACAAGGCAGTCATGAGAGTTCACCTGTTATTATCATCAATTTGCCCTAATATAAAATATCTAGATTCTATTACAATTAATATTTATTGGAAGTAACAGGGACTAACTGATATATAGGAATACCCCAAATTGAAAAAAACAAAGGAAATGAAGTGGGTTTTAATTTCTTCTTATTTATTCGGACCTCCACCTTGTTTTACCCAGCCTGGCACCTTGTTTCTACCCGGTGGCAATGCCGAGCTCCTTGTCCCTGCGCTCCTGCCAGCGCTGGTCACGTGTGTAGCGTGTGATGCACGTTACGCAGCAGGAGAACGGTGGGAGCCATGAGTTTGACAGCCCTGCACTAGATTATCTGTGTCAACTGACTTCTAAGAAAGCATGTAAAACACTATTCTTCTCCTACAGGAAACAGATGTAGACTGCACTTAAAGAATTGCTTTCTTTTAATTGATGGGAAGCATCATACATAGAAGATGAATGCACCCCGAGAAAAGTGCTCTGTAAACATGACTCTGACAAATGTGGAATGTACTCAAGAATTACTTGTGTGAAGTAAATAACGGACTACACGATAACCTCAGTGGCAGACAGAAGAATCTCCCCTACTTCAGAATGCATGCTTATCTAGTTACATTTGTCTTGCTGCTCAAGACTTGCTGACACCTTTCTAGACACATTCAATTGCCTGTTTTTTTTACTTACAGGATTTATTAATATTTTTAAGAGTTCCACAAGCATTATAAATGTGAAGCTTTTTCATTATGATTATTTTTCTTTTATTTATATATTTATTAAATAAATTATTTATTAAGATAGAAAGAGAGGCATTATTTCTCTACATTTTGCTAAGCTCTCTTACTTGCAATTGCCTTACATGGGCATTACATGATGTGTAAAGATAATCTGCACTTATAATAGCCATTCAATATTATATGAGACGAAGGGGAATTAATGACTCCTTAGCCCTGTCTTAGATTACTGTCCTCCACTGCAACATCTGAGAAATCTCCCACAGCTGCACATAGGCATCAGTGAGAAGCTGAAGACAAACTCTGTTCCTTCACTATAGAATGCACAAAGGATTACCACTGTGAAGAAGAAACTTCCAGTTTTGCAGACATCAACAGACACCTCCCCCCTGAAAAGGAAAACTAAGAGGATAATACTGTTCTACTAACAGGCGAGGGGAGGAGGCTACATAGAGATTACTCCCCTCTTCTCCAAGGCAGAGACTGAAGGCAGAACTTGGCAATGTTAGGTTTACAGCTGAACGTGATGACGTTAAAGGTCCTTTCCAACCTAAATGATTCTGCAATTCTGTGACAATGAGGAGGTGGTTGCAAGACTCTTCCACTACTTTCGTGGGGAAGACACCTTGATCATTGTTTATTCACTTTGTGCAATACAGAGTTCATTTTAAACCTTATTGGAGGAAGACTGAACCAGTTTTTCCATCCCAATAAAACACATACAATGCAGAATGTCAGTACAGAACTAATTTAAAATTGACTTTCTGGGAAAAGTATTCAACTTTTACTCAAAGAATGTTTGCTACCATTTTATTAAGATGAAACCTAACACTTTTATGTTCTATTTCAAGAATTAATTGTGAAGGCAAATCAAGAGAGTGTCAACTGATTCTATCCAATTTGGAAAGTTAGTGGACAAGTAATTTTTTTTCTTATTTTTTGGCATTAGTTTCCTTTCTCTTCGCAAGTTATTCATGCAAAGCTGTCAAAGTAATTTGAAATTCTTTGGTTTTGATAAAAAGAACACAAACCAGAAAAATTAGAGATGAGCAGGTACATTGAGACAAAGATAGAGAAAAAAAGAGTCTGGGAAAAGTTAAAAACAACTGTCTGAAGATGTATTTTGTTTAAATAAATAAATAATAACATAAAATCCCAGAAACCCTTCTACAATGTAATGCACAACTAGAATTGTCCATCCACCTTATTTTGTCCTAAGTTTCAGACATACACATAGTGAAAAACTGGCAGTTCTACGGCTTTAGAAATTGTAAAAGCTTATAAAACATGTCATTAAACATTATCATTTGCAATTTTGCACAAAACATTTTTAAAAATATAATAAAAAATATTGAAACAAATGGCTCAAATGGAAACTAGTATAGTGATTTTCTACATAAACAGCATTCTGTGAGATTGCATCACCTTCTGATTCTTAACATTTATCTCTAGGCAGGAACGTGGGATGAGTGATCAGAATAAACAGACTAAAGTAGAGATACTGTGTTCACTGTCCCCAGCAGAAAAGAAGAGTTAAGATGAGTCTATGTTAATATCTTACTTTGGACACATCATTCAGTTTCAAAGTTGATCCAAACACAGAACAGTTGCATTTTGCAACAAAAGCATACACGCAGAAAATACGTTTCTGAATATAAATGTGATTAAGCTATTTCTTTTTCTAAGCCTTTCCTATTAGTCCTTTACTCTGAGAAAAGTAAAAGGGTTCCTAATGATTCCCTACAGGAACAGACTTTTGGTCCCAAATTCCAACAATGCATTGCCATGGGATTTCTGAAAATTGTCAGAGGAAAATAATATCATCCCTATCATACACCTGTTACAATTCACAAATTTTAATGTTTTATTCCACCACCACTGGAAAAATTCTTCCTTCAAATTTTATTAATCTCCAAAGATGCGACTGTATATTTGTTCATAATACTAAGCAAGGAAAACTGTATAAAACAGGAAGGAAGACATCATCCATACTCTAGTCATTAATTTCTTATCATACAGTTAATGTTAGTGATTTTGCACAGCATTTGCAAAATTCTCTTAATGAGAACAACCTATTTGCAGGATGATTTTTAAAAAAGAATCTATACTTCTCAGGAGCGTAATCAGAATCCTACATTCTCAAGAGCTTAGTGACCTAACTGTTGTCCCATAAGTTTAGTGAGAACTGAAAAGCTGACTTAAAACAACAAACAAAGGTTTCACGTTTCTTCCTCTTACGAAATAGGCTTTTTAAATGGAGCAAAGTTCTGTAGACCATGCTCTGCAGATTCAGCTTGTTGAAAGCAATTTAAGGCACAGTTTTAAGAGTTATCAAAACAATAGATAAAAGATATCTGGCTCTGTAGCTATTGAATTAGGATTTCAAAAAGCTTTCAATAGAGTCCTTTTCAGGAGATTATTAAGTTAGTAGCCACGGGAGACAAAATGAAGTCCTTTCATGAATTAAAAGCTGGTTACAGTAGAAGCAGCAAAGAGGCTAATGGTGGAGTGCCCTGGGGATTAGCAGAAATGATGCTGCTTAGTATACTATCACGGGCCAAACCAATTTTGAATTAAAGGTATTACTCAGAATGCTAGAAATTTTGGAATATTGCAAAGATTTGAAACTGGCTGCCAAAATGAAACAATTCACCAATATGGTAAAGATAGAATGAAAGATAGAAAAGTAAAAACTATAAATCGGTTTTGCAACTTACAATGCTGCAGCTTCTGATAATTGCATCGATTAATATTGAGGCCAAATCAGGTTGATAACCATGCAAACATACAGGAAAGGCGGTTTTTATTTCACAGACTTGCAGTTATCCATCTGGTCTGATTTGAAAAACGTCCAGCCTGAGGCGAAGTTTAACATCATAGGCAGTATTGAAGAAGATTACTTTCTAATATGGGTTCTTTCTTGAATAGAAGTTTTTAAAGCCGTGAAAGAAATGAACACTTTTTAAAATTTAATTTTGTGATACGCTTTTCTAACTGCTACCATCTTGAATCTTCTGGAAGCCATAAAACATTCTGAATTGTGGAATACCGTTTTGTAGGAAGACTTAAAAGTGATACACACAGTGCCAGCCAAGAAAATCTGATAAAAATTTTTGTAGGCTCTAGTAACACAATTTTCTCCAAGAGCTTCAGGGGAGAAGTTCGTTAAGTGCATATAAAAAATGAGGTTTATTTGCTCTGCCAGTGGAATGAGTCCTAGCTCATATTTGCTCCTCTCTGCGGGGAGCAATCCAGGAGAAAGGTGTTTGCCACAGGTCAGTCATCCACTAGTGATTCATCCTGGTTTATTAATGCCACACTGGCATTGCAATATGCCATTTTGGTCTACTTAGGAGTTCTTGACTGGAGATAAATAAAAGTTTCTGCTAACTGAAGAGAATTATCTGAGCTGTCACAAAGAGGAGTACTCCTCATAGAAGGCTGGTGGGCAAATTCACCGAATTTAAGTTTCGGGTATACAAGATAATATATTACAGAGTTTTTTACACAGTAGAGCTTGATAAGACACACTGCTAAAGTGTTAACAGGCTTCACTAATACAATGAGAATCTCCATTTTTTAGAAGCCTCAGGAGGCAAAGATCATGCAATGAAGAAACTCCTTGTGCTTTTTCTTCCATAGACCTATTTCCTTCGCAATCACTATAACGTGGTGTATTTGCCATGCAGTATAGTGTAGACTTAGCAATCTCACTACGAATTCTGCTCTTGTGAGGGCCAGGAAGCAGCCAGGCTGTCATGGACTGAGCCCCAAACTGTCTACTTAGCTACCAAAACAGTGCTATACAACGCAAAAAAAAATGCAATTTACGATCTCTTCTCTTTAACTATTACACAAATACTTTCAATACTGTTGTGTTTTACTAAAAAGTGATTAAAATTTTTGCATAGCTATATCAATTTTTACATAGTTGTAATGTTACTTCAGTAATTTAATTTGCTGTCTGGAAGATGCAGTGAAACAAGTGTGTGTGTCAGATCTTTTTGGACTAAGCTGAGGCATTTGCCCATATCGGTGCTTTAACACTGTCTGTATTATCTCAGCATTGGGGCAGAAAACTAATTTTGATGTGTAACAAGCTAAAACCAAAACCTTGTCACCACAATTTTTTTCATAGATTTTCTTTCTTGGAAGTGTGTTTTATGCATCAATGAAATTTTGTCACCCCACTGCAATAAGCTTGTAAGTTCATTTGGGACTGAAATGTACTCTAAAGGCTAATATAAACATCTATTTATATGAAATGTAATATAAATCCAAAAAGTGGAATAAGAAGTAAGAAGGAAAATGAAATCTGATAAAGATTTATATTAATAGCTGTCAAATGGGTTGTGGAAAGTGCATAGACATTGCTGGATCACTGTAGAAAAGCTATGACAATATTCTTTTTTATTATTTCCCATACCAATATTAGGTACCAGTTATGTCTAGCAATACCTCAAGAGACACACAACTATCCAGATTTCTGCAGGAACCCAATAAAATTTTAAGCAGGTAATTACTCAAATGCCTCTTAATATTTTTTTTAAAAGAGTAGCAAATATTTTCATTATTTGAATAATCCAAATTATGTTTGATAGACCATTCAGTGGCTGCTGCAGTACTTACGGCTTTGTTCCTATAATATGAAATTCAGAAAGATCAATTAAGCCCTGTGATATTACAACTTCATCTAATCACACCAGACAAGCTTTCAAGATGGATATTCTCATAGAATTATGAACACTAAAAATAATTAAGCATATTGAGATTTAAGTGATCATAATCAAATTTCAGACTTAATACTCTGTTAAGATTGATGTTTCTATCTCCCATGGCATTATCATTATAACAAAAGATGTCTTCTTGAACATACCTAAAAAGACTAAAATAAGATTTTTAGTATTTACATACCAACAGTTTGCAGTGTAAAAACATTGCTGTTTAAGTGTAACATACAGTAAAGAGCACACCCATCAGAAAAAAACAACCAAACAACAACACCCACCCACCCACCCTCCCCCAAACAGAAAAGGGGAATTAACAAACTGGTGGTAGGCTAGATTTTATATTACAGACAGATAGCAAAAAAGAGGCATATTTAATGCATCAGTTTGCAAACAAAAAATAACAATAATATCTATCTACACTGAAGGGTAAGTCATGAAAAAAGCTTCTCATTAATTGTCAGCTCAGAGTAACTTCAAAAGCAGTCCCTGAGCATCCAATAACATCTTTCTGACAAGCTCTTATCTCTTTACAAGTTGTTGTGAAAGCTGAATCAAACCAGCACGTCATGAAAACTGTTTTCTAACAGTGTAAATCAAAGGAATCACATATGTCTGAGCAGTTAACTACTCCTTTTCAGATGATGACAACAACTTTATAACATGACAAATATCATAGACAGGCAATCTACTTCTGTCACCTGAACCTGGTTTTTTTTAATGTAACGAACAACATGGAAATACATCAAAGATTATTTAAATATGCGATTCAAAACTTCAAATTTTTCTAACTGAATTGTGAATTCTACATTTCCACATTTAAATATCACATTTCAAAAGCAGAGTTAGGAAACTGTCTTGGACTAAGCTTTCACTTTCCAGTTCTTTCATGTGACATATTACTACTATCTGCATTCACATCTGCTTTGTAAACATATTTGCATTGACAGCTTCCTGAACATACTGCTTCAATACAAATTCAGGCTGTGAAGGCTGAAATTGCTGCTTTGTTGCAGAACCCTTCAGAACTCAAGATAAAAAGTCATATACGTGGTCTAAATATTTCACTTGTAGAAAAGGAGATGGTATGGTAAAGTTTCACTTTACCTCATTTTTGTAGCTTTTAAAATTGCCTGAACATGCAATTTTTTTTTCCTCTCTGCTCATATAGAGAAACAAAGAGAGTAAGGCATAGGGCATTAGACAAAATCTCTCTGTAAGTCCAAGAACAACACGACTTTTGAGTAATAATTGTGGTACATTCCAGACTGTACAAAAGACCATTACACTGTGGAGCCCATAAAAGCCCATGAGTTTATGTATATTCTATCACTTTTTTCAACAGTGCATAAAAGAAGGCAAGGAAAGGACTTTCACCAAGATTTCCAATCATAGTATAAAATGCTCTTAGAATGGCAAATGATAGGAAACCTGACATGAGCAACGTGGAAGAAAACACTCAATTTGTTGAGGAAGAGAGTTTCAAATCCTCAGCCCTGCAATTTCCAGGAAATCCTCATTATCTGTAGCACAGCTCTAGAAATGCTCCTAATAAGACCCTCTAGTTCAAATCAGCCTGCCCCAACCACCCACCATGTCCATGTTTAATTCAGCTCTTCCCACATGGAATTATAGAATCATTTAGGTTGGAAAAGACTCTTAAGATCGAGTCCAATTGGTTGTAATATTAACTGACAAGAAGAAAGATCTAGATCTGGTATTATACAATTAACTGGCCAAACCATTAAAAAAATTCCCAGTTTTTCAGGAACATATTAATGTGACAAGTTTAATTCTGCACATTGTGTATGTAAATATTACATGGCAGGCATCTGATTGTTCATGTCTTCTGAGAGCCAATATTGTCAGCATTATTTTCTATGCTTCTGAAATTCAAGATGTTTTGGAGAAAGGTGCAAGCTTCAATGCCATCTGTAGAACTCTGCACAACTGATTTCATACTCCGTCTCATCTAATTTTTCCTTTAATTCGCTTCTGTTCGTGACTTTACAGCCTCTTAATAAAACCTTTCTAAAACTACTAGTTAATGTGACAAGACAAAAATTAAATTGCGAAATGAATAGTTTCAAACATCTGAAACTTCAATCCCTGAAATTAATCTGAAAATCTGAAAACTGAAATAAACAGCTTTGTAAATGCAATTTCCATATCAAATGAACATTGTTGATGTTAAAAAAAATTTCAGCATAGCATAAGATTTGTGTAACTAACTCCAATACGCACTTGACAGTAAGCCTTTAAGGGTCATGGTAGTTTTAATAATCAAGTGTATTCTTTTAATTAGTATTAATAAAGCTTGAAAGACACTCCTTTGTTCACTGAAAAATCCATATTCCAGTAATTTAATGAGAGTTTGTGACTGATAAAAAAGGATTTTTTATAATATGACCCTCTATCATGGAAGTCTCAGAAAAAAATCCATTCAAAGGTAAAAATAATTTTTGCTGTCAAAATATTCTAAACTTGCAGTTGCACTGTGTCCTACGATGACAAGTCTTAACACTCTTTGGGCTCTGAATTGAAAAAATAAGATCATTCGAAATCTGCTTTGGGTAACAACAATGATTCTACATTTTTAATATTCACTGTATTCAAGTATAATTTTTTTTCTTATTTGGAGCTGGGTGTGTGCTTATTAAAATGAATGGGAGGCTTTTCATCAGCTTCAGTAACAGTCTGAAATTCAGTTTGAATTGACATGTATAATTGTCAGTCAAATATATGAGCTGAATATGAAAAATTAAAAAGAGAAGGTCAATTCTTTCTCCATGTAATTTACTAGTAGACATAAAAAAGGTATTACCCCTGCAACTAGAAAAATGACATCTATTTACAGGGCAAAGGAATTTTAAAGATATAATAAACCAAAAAGTTAATGTAGACTACTAAGGAAACTTATTTACCTCTCTCCCTAAAAGGAAAACAAAAGCATTGCTTCAATATCATGCACAGAAACTAATTGCAAAATGGAGGAAAATTACTGGAGAAGAAATTATGTACAGAGTAATGGAGAAATGAATGACACTAGAATACTGAATTGACTATAAAATTCACTAACAGCGATGTTTAATACATGTATTTTTTTCATTTCCGGAAGAAAGCTTGTCAGAAGTATTTCAGAGGTACGAGTATGTTTGGCAACTATTTTACTCATTAAGAATATCCCTATTTTAATATAAATAAAGCCTATTTTGTGAGAACAATAAGACTTTTTAAAAAATCATGCAACATTGCTTAAGGGAAAAATTTAGGTATGCCACTAAAGTCTCTCTCACTTCATATTGAAATATTACATGGTATCCATAATGTGTTCATTCACTGCAACATGAAATAAGTCTTGTTTCACACAGCTATATTTATCACAGAAAGACATTAGAAGCAACCCTACAATGCAAATTTCAAGACAGCTTTTTGCTTTGCTACTTCAAAACTTTCTGAATGAGGTAAACAGGTTTGTGTATTATGAATAGTAGGCAGTGCTGGCTTCCCCCAACTACTTATTTCCACAACCCAGTACTTTTTTAAAATCCTTTCTCCTGACAGATATTTATGCCTTCAATGTTTTAAATCACATTAAAAGCATTCTAGCCTCCCAGGTTTTCATTAAACAACACATATTTTTAAATTAATTATATAAATATTATAAAATGAATTATAGACAAATGTCGCTATTTAAGCCTTCTCTTAGAATTGTATCAATTTCTATGCTATGAACATTATTATTATGCAAATATCTCTTAGTCCGTTAGTTTAATATCTGAATAGAATTAGACATTTACTATCAAGTCTTTCCAAGTTGCATGGGAAATGTTTTATTTTTAAGAAACTGATAGCTACTTCTGCAAAATTATTAATTTAAAAATGAAATGTAGAAGTATTTTCCTACTACAGGTCTGCTTTGTTTTCTCACTCACCAGTCAACAAGACCATTTTCCATTTAAAAAGTTAATTCTTACAGGAAGATTTTTTCAGAAGTTTCAGGAAGAGATATTGAGTAAAATGAAGGAAAAAAAGCAGCAATATGAAATTAAATATAGAAACAGTTTTGTAATTTAAAATTAATTCATGAAAATGTTCATAGCAAAATAATATACTGTTCTGGTTTTGGTTGTAAATTGTCAATTTAGCTGGTAAACTACATAGCAGTTAGTACTGACATAGTATTTATTGTCATATGACAGTTCTAGCTAAAAATATTTTAAAACTATCATGAAAAGGTTAATGAGGGCATAACTGTCTGCTTTTACATGGCAGTATTGTTTCTGGCAAGTGACTGGCACAACTTGCTGACACATATGTCTTACTTTAGTTCAATTAAACTCTATTAATATAAAATTAATAATAAAACCAAGGAATTATAAATGTCCTGTAAAACGTCCAGCAAAAATAAGGTAATTTTTTCAGTACTTGTGTTTAGATTACATTTCTTCTAATTCCTGACGTGGTCCTAAATATCACTGCCCAGAGGAATGCTTGCTATATGATATTCTTACTGGAGCAGCTGTAGGTTACCCAGCAACCAGTTCACATCAGTTCCTGTTGGGTCCTCTGTCAAGAGCAAGAAATCAGTTTGTTGCCTTTCTCTCTTTTAAACTCTTCTGAAGGCAGTACTGTTGTTCCATAGCCATAATGAAGAACCTACAGCCACTATACCTGAGGTTCTAAATAGGTCAGTTGACAAAAGATTGTGTCTAATTACAAACAAACAAATACTTCAATATTTTCTGCCTCAAGATTGCAACATTTTCTATACCCCCCCAGTGTATGTCATTAACAACATTCAAATAGTTTCTTGCAATATCACTACCTAAAGTCCTTTTTTAAAAATTGAATTGTTTATGGCATTCTAAAGTACATTTTATTAGAAAGCAATGGAATACATAAAAGTTTTAATAGTAAAAAGATTATCAAGGAATCACTTATCAAAGTATTTGAAGAACTTAGTTTACCTACTTTGCTCCTCTCATAACTCCTATTTTTGCAGAGATGTGTAAGTCATAGGTTGCTAAATTTTAAAAAATGTTCGTAATTCCAAAATAAAATTAAGCATTAATAAGTGACATTCCATTTTGTAGCTCTCACCTCTACAGTAAAACACAACTTCTCCACTTTTATTTTGGCTAGTTAAGTGATAAATATCTTCAAAAACAAAATTGTGGGGGAGATTAGATTTTTTTTAATTGGGCCATAATTAATGAGTCTGTGCTTGCGATCAAATACAATACTTGTTATATCAATAGTTACTGATACATGTCAGCCCTGGAATCTTCTGGAAATTATAAGGTAGGTATATTGTTACCAAAAAAAATAGTGGAAGTTTACATCCAGGAAGTACTGAAGGCTTCCCGTGACTGTTGGGCAATTTTGAAAAAATTATATCAACAGCATGAGGAATCATGACACGACATTCCTCTGCAATCACCATATTACTATTTTATTATTACTTAAATTTGTTTCAAGAATATTGCTAAAGATTCTGTAAATCTGTAAATGTAGTCGGAGTAGAAGGATTTTTTCCATACCTTCTAGACCACTGGGGAAAGCTGGAAAATACACAAAAAATTCTCATTCTCAAAAAAATCTACAGAATATAACTAGTGACATTACTACTACGTAACTTCTTGGTTTAGTGTGTTTCATGATGGGAGAATCCACTCAGAGCTACAAGAAGTACTTTTTTGTGTGTTACAAGCATAGGTCAGACTTCTAGAGAAAAACTGTCCCGATAATCTATTGTTATAGAAATACTGAGTGCTTCAAAGCAAATAAACCAAGAGAAAACCAATGTATTTCTAATAAAAAGGGTTTTGTTTCACAATCCTACCGGCAACAAAAACAAACCCTGAAGAGATGAACAAATACAGTGTAAATAAGAACTAATCCTTCTATTTTCAAAACCCTTTGAAATAACCAGACTTATAGAGCCATATATGAAAGATTTTATTATGTACATGAATTTATTAATTATCTTCAAGAATTACAATTTTGACATGTAACCCTTCCATAAGCCTTTCAGGTGGCTGCTGCCACACAATTTGGAAGATTATTCCAGATTTTCACTCTGACTAAATTTCTAGTCACAAATTTTAACCATGTATTTACTCTGAGTAGGTGTATTTCCTTCTCAAGTTTTGTGAGGCTCAGCTAAATATGCCACTACCCTTAAATATGTAAAATCAAGATTCCATTCCTCTAGTCAGCCTGGGAGTTCATTGCACCTGGTTCTTTCTTTCTTTGACTGGAATTACAGAATATTCCAAATGACTTAATGCTACATTTCCTGTCTCCCTAAATGCAAAATTGCATTAGAGTTGCACCATACCAGTATCCCATAGCCATCTTCCAGTCAAGTGACATTATTAGAACTTCTTTATCTTCTGTTTTATCTAAGTTACATACAAACTCTGTTACATCACTGAGAAAAAAAAATCCCTAAGAATCAGGTTAATATTACAAGTAACTTATACTTTTACTCTCTATTTCTATCTATCTCTATCTATCTATTAAGTTTCAACCCATTTCTAACACTCCAGCTGACAAACTTGTCTAACTTGTCTTATTTATGCTCTCTCTCTGCATTAGCAACACCTTCCAGCTTTGTATTACTATTACTTTCACTAAGGCTTGCAAACACTCCAAGAAAAAGGAAGAAATTACAAAATATAACAAGTCCCAAAAAGAACCCTGAACAAACATTGGTATTATGATTAGATTGAAATGAAGAGTAAAAATAATGTTACAGTAACAGTGAGAAAATTACGAAGGAAGTGGTTGGCAACATCAAAGCTGTAACAATTAATTTTATTCATTACCTGTAGAATACCTTTCATATGCTGCATTACACAATATGTGAATAATACACACTAACCTGCACAGATATGACAGTCCCTAATTCCTCCTGCCTCAAGTGTCATTGAGATAAGCTGGAGTACTCTAGATAGCGAACTGATTCCTAAGTAATTCTGCCACTGGAGAGCATAGGATACTATTCTAACATCAGTATATTTCCACGATACTTTGTCATTTAAGTGCTCCCTGTTCAAAAAATGAAATATACAAGCTGATGTTTGTGGGAATAAATTGTCAGAGATGCCATTAGAGCAGCTGAGTTTCCTCTGTCCCAAAAGTTTCTGACAAGCAGCATAAATTAAGTAAGTCAGAGTGCCCAGATGAAGCATCTGGTGTTTGTTTTGTTTTTTTTCTGGACATGGATCTAATTTATATCTGAAGTAACTTCATAGAGCAGTTTATACTTCACTTTTGTGTTACATTTATTCAATTAAGAATACAAAAGGTCAGCATAAAGATTTGTTAGAGAAGGTCTCTAAACTACTCTTAGATTTCATTCAGTATATATGATCAAACGCAGGGAGACAACATCTGAAATCTACAACTTTCTATAATACAGTGTTAACAGAAATAAAAACAGATTTTTTTTCCCTCACTTACTTCAAATAACATCTTAAATAAGTCTATTTGCTAAATTCACTTCTTGACTAGATAAAGAGCTATTTAGGTTGCCCTGCAGCAGCTCCATATTGTTACAACGAAAAAACATTACACTGAGAAGGTTTTACAGGAAACATGCAGGTCATCCAAAAAGGAATATCAATTAAAACTTTACACTGCATCATACCACTAGGTACTCTATACATGTTTCATATTTTAAATAAATTCTATTTAAAGACTAGTAATGCAAATAGACTAGTCTTATTTTTCTCTCTCCAACTATAATTCCTTATAGTTCCTTTAAGACTAAAATTACAACTGATATCTTCAAAAAAATTTAATGCTCTTCTAAATCTAATCCAAATACATTTAAAATATTGTTTCATATAATTTTCACAATCTAGCAAGGCTAAAAGATATTTTAATCGATTGGAATAGAACTGATAGATAGCTAAGGCTATCTAACAGCAGAAAGCCCTTATTCCTACCTGCCTACTTCTTTGATGTAGGAATTATTGTTTCCTATCTTGGTTTTCACATCAGTGAAGGACAGAGACTCCTTTCTTGGAGAGGAAAGGTTGAAATCTACCTTTTACTCCTACTCCTGTATTCTTATCAAAATAAGAAGCAACAATTTGAAGATGTACTGAAGCAGTTACAAAAGTAACTGGTCTCACTAATGTGCAAAACCACAAATGCGATTACTGTATGTGCACCACGTGCAGAATTTTTCATAAGATTTTAAAGTTAAACACATGGCCATATTCAAGTAAGTTTTGCATTTACATTAAGTCAAATGAGAAATTGTAACTAGGTAAAACGATTACTTCCACTTTTTGTTAGGATATGTAGTGTGCTTGTGACCGAGCTATGAACTGGATTGGATTAGCTAATTAATTTTAGGATGTTTAAGTCTTTGGCACATGGCCTAGAAGGCTTTAATTCACTGGACTACTAGAAAATCAAAGAAAAAGATTACACAAAAGCCTTCCATACAATAGCATAGGTATTTAAGACACCAGATGCAATCAAAAGAGGTAAAAAGCTTTTGAAGGACACTCCCTGAACAATTTAGTTAATGGAGTGAACAGAAGTTAAAGTGCTAAATACAATCAAGGTCTACCTACATAGGACATAGTTTCAAGTGATGAATAAAACAACCTAACTGCCTGACACAGATGAAGAGGTGAGGTCTCACTTCCTCACATGACAGTACAATAAAAGGAATTTATTCTATAGGTTTCCTCAGTATAGACAAAGACAGCTTTCTGAGATGAACAGAAATGTGCTGGAAACCTTACTATGAAGAATTATTACTATTTAATATCAAATATAAACCACTAATGCTCTTAAAGGTTCAAAACTCAAATGACTCCTCTCAAAGGTTATGTCAAAGCAAGGTTTCACTGAATTCAAATACACAGATGACCCCTTCACACCCACTGAATCTACGAGAAAAAATTAGTTCCTCAATGTACTGAAGTCAGGTTATGTTGCTCGCATATTATCATCTTCAGTATATTGTTTATTTATGAAAAAATAATCTAAGGATCTTTGATATGAAAATATTGGTTTATGTAATAGAATGTTTAAAATAAAATTTGGAATGACTATTAACACTTTAAAGAAAAATTGCCCTGCCCTCGAAGTTTCATCACCATGTAACTTTACATATATGCTGCTGATATTCCTTTATTGAAAAACAAGATAATAATTAAAAAAAAAAGACTATTTAGTAATTTATTCTTATTAGCCTTAGTACAACTGCCCAAATTTAAAATCTGCAGTCTTTGGAGGTAATGTCAAAATTCCTACTTACTTCAATAAAACAAGGTTTCAGAACAAGGTCAATACTACTATGATAACTTAAAGAAACATCATTGTTTTTCTTAACATAATGACACTGCCAGCAAGGCAAATAAGGCAGTGTATTTACTTTTCTAACATTCCATCTACTTGCCTGAAAAACAGGCTGCAACACGATTGTCACAAAAGGGAAAGTCAGAATATTTTGAAACACTTGCATTTTATCCAGTGAAAGTATGAGCAAAAAGGAAGCATTCTTACCCTTAAGACAAAGTCTATTAAAAGAATGCTAAAGAGAACAGAGCAATGCAGATCATCTGGAGAATTCAGAACTTGAAGTGATTAATTAGACCTTATTTTGTCTTGAGCAGATTTACTAAGCTTTTTTCAACTTAGCCCCATTGTTTGTAATTACTAAAATCACACCTCCATTGGCTGGTCTTGGTTGCTTCATGCATGAACAGCAATCTGATTGAGCACTCTTGTTAGGATTTCATTCGTCATTGTAATTAGCCATAATCATAGCCTTCCTGGGTGCATGAGAATGTGCAAAGGACCGATTCACAACCCCAACCTATTTGAATATGAATCTTCTCAGTAAGTAGCAATAAAAAAAAGGGGAAACAAAGCAGTTTCTCTAGGGAATTTTGTAAAGCATCCCTGTCTCCAATTCTCCCCCCTTAAAAATGTTCCCTTTATAGTATCTGAATTCTGTTTGCTAAAACAAGGCTTGCTTAATGAAGACAATGGCTTATTATTTCTTTAAGTGGCACAGCAGGGCCCAAGTATTACAGGCCCAGCTCTTTCAGCCTCTGCCAAGGACACAAGGAACAAAGGGGCAGGCAGTAACGGGAGGCAAACAGATCTCTTCTTACACGGCAGTTTGTGAGCACTTTGCTCAGAGCAAGACCCAGGTCTCGGCTATTCTGGAACGCAAAGACAGGCCCTTTTTCTCCTCATTCCTATAAATGACTCACACATTGCGAAGCCCTCATGGCAGCAGCCGCAGCCCCGGCCGCGTAGAGCCCCGCGCGGCGGAGGAAGGGGGCACAGCTCTTTCCACCGCAAACGCATTCACAGTGAGCCCCCTAACGGTAACAAAATCGCTCCTTTTCCCTTCCCAGACAAAGATCCTATGGGAAACCGCCTTGCAAAGAGGTACCAGATGACAGCCAAATCCATTCTCTGCCAAAGCAGAAAACTAGGTGGCAAAACATGAAGTTTTGACGACGGCAGCGCTGGCACAATGGTTTAATTACTTTTTTAACATGTTTAGCAATATTTCGGTAAGAAGTCATCTTAAAGGCACAGTGAATGTCAAATATAATGAATTGTTAGTCAAGTTGCCACATAATAGTCACACAAATATTTTAATTGACTAAACATATTATTAATAAATTATGTTAATTATATTAATAAACTACATAATAGGTAAAAAATTAACTAGAAAGTCATTTTGAATGAGCATGAAACAGAAGTTACAGTACTAAACTTAATTTTAATGGAAGATCAAGTTATGTAAGTTTTTTTATATATGTCTCTATCTATACAGCACAAATGGAAGACCCAAGTGTTTCCCACTTACAGTCTTGGATCAGCAATCGTTAACAGTTGTAACTAACAAACACCCTTTTTCCTCTCATAAAAACAAGTCTAACATATTCACATAAAAAACAGAAAACTGAAGATTTAGTGCAACTAATAAATGTGATAACTACTAGATTACATATTAAATAATCTCATAAATTGATTTCACTACATTTAGAAATCTAGCTAAATGTTAGGGCGGGAGGGTTGACACCTCTACTACTTCTGAGGAAACAATTACTTTCAGTCCTGCCCTGTGCTTTCTGGGACACTGGTGAAATCTATGGTCAGATGGTTCTGAAGAAATTACAGCATGGAAGGGATGTAAATTACAACCTGCTAAACGTTGCTCTGCCGTGCCAGCTCAGAAAATAGTTCCATAGCAACCATTTCCCTGTCAACCCTTACAGTCCTTGCTGATGAATCTTTCCAAAATGCTGAAAAAACAGTGCTGTTTTAATTAGAATATCAAATAACAATGTTCAGCAAGCTGCCACATAAAGGCAGCTGGTAACACAGAGGTTTATTTCCTCTCAGTCTTCTCCATTACCTTAGAACAAACAGAAATCACTGAAACAAATAGGACAGATTCAAAATTTTTGCGACAGTAGTTGTTGCAGTTGCTCTTCTGTTTCCTCCCTTTGGACACATCCTGGTATATTGCCTATTGCAGACACTCTATAAGGGTATTTGTCTTCTGAAGTCATCAATAGAAATCTAACAAGATTGCAAGATCACCTTCTGCCTTTCAGTAAACAACCGTTCTGAATAATGCCCTTACCTTTATATGCAAACCATTTAACAACTGAGACAGGACACTCGGAGAAGTGGTGTTACTTTCTTTGAGTTCAGTTTTGTTGGTCAGATGAAGTAAGTAAAAGAGTTTCTGACAATTCTACAGCATGCCCCTTCAGTAACTTTCAGCAAAGGAAATAACTGAAAAAAGTTCTTCTCAGTTCAATGAGATTTATGTCACTCTTTACTAATGAATATAGATTTTAGAGATTCCTTCTCCATATTTGATTGATATTTTCAGTAATCACTAGAGAAAAAACACTTCAAATTCTTTATACCAGTACACTTAAGAACATATTCCATTGAAACTGAGATGTAATAAGTGGATTTAAATCTTTTGCTCATAAATAAAATAAAATTGGTTAAAATATATCAATATGGAATAAGATGAAAATTAGTAATGAATCATTTTATTATGACCTGTTCCGTATAAATTTACCATTAAAATATGTCACCAAAATATTAACACTTTTCTGCATCAAAAGTCATCAAAATATGAAGACTGAAGTTCACCTCTCCCATGCAATCTAAATAAACAGGGTGTAGGGTGGAATCTGCATATTCAAATAGGATTACACTAAACATTAAAAGAAAAATTTTGGCATGTTTATGAACTCTTTGAAAAAAGTATCTTAGAGTTATTCCTCTTTCTGTGGAGAAGTTAAAGGATTCTTCCAATGCCCTATGCTAAACTTTGCTCAGAAAGATTAAATACTTGTTATGTGTAATATTCTACATCACTATCTCCAAAAATATTGAGGTTATACCGCAATGAATGTCAGCTTGTTAAGAAACAGTTGCTGTTGTCTCAGTATATTTTTCCATGACATATATGATAGATTCACTTTTGCTCTACTCCTGTTTTTCCCACTACTGTGTGGCTACTGAAAGTGTGTGAAATTTAATGTTACTGAAATATTATACCCTGATTCTAAGCGATTTAAAAACATTTAATTTAAAAATTTGAAGAATGGTTTCTAAAGCCTTTCAGTTAGAACCTTTGTATAAACTGTGTAAGTCAGCAGGAGCTGCATTTTGTACAGATAAAATAAATACAATTAAGTAATCTGAGCAGTCAGGTCTTAGAATAAAATTACCATCTTGTAATTAATCACTAAATTATTAAAATAATTATCAGGGTTAGGTTAGAGTTAGAAATCTAATATGAAGTCTCCTTCTGTGACCTTTCTGTTTACCTGCAAGACAGGTTTGATACTGTAAACTGTGTAAAATAAACTGATGAACGTTTATGAGGCACTCTGATATTACACTGAGAGCATTACAAAAAAAAGCACAGATTAAGAAGAATTAAACCAACATATTCTACATGCAATTTTCCTAGGGACCACTGATTTGATATTTTATATTTAAAAATTTTATCCCTGTGTAAAATGGATTTAAGATGCCTTCTCTGCCTCCTTCTCTCTGCTACGTCTTCCTACTCTACTGCCAAGTCTTACACTCCTTTCAGTTACATCAGTGCAAATATCTGTGTGGTTGCACTCAGGTTACTATAATGACCTGATTAAAAACAAAATGAAGAGGAAAAAAACCCAACACAAAGGTATTTTTTTACTGGTTTTAAGATGTACCATTTTAGTGATCTGATTAATAGAACTGAAACCTAAGTGCAACTGAGGGAGCACTGAGCTGTGGCACAGGACACAAAAAAACAGATGGAACTTTTTAATTCAGTTCTGATGCAACAGCAAGTGTTCATGTAGCTCTATCCCAAGTGAACTTATCCATCCTGCATATTAGATGAAGTGGTACTGTAAGGGAAAAATACATAATTCTGTAGTTAAAGAACATAATAATAAATTAAAATACAGTTTTTGTTGATTGTGGGGTATGGAGTTTCCTAGTTTATTAAAGAAACAAATGAAAATTTAAGGAGGTTTATGTGGCATCACACCAACACCAAGAACATCTATCAGCATGTAATCCAAAACTGTTCCCGTTTCAACACTAAAAAGGATATGTTGTTAGTTATCATTGGATATGGAAGGACAGAACAGATTCTGAACACCTACATTTTCCCAGAAGCCCAATATTATCATTAGAACACAGAGACTTAAAAATCCTGAACACTACTGTAACTGGCTCCTAATCTTTCTAGCCCAGTATCTCCATTTGAAGAAGTCTGTTTTCAAAAACGTAAGATATTCTTGTAAATAACACTACAGACAAGTATAAGAGGCCTGGATAATTACACTCAGATATCATTCGTAAAGGGTAGTTTTATTTGTATCACTTATTCTGGTCCGGCCTTAGTAAAGGAACAAATTGCAGCCAGATCCCAGAGCCTGTAAGAATTTTTGGATCCCATGTCTGCTTGTCCATTACCACAGCTTTAAAGCTTTTCCAAATTTCTATGGTTGTGTAGCTTCTATAGTTTATGCTTGAAAACTCATCTTTACATAGAGCATTCTAAATTATCAAATGAACCAAATGTTGATAGAAGGAAATAATACACAGATATTTAGGCATCTGAAGATACTAAAAGAGTAAAGATAAAAAAATGGGAAAATAAGAGGTTCACAGAATCAAGTTTTTGTTTCTTTAACTGCAAAATGCAATATTGCCTTTCTGATGTTAATGGAATTTTCATATTAGCAAAATTTTCCATGTACACAAGACCTCTTTTGAGAAGACCCCACATCAGCCATGCTTCCCTTTCCCACACTTTCTATATAAGAAACCAAGCTAAAAACTGGTGTTAGAATTTCAGAATTTCGGTTTTCTATATTCACGTCTATTAAAAAATTAGCTTCTTTCTGTTGGCCTCAGGTTCTTCTCATTTATTAGAGATATTTTCCAACCCTACCTCACTAATTTATGCACTTGTTTGGAATATGTTCTCCTGTTTTTTGTTTTTTTTTTTTTTCATTAAGATGAATCTTTCACTAGAGAAGGATGTTTCACATCTTTTGCCTTCTGATGCCTATTATCCAAAAATGTTTTTGAAATGCCATATTGAACCCTTATTACTGCAATAGCATCAAACAATTCCAGGATGCATAGTTTATTTGTGTATGTACATGTGTGTATATATATACACATAGATATATATACACACAGTTCTTCTCACAGTCACACTCATAGACCTTGCAGAAGATATTTTCATAGCAGAACCTGAAATTACTATTGACTTTCCGTAATACATGGATTTTATATTTGCATTTTACATCCCTCCAAAATATTAAACACAATGCCTGATATTGAAAACGATGAGCAACTGTATAACAGCTTAAGTTTAGAGGGACCTTTAGAAACTTGAAAATCAGGCAAACAGAAACATTGAGACACTCAACAAGGGGAAAAAACAACCCCCTATAACTGGTAGGGTTTAGGAACTGACTG
Organism: Dromococcyx pavoninus; assembly: GCA_033558185.1. Classification (NCBI taxonomy): domain Eukaryota; kingdom Metazoa; phylum Chordata; class Aves; order Cuculiformes; family Neomorphidae; genus Dromococcyx; species Dromococcyx pavoninus. The sequence continues at coordinate 916,662 of JAUMJL010000269.1, read as the reverse complement.
GCTAAGTGGCAGTCCTGCTGCTTGAGCACTGTGGCGATTGCCATGTTGAATAACAGCCAGTGGTGCTCCTATCACAAAGAAAGCAAATCACATCCTGGACTGCATTAAAAAGAATGCGGCCAGCAGGTAGAGGAAAATTAATATCCTCCTATAATAGGCAATGGTGAGTATGTAGAATACTGTCCTGTTTCCTTTCCGCATCTTAAGAAAGACATTGAGGAACTGGAGAGACGAGTCAGTTGATGGTTACTAGATAAATTAAATATTATTTCATATATTCCCTCTAGGTTCTGGTATTCTATAGCTCTGTAGGGTATTGGTGAGGTGTTTTATATTTTTTCCTCATTTTTTTCCCTTGGACTTGAAAACAGATAAGCTTCTCTTCTTGAGTCACTTTTAGAACCCAATACTACATGACAGGTACTGTTAAAATTCTTCTACCTTCATTTAAATCACATGAAATCTAGAGGCCCAAAGCACTTTGTACAATGTCAATAGACCAATCATAGTTATTTTAAACATTTCTGGCTTTCCTGCATCAAGAAGGTATTTTCTTCAGTAAGCCACATCAATTTCAGAGTCTTCAAGAAGAATCAGACTGACACAAGTTTAGGAAGCTGCTATAGTGTTGCCTTTAGAATCTAAAGCTGGAAGTATTTTTGCATTTAGCATTTAGTTATGGCAAAATGAACATGAGTACACATCTCTGATAACTAACGAATGCAGCTGTAATTTACCTGATAAGGCTAGAAAGTGATAACAATTATGTACCAAATGAATATATATGTCTGTGTAATACTGCACATGGAAGAAATACGCTTTTAATTTAAAGGAATGTTAAGAATAAATGGAACTGATTAAGTCCATTAACAGCATTTAAAGTTGTACCATTGCTTCTGTGCCTCAGTATCTTTACCTACAAAACATCTATATTTCAGAAGCACCAGGAAATCTTATTCATTAAGCAGTAGTATGTTTGACGTTTTCAAAAGAAAGGCAATGCAGAAATAAAATAGAAATAAAACAGACCCCTTCAGGGTCTGTTTCCTCTCCCCCCTTTAGGCCCTGGAAGACTGCAATTAGATCTCCCTCAGTTTCTCTTGCCCAGGCTAACCCAGCCTGGCTCCTTCAGTGTCTCTTCATATGTCATGTGCTGCAGCCTTCTTGGTGGTCTCCCTGCCAGACTCTCCCCAGTATATTGATACCTGTCTTCTATTTTTGTGGGCTCAAAACCAGACAAAGAATTCCAGATGCAGCCTTAGGACTACTAAGTAAATGGGAATAATCCTTTCCCTCAGCTTCCTGACTTTATATTGCTAATGTCATCTAACATGAAGATAGCCTTTGTTGCTGCAAGGGCACACAGCTGAGTCACGATGACCTTGCTGTCCATCAGGACCCATAGGTTGTTCTCTGTATAAATGTTACTGGTCAGTCAGTCATTCTTCAACATCTCATTTCATTTAATTTAACCAAAAAGAAATCCATCAAATTTTGGACTTCAAAAATCAAACTCTCCTGGAGTCAATAAGCATAAACTATAGTAAGACACCTGGTAAAAAACCCCACCCAAAAAACAAATTAAGAACTACTACATAAATGTATAAAGACAATGAATGAAAAATATGATAAAATGTCAGGACAAAATTTTTGTGGAAACTCAAAATGATCTACAATCTTAAATCGTCACACAGAAAGGTAAGGACTTTGATGAGAAAGTAAACATCGTATTTAAAACATTTTGAAAATATAACGTAAAAGCAAGATACAAACCCAAACACTTTCTGTTTTATAGTAATAAAATTAAGTACCCACAGAAACAAATTATGAATGATGGGGGGGGGTGGAGGACAAGAGAAGATTCGGAATAAACTGACAAACTTAACTGGTGGAGTCTGAAAAGAGTACAAAGTAGTTAATGTGCCAGAAAACATTCACACTGTAATTAATAGCAACAACTAGGGCAAAGATATGATGAACAGGAAATAGAATAACCTTCCAGAGATTACAGAACAATAGTTATTACACCTCTAGTTTGTAAAAATGATAAAACTTAAAAATACAGATAGTAATAAATACTCAGATGATCATTTTATAGGATATAGTTATATCATTTTCTGCTAAGGAGGAATAAATACTTTGAACTTATTTGATTTCTTGGAAGATCAATAAAGTTGCAGGCAACTGAGAAACTTCTGATATTATAAGCTGCACTTTAATTAGAAGGTGCTTCTTCAGAATGCCATTACAATGGCTTTGTCATGTTTCTTCATTAAAAAGTAGCATTTATTGGAGAACAGGTTAAACTTTTCTATGAGAAAACACCCCCCTATCCTCACCACCACCCTTCCCAGTCTAACCTGGTTTAAAGTTAGAAATAACGAGGAGTAAACAGTCAGTATAGTTAGTAGAAAAAATCTGGCCCACTATATCTATGGTGTAGATAGATTGACTTAAATGGGAGTTTGCGAACCAAGAATCCGGTTGTTTAAAAACTCCCAAAGTATTCTGCAACACATACTGACCAAAGAACAGAACTGAAGCACTATGTTTTGCTGAATGACAGTAGAGAATTCCAAACAGACGCACAGTGTTTCCCGGCAGGTTCTAGGTCAAGAAGGGACAACTCTCCATGTCCAGTTCTGCAGGGACAGCTCTCCAAGGGGAGCCATTAGAGTTAGGCTTAGGGTCAGGCTTCGGGTTAGGGCTGTCTCTGCGTAGAGTTGTCCCCAGGGGAGTTCTCTCTGCAGAGAACCATCTTGCAGAGAGCTGGTCATGAAGAGTTTTTCTACACCTGTTCTAGGTAGATTATGGGAGCTCTGCTGGTTTAGTAAAATTTGATATGTACAGTAGGACATGGAAGACCTGAATCAAACTTCTTTCATGTAAGGTCATATCAGATCAGACATAATTACTTTTTAAAATCCCTCTGGAAATAAAAGGCAGTAAGTTTTATCTAGGCAACACTTTAAAGGCCACCATTTATGCCGCCATTTTCATTATCTGCGGGTGAGAATGTGCATACAAATGAAGAGATTTCTTACGTGATATGAAAATATTAATGTTTTAAAAATAAAAACTTAGAAAAACCATTCTAATGAGCTCGTGCACATTATCTCCTAACCCACATAAGGCCTGGGGAGCAGCTTTGACTTCCCTACCGAAGTAAGAGCAGTGTAAAAGACTGCCACTTTATAATCAAATATACATGGAAACAGAATTAATTATTAAAGGAGAGAAAACACACTTCATTCTTAGAGAGGATTCACTTTTACTTCCTAAGGTTTATCAGCAAACTTCTTTGATAAAATAAAAGATTAAGAGGAAGAGTACGATTCTAGCAGTCCCACTATGTATTTGCTGCCTTTAAATTTTGTTCAAATAACCCAGTGCTAACCAATAACTGGAATTCTGGACCATAACTGGTACATATCTAAGAATTAAGCCATTTTTTTGAGGATTAGTGACAGATAGTGACTATATTAAGTAACAATACCACAGTAGGCTATAACATTTCAAAAAACTATATTAATGATCTAGGATCCCAAATGCATAAATAAACAGTTGCCTGGGGAAAAGGTAAGGGGTTGAAGTTCCTGCTCTCTGTGACTGTCAGTACTGATGGTTACTAGCTGTGTCTAACTAATGCATCAGGAAGTGGCCAAGCAAATGGAATAGATGATTACTGTAGGTCCCCTTCAACATCACGTGAGCATTCCAAATCAACTTAATGCAAAATCAGTCAGTTAGTTTAAATCACCTTCTGATGTGGTAAATCCATAAAAGTTTGTCTTTCCGTGCTTTTAAGAGTAAACAGTTTTATTGTCCTAATTACCTGCAACTCTGTACACAAGAAAAGAAATGTATTACCCCATGTTTTCTGTAATCAGAAATGTTTGGAGACAAGAGATCTCTGACAGACTGATGGCAAGAGCTGTGTGAACAGGAAGTTGGACTCACATCTTTTCATATTTATACATAGCAAAAGGACTCCCATTGTAGCTGGATTGAATTTTATGGCCTTGTATTGTCTCACAGAACTAATACATTAAATTTCTCACAGCTGATGATAAACGTATTGAAATATTTTACTATGCATTCCTGATTTAATTTGTGAATGAATTATTTGAATAAGTTCAAGTTTAAAAATTAATATGAATACATGCATAAATTCAATAAAGGTCAAGGTCTTTCCTTATCAGATAACCTTTATATACAAAAAAAAATGTTTTTTTCTCATTTTGGGAAGGGTTTTTAGTATCATGATTGTGGCTACATGCAGCTTATAGTTCATCAAGAAAGAAGAGGGCAAATTTAGTAATGTTACTGAAGAGTTTTAAGACAGCTATTTTTTCCACCTCTTCAGAAAATCACCAAAACATAAAAGGAATGTAAACTGGTATATCAGAAACAAGAAATAAAATACAGGTTTAATTCTTCAAGAAAAGAAAAAAGGAATGTAGCTTATCTCATCCTTAACTTAGACTAGAAATTTCCAGCTAAATCACAAAATTGCTAACTATTATTTGAGCTCAGCTGAATCAACACCTGAGAACTGTATGATGCTGAGAATTTTCATCAGGCAAGTTTACTTTAACTCTGAAGTCTTGATACATGTGACAAGTAGTCTTGATACATGTGACACCCAAATTCTCAAAATTATATATACTATGCCATTTTGTAGCAACTTATAGCTGCCCGTGTTTCCACCTAAATAGCTGTGCAAGAACAGAAGGTTGAATTTGGCATAGCCATAAAAAGGACTGCAGTATCCACTGTTTTCACCTGGTTAATTATATGGGAGATTTTCTAAACAATCATATGGTGAATACATTAAGCAAAAAATTCATATTGAGATCAGCTAATAATGCATAGTCTTTCACATTGTGGAAGTACAGGGTAAGCAACAACTGAAAGGAAATTGAAATTCACCTGAGTTCAAGTATAAAACTGAGACTTCCAGCTTGGGCTTTGTTAAAAGGAATGTTTCTGCCTCAGTCAGGGGCTTTATATGGGGACCCCAGTTTACCAACTCAGGACGGCAATGTAAAGCAGGGGTTTCCTAGCTGGTCTTTTTAAGAGTCTGAGAGGACAAATAAGAAGCATAGAGTGGGAACATCACTTGCTCTACAGGTACATATAGGTATTTATGATTTAATAAGTGTTTCTGGTTTCTGATCCCAGCTGAATTTCTTTGGATATGAACAGAACAAACCAATATTAATTGTGTTACTTTTTCAGAGCAGAATTGTATTAATTAAAACACAGTACATCAATTCCAATGCATAAGGTTGAAATTATTAATTTTTAAGTATAATGCGCCAGTTAGGGTGGGTTTTTTGGGTGTTCACTCTAGTATTAAATATAGACTTCCACTAGGTCCTACAGCACTTGGATTGTTTCATTACACAGAGGTTGCTTAGTTGGTATTCCTTTAAAAGCAAACTAAGATTTTTTTTTTGGCATGATATTGAAGGATGTCATAGGAGAGAAATCTAGGAACCCACAGATCCTGTCACTTAGTACAAAATCTGCAGTATCTGTAATTCCCTACAAGTGCCTGTTTTCCAAGCATTAATGTAAAAAAGCTGAAAGCCAAGGGGAATTATCTCATCTAAATATTTAAGATAATTAATTTTAGCCCTGATAGCCTACCACATGCTATAACTACTGTAAAATATCCACTCTGCTATTTGAAATGTAAATATAGACAGAGTCTTCAAAGTTCTCATAAAAAAATCCCCAATTCAACCACCTCTGTATTTTTTATCAGACACATTTAAATTAGTTTCATTTTTAATAGTCTTGGCAATTAATGTCTCAAAGATGCAATAATATGAATTTGAAACTAGCACTTATTAAGAAAGTTACGTGATTAAGACTGAAAGCAAACAAATGTAAATACCTTTTGCTCATTTTAGAGGTAGGTACACCATCTAACACCACTGCTACCTAGAGTATAAGAAAAAGTATTGCTTCAGGGGTTTGATCACAAGGTATTAAATACATGCTCAAATCTGGAGGAACAGAGCTCTTTCACGCCACTGATAGCTGTTTTATTGAACCTAATTGTCAGCAAGTGTGAAAGGAAGAGGGAATTTTGAAAAAAAAAAGGAAAGTTTAAAATTTAGGTTTTGCTGCTTTAAGAAGTTTTCATGAAACTTAATCTGAATGATTTCTATTCAAGGACATATTTACACATAATAAAATATGTAAAAAGTATTCCTTATTTGAGTATAAAGCTTAAACCAGTTCTTGCTGAGCTGTCCTAATGAAAAACTTATATGAAAGCAAACTCTTCACAGATAAGCAAAGGAGATACAGCTGAAAGAACCTAATGAAAAACTTATATGAAAGCAAACTCTTCACAGATAAGCAAAGGAGATACAGGTGAAAGAATCAACAGTAAAGGAAGTGAAAGGACACTAAAACTAAGTATTAGGCAAACAGATATTATTAATTAGCAGAATAACAATGTGAGGAATAAGAACAGTGCTGAGCCTAGATCAGAACTCTGCAGCATATTAGGTATGAATATGAATTTGATGTGAAAAGTTCATAAAGGCTAGTGATGAGAAAATGACACTGAAATGATGATGAACCAATTTATACTTTGAAAACAGTATAGGAAATGAAAATGAAGTAAGGGAGACCAAGCCTAACATATACTGATCAAAAAAACCACAAATAATGAAAGGGTACAAAATGTATAGCATTTCTCACAAACTTGGAACACACATCCACTACAATACATTTCTAAAGCAGAGATATTTGTGGAATATGTTTTTAGAATACATGTTTTTCGCTATCAATTTTTAATAAAGTTATATGATGTGAATTTTTTTAAAACATTTCACATTCTCCTTTACACAATTTATGCTTTTATAAAGCTGTATTGTAACTGTTTAGCATGTCTTCAACACAGTAAAATAAGAGGTTTGGAACTCGTATTTAATTATCAGAGTTTATTACCTCTATATTTTCATCATCTTCAGGGAGTCAATAGCATACACAATACACAGATACTCAATATGTATGCTGGGTAGTGACTTAAGTGGTTGCAATTCCATTTATACAAGAGAAATAAGTCATAATAGTGAACTAGTTAATCTGCACTGCTTTGCTTTTCTTTGTGTTATATGATGTTCAGAAAGTATACTTGTCCATGTGAGTCAGGTCAGGATAGGCATGGCTACGTAACATCAGATGGTTGTGGAAATCTACAAAGCCATTTTTTTCTAAAAGATGCTACAGATACTTCAACAAACAATAAGCTCATATTTGTAAAGGATGATTCTTGATGCTTCCTGATATTCACGTGCACATTTTATACTACAGCTCTGTGTTTTTCAAGGCAAAATCTGTTCCCCAATTTTCACATTAAAAGACTCTGTTTGAATCATTTCTACATTATTATTCTTAAACTAAACCCACACTTCATTATATGCCATTTTTACTTAAAATTATAAAAACTAAATTCAGACTGGATAAGGCAAAGTAGTTGAATAAAGTACTCTGCACTTCAGAGTAGAATGGTCACTGTATCTGACTACCAGAAATGAAAACATCAAACACCCATTGATTTTTATGTTGTCAATTCCATTTGTTTTGTCACTTGCTAGAGAACTCTGCAATATTTGGGTAAAAGGAGGAAGGGTGACAACTAATGGATAGAGAACAAGCCATTCATTAATTGGGACAGGGCTCAGAAATCAGAGTAGGTACAAAATATTCATCAATGCTGTGTTTGGGGCACTGAACAAAACTTTCTGCCAAACAAGAAACAGCACTTTTAAAGATGGATGTTTCTGCTTGCAGCCTAAAGATTAAAGTGGAACAACTCCTAGCACTTTTAGATAGCAACCCTTGGAGCAGGAAGAGCTTATTCTGCCTGAAAAACTGTATAACAAGATATCTCGGCCATATTACCTACTTGCCTTCTAAAAAGTTTCCATCTTTAAGAAGAGAGGTAGCTGTTTAAGTGAAGGAGGAGCAATTTGGTTTTGTCCTATATATCAATCTACCAATTTCTGAAGTTTACAACATCACTTGTGTCCTCTAGGGTCCATAATAATGTGAATTGTCTTTATCCAAGTGCCTAGCAAATCATTGTTACATAGCAGCAGTCAACCTTTCTTTTCAATCTATGCACTTTTCAGGAGTTATAAATCAGTTGACTTTCAAGCTCGATGAGATGGCATATGCCCTGGTTTGAAGAACAGATGGAGGCTTGGGGGAAAATTGTTTCTGCAGGCTTGCTACAAGCAGCACTGCTCCATAAAAGAGAACCATTCGCACTAATTTCTCACATAAATTATACAAGCAGGGAGCACCAGCCCATTCAGCAGAAAATCTTTCATCTAGCTTTCAGAGGTCATTTAGCAAATTTAAATTAAAGTTATTTCTGATACATGGCTGGGTTTTCATTCCGTACACTTTCCAGAGATGGCAATTTACCTCAAATAAAGCAAAGGTTTTAATTGTGTATGCAGGGAAAAAGGAACAGTGAATTAACTGCCACAATACTACTGTTTTCTAGAATCCTGGGGTAAGTTGCAATTATTAATTAGCCACAGAGGAATTAATAATTGAAATATGGCAGCTCTGTACTATAGGAATCAGGTAAACTGTCACTACTCTTTGCAAGGCCAGCTTTATTCTCCAGCTGACCACTAGTCCACATATTCAGAATTGATGTTGTTAAAAGAAAGGAGATCTTAGGCATTTCCAGGAAAACATTCTTTTTAAGGAAACATATTATTCAGCTGTTAAGCAAACGTACCTGTCACGTTTTTAATAAATATGGTACTTTATCTGAGCATGAAGGAAAGAGACATTTCATTAGATTCTTAAATTATAAATACAAAAGAAATGGAAAAGACCAGAGGACTGTAAAAAACCTAACTCCACAAAGGATTACATTTTGTGAGCCACAAGTGGTGAGAAAGAAGAGATTGCACTGAGAAAGCTCTAACACATAATGTGACATAAATCAGGTTTTTACCAGAAATATTAGTGGAAATGTACAAACTGTAAACCACCATGAAAATGTTGATAAGTATTGAGATAGTTACTTTGAATTTTATGAGATTCATAAAAAGTGGGTTTGCTACAGTGTTCTGAAATAGCATTTTGGTAAGATTCTTTTTTAATCTCTAATATCACAAATTTCTTCTAAGACCAGCAAAGATATCTCCTTTTCAGACATGAAAAAGAAATTAATAGACAACAGTAGTCATGAATGATTTGTAGATTAGTATTAAGAAGCAATAAGCCAACAGAAAAATGTATATTAGAGAGCCATTGGCTATATAATTTTTAATGAGTTTTTTAAGCATGCAGTTAATTGATGCATAATTATTAAGAATCATTTTTCAATTGAAAGTTAGTTCTAGTATAGTGCTTTTGGAAAGCAAAATTTGAACCAACTAAATTTATTTTGAATGACTTTTACTTAGTGGTGAGATCAAACCAATTTAGAAACTTCAACCTTGAGAAACCTATTGTTCCAATGCTTTCTGTGACTATATGTATCATGGAATGGAAAATGAGAGCACCCAGAGTTACTCAACAACTTTGAAAATGTTGACTTAATTGAAGGACATCAGCTTGGTACCCTTTTTTAGTCTGTAAACAAAAGATGGTTGATCTTAGATAACTTATATAAAATGCTAGAGTCAATTCAAATCGTAACTTTTGAACAAAAAACTCAACCATATAAGTATTGAATATAAATATAAAATTAAAACATTATTAAATATAAATGTATTAGAAACAAACACTTCTTAGACATAAGAGAGATCTAAGACTGCTGTTATCAAAAGACAAGCATGCCTTAGAAAGGGAGAGCAGAAAAGGTGAAGGAAAGTTAGACCTTCCCCTTCTGGTGGCAATAAGCTATTAGAACCCCTCAACTTCTAGAATTACATCTCACTTCCATGTTTGACATTAGTAGAAAAATGGTGTCATTCTGTAGGGTAGATGAGCTCCCTCCAACTATGTTTAATTAGGTTTGGGCTTTGAACTTTGGGAAGTGTTACCTAAGTTTACTTTATACTAAATAGAGAATAACATACAGTGTTTATTCATGTGTTTTAATGGCAAAACAATGCCACAAAACCGAAAAATTCTGAGAAAGATTATTTGAGAGCTCTGCAACTGAAAACTTGTCTCCCTTTCAACTATATGGGTAGATGAGTTTCTTAGGGACATGGCTTAGTAAGGGAAGGGACATGGCTGGACTCGATGATCTCAGAGGTCTTTTCCAACCAGATGATTCTATGATTCTATATTGTTTGGTATAAAAAAATATTTTTTCTCACTTAAAACTTAGACTTCAAAGAAGCAAAATGGTTGCACTTCCATGAAAAGAAATCAAAATTTAAAGCCCAGTTATTTTATTGAGAAAACCCCATAACACACCCCAACACCAAAAAAACAACCAAACAAACAAAAACCCAAACAAAATAAAAACAAAAAATATTTTTCTTGGTGCCAGGTATAGGTGCAAGCTTAATCATAGAAGACCAAAATTTTATATAAACTAATATACAACCAAATAAAGAATGAGAGATGCTACTAAAAATGGCAGTTCTGCGGCATGTTCGAACTATTTGTAGTCCCTATTACCAAAAGCAACCTTCAATAGTCTGTGCAAGGAAAAGGTGTATACACAATTCAAATTCATAATCTTAAGGGTAGAACACTTTCATTCACCTCTGCATCCTGTTTCTATCAATAAGAAGCAATTTTGCTACCATAGCTTATACCAGCCCCTGAAAAAAAACAAGCTATGTAGGAAAGGAAGGATGAAGAGAAATTAATATGGTCACACCCTCAGTGAACACAGCTATTCTGGAAAAGATTACAGACCCTAAAAAATGGCAATCGTTCATTTTGTCACTTCACTTGAGAAGTTTTTGGTTTTGAACTAGGCTTCCATTTCTTTGAAATTGCCAACATTCTTATGAAGAATAGAGGCCTTTTTTTCCCCATGCAAAATGACTTTCATAATTAACCCCACTCCCTAGAAAAATAATTTTTCAAATATTCTGATGACTTTCAGTACGATACAGAGAGATTGCATTTCAAACACATTCTTAGTAATTCAGAAATACTTTCTTGGTTTTATCAACTTTCTTAGTAAAAGGCTTAATTGCTTTCTGACCTTTTTTAATTTGTTGATGTATATTTAAAAATGGAAGTCCTTTTCAGACTTGGACTATGAGCTTTCATTATTTGTAACTTGGTATTAGATTCTGCAAAAGAATATATTACTACATTTTGAAATGAAAATGTGGTATACACAGGCTTAGAATGCTACAAGATCACACATAAATAGTCAAAGGGCTTATAAATATTTTAACACATTCTTTTTCTAAAAAAATCCCTTTCTACTATTATCTAACTCTAAATTAACAATTTATGTTCCAAACTTTTATGTTTGGCACACATTAGAAACACATTTTTAAACCATTCTCATTCTCTGTTAGAGGGCCAAAACAAATGCTTCAAATTTGGAAAGACCCTTGAACATTTGTTGAATAATTCAACCAAAGAAGTTCATTATTTCTAGATCTCAAAAGCTGTTGCTTTATAAAAAAATATGAGTTTTATATATTTGCAGCAATTTTAAGGCACCGATAAGTATATAGTTTGACTTAATGACCACTGAAGCAGCATGAAAACAAAGGATTTAAATTAGATATTAAAATGTTACATTGAGTGTAGGCCATTTAGCAAAGAATTCACTGACTGTTAGTAGACCCCCTGAATGGGGATGAAAAGTCCTGAATTGATTTTATGCGGAGCCTTTCACTGTAATTGAAATAAACTCCCGAAATTTGTATAGTGAGTTACAAAGATGGTGAGTTTCTTTACACAGACGTAATTAACAAGTCATTCTTCATGTTCACCTTCTGAAAAATGACAAAAGGACAACTATTCTCCAGTTTTGAAAAGAAAGATTAGGAACACCAAGACAGTCATGCCTTCTTCTAGAAATAAACATGATTACAGCCTCTAACAGCAGGTAATTTTAGTTTGGTTTTATCAGCGCTTTTTACATTTCCCGCCCTCCCCTGATGGTATTCTTTAAAATCAGTTTTGATTTCCTGTTCCTGTATATAATGATTTGTATGTTGTAAACATATTTTCATCTGTTCATCAATTTTCTTCCATTCGGTCAAACCAGGTTTATTTCAATTTGCAAATAACAGCCAGAACGCCAGTGTTACAGGAGTATTCAAAGAAAGAGATGTCTTTCTAAACTTAAAGACTTAGTCTGATAATTCACATAGAAGACACATCTTGCTATAATGATCTTGTAATGAAATCTAATTTGCTTTGGTCCCTTTTTTAAGCAAAGGCATGAAGATAAACATCATGGTTTATCTGCATAGTTTAATTTTGTCTCTTGTCTATGCTTAGAATTAATTTGGAGTAAGAATGCTTCCTTCTACATTTAGTGCATTTTGGAAATAATTAAGGTAAATAACAACAAAACCAAAGTACTGTTATTTCAATATTAAAGATTCAACACTTGTGGTTATTCAGAAATAGTTCTGAATAGTTCCTGAACTTTGAATTTATTTCTTATCTAGGTTTATAGACATAGTTAAATGCAGCCAGCCCTTACAGGAAATTAATCATGGGATTAAAATTAGACATATGCAGAACTGTTACAAAATCAAGGGTAATTTGTGCATTTTTTTTGGTACATATTAACACAATTCATGGATATTAAAACATTTCAGATTCTCCTGTTCTAGCTGAAAATGACTATATCTTGTCTACAGAATTACAATATAGTGAACAAGAGTTCAAAGTGTTTTTTAAAAAAAAAATGTCTGACAGTTGCAGTTTTGTTTCAGTAATTATTAAAAAAAACTGTTTATTTTTCAGGGGAAAATAATCATGTGGCCATTTTCCTTTGTCAGAAGAAATCATGTTTCTGAGAACCCCCTGCATTTTCCCTCATGCACCACTTGGTAGACAAACTAACAAGAGTGAAATGAACCATGATATAGATTACAGCTAAACAAAGAAAAAAAAAACTTTTCACAATAAAAAAGTGATATTGTGTAATTATAGTAGAATTAAAATATCACCATTTATTTATTTTTATCCTTCCACTATAATCATGATTCGTGCAAATAAATATAGTTCAGCCAAGATTTTATGGAAAATTTTGCCCACACACATTTCATTATTAAAATATATTTCTTTAATTTTCATTAATTTAAGCATATTGGGTAAAATAGATTTCTAAAAAAAGTTATTTAATTAGATTTATGAATAAATGTGATGAATGGATGAAAATTAGCCATTAGAAGTATGTTGGATATTTTGAGTATTCACATGTCCTTTAAAGCAAGTAAAAAAACCAGATTTTATCTGCAGCTTTTAATATTAGCTGACGATAGACAACTGTTATGGTTTGAGTTAATTGGGGTGACTCTGACTCTGGCTCGGCCTTAGTCTATAGCAACAGCATTTTCTGAAAAACTAACTGCATGTTTTTCAGACCGTTTCTCTCTAGCACTGATAACACAGAACACTGGTACACAGAGGGGCCAATGTTTATGCTTATTTCTCGAGTAACCAAACCATCCTTGAGCTAGTGAAAAACAGCAGCATCCACAGCGAGGGGCAAACAGGACAGGTGACCCCGAACTGACCAACAAGAGTATTCCATTCCTTACACGTCATACTCAGTATAAAACTGAGAGATCACAAGGGTCTCCCTTCTGTGATGGCTGATGTTCAGTGAGGACCTCGTTTGCCTGATTGCTTCTGACCCTGGATCCGTGCAGCCCTGAATCCAGTTCCTGAGTTCAACTCCCTCCTAGCTGTGGACCCATTCCCTGTGTCTGCTCTGCAGCAGTTGTGGTGACGTGTAGTCATCGGATATTTGTACATACTTCATTGCTGTCTGACTATTATAATCATTAATACTATTATTATCATCATTTCATAAAAGCTGTAGCTTTGGTTTCCAATCCACAAGCCTCTTTTCTCTCATCTTCCTCTCCCTTATGCTGGAGGTAAGAGGGGTGGAATTTGGGAGTCCAACTGTACGAGTTTAACTGACAATTTAGCCAGGTCAGGGCTAAAACTGTGACAACAACATTCTCACCCTTTTACAGCAGTGGGCAGCTATCATCTAATGCAAAGTTTGAACTAGAAAACTCCTATTTACCTGCCTCATCTACTTAAACTGCACAATAATCAGTGATGGTTGCATGCCAAATTAAACAACATTTTCAAGTAATTCTGCTACCTCAGTATTGTTTTCTTGAGTATCTATCTGCCACAGAACTCAGTCTGGATTAATCTGTGACTAAATCAATTGGCATGGAATAAGGGAAGTCAGGTTGGACTGTGCCATGTGCTAATGTAAGAATGGAACAGTCTGCATTACGCTGCCTTCTTGCATGCATGCTGAAGTAGTGATAATTTGCTTCTAAACAAAGAATTAACAGCAAGAGTAAAAGAAGTAACTGTTGCATGACACTTCAGTCCTACATTGCACTAGCTACACGCCAATGTTTTACTGTGGTAGGTGTACACTAGGGAGATACTAGGTTTACAGGATTGCAAATTGTGTTAAGGAAGAATACATGCTGGATCCTTGACTAGAGACTCAGCTATCGTGAGTGTCTTAAGGTAGTACATTTTCCACCATTCAAACTGTTGGATACAAGTTACAAACACTCTAGACATTCATCTGTGGGAAGGCTTGTAGACAGCAAGTTACCAAGATGTCACAGAATCATAGAATCACAGAACACCTCAAGTTGGAAGGGATCCATAAGGATCATGAAGTCCAACTGCCTGCTCCTCACAGGACTAACCAAACCTAAATCATGCAACTAAGAGCATCGTCTAGATGCTCCTTGAACTCTGACAGGCTTGATATTGTGACTACATCCCTAGGGAATGTGCTCCAGTCACTGACCATCATCTCAGTGAAGAACCTTTTCCTGATGTCCCATCTGAACTTCATTCCGTTTTTTTGTGTCCTAAGTCAACTAAGCAGTCTTCAGCATCATCTAGTAGAATGCTAGTCCTTATGATGGAGGTATACGCATCAAACAGCAACTAAAATAAATTGTCTGTAACTCTCAGTCTGATTTTGAGAAATTAGAAGTTATAATGCCTCAAGATAAAGACTAAATTCTGCAGATTTTTGCAGTTGCTTGCAAATACTTGGGGCTTATCGGGTGATAAAAGATTAGAGTGCATACTTCTGTTGTAAGCTTGTGAGTTTTAGTCCAGGAAGGGCATTTCCAGGGTTGCCTATAGACCAGTTGCACTGGAATCACATTCTGATCATGGGTAAAGTCTAGTTGGATAGAGATTTTCTGTGCTGCAATAACTATTAATTGCTCCTTGCGCTGATTTGATGGTGCTACAGGTAACAAAATAGTAGAACAAAATATCTCACCTATACCTTAACAAGCAAAAAGCTACCTTAAAATCTAGTTACTAACAAATTACATAGTACCACTTAGCACACTATAGGCCTAATTCTGTTGGCTTTATTAGTAGAATGAGCTAGAAGATTGCAAAATCCTTCCTTTTTGTGTTGCATTAGCATAACTATACTTTTAATATTGGTATCATATTCTTGACATGAACAATTTAAAACATTCTACAAATCTGACATATTTTGCTCATGTATATCATGTTCATTTTCCTTACTTATCACTGCTTCCAGCAAAATCTTATTCTAGTCCAATAAATAACATAAAACAATGAAGTAATTCATGATAACCAAAATAATAGAATAGTAGGAGCAGGTTAAAGATCAGCATTCATTTTTCAAATTAAATTTAAAACTCTGCAGTAGTTATTTAGAAGATTGGCAAGTTTTACAAATAACATCACCAAGCCTTTTAGAGAGAAACACAGCCGCATTAGAATGGAGTCATTAGGCAATACATTTATTTTGAAGCCAATTAACCTTTTGTCAGAGAAATGTCGGAGCTGTAATGGTTTCAGCAGTGGAGGTCAGCCTCTAACAGGGCACGTATGACAGCGATTACGCTGTCTGACATATGCTGTAGACTGAGAGTACAGCTGTGGAATGAGAATCCGCCTTCGTTTGTATTCTGCTCTGCATTTTCAGGGAGCAGGCAATCTTGACCTATCCATTTAGGTAATTAAAGCTTCTATTTGGAACTGTCCTGCAGGAAGGTGAAATTTGGGGGAGATAAATGGCTGCTGCTCAGTGTATCCAGCCACTTCCATCATTTGATGAACTGCCTGAAACAGCCTACATTCCCAGGTCCTCATAAAAATAGAGATGAATTGGGCAGGAGACAATTCTCTAAGGCAAAGCAACTCTGTCATCTTCCTTTTTTGCAGCATATAATTTAATTGCTAGTCAAGGTAGACAGCTGACTCAGGGGCCTTTCTCTAATGGCTTCCCTACCACCTTCCATTTGCTAAGAAATTATTTCAGTTTATTTACTTATAAGCCAACTTTGTTTGAGAGATGTCACTGCAGTAACCTCAGCTGGCTGTCACAGCTGTGCCATGACTTACCTTCCAAACGATTTTGTTTCCTTTACTATCATGCTCAAGGAAAATTGGCAATTCTCCTCGCTTATAACGCTTGCGAAATTCTGTGGGCTTTGTTGGTCTTTCTTTAAATGCTCCTGCAAGTGGAGGCCCTCTTACCTTAAAACAAAACAAAACAAAACAAAACATAGTTCAGTGATAACATATTTTTAGAAAAAGCTTAATTTATATGGTTCAAGATAAGAAAGAAGAAGAAGAAGAAAGGAACAAATATGAAGGAAGAATAACGTTGTACCAAATAACAGTTTGCTTTCTTCTTTATATGCTACATTTCTTTGAAAGTACACTTTGGCAATGATCTACAGGTTTTGTTAACTGCAGTTAACTGCTTTTAACTGCTTTCTAATCTCAGATTGTCCCATAAAAACTGTTTGTATTTCAAAGCAGCTATCTCTACTACCACAGCATTTTTAAGCAAGAATAAAACACCAAGAATATGTTCATGTTATATAGTAGAATTTCTTGGAAAATCAAGCATTTCTCCATGAAATATATTTTTCTATGTGTTTCTTTATAGAAGTCATTTGACTTGTTTTCCATGTAAAATAAATGTCCTTACTTTCTACTGTCTTTCCCTGGCTATTACCTAATCTCCTTCACCCTAACTCTTCCTCAAACCCTTTGGAACTGGCTTTCATATGAGTTCCAGCTGTTAAGTTCTGGTGGCTGAAGCACTGGAAGAAATGAAAGAATTCTCTCAGATCCTTCTTCTCTGCCTATGTTGCCTTGGAGGAAGAAATTTGATTCAGCTCCGCTTAGTTCCTATCATCTGAGTTATCGCTGGTCAGCATATTGCATAGCCTGACTACCACAACAACAGGCCAATTTCAAAATGTTCACACTGGAACTTTTTTCTCAGTCAAACAAAATAGTAACAGCAACTAGCAACTGGAACTAAGATAAAAGAATTTCAAGTAATTATAAGAAATCTATTGTTTAAGCTAATTAACAAAGCTAATCTCAAACACTAAACCAGACTGAGGGTACTCAACTAATCTCACATGACCTTGACAACTGATTCTTCTCTGAGAAACTTGTTTGTTTGTTTAGCCATACATCAGGGATGAGAACTTCCTACAATTCCCTTTTTTTTAAAAAAAAAGCCTTCATGACTTGCTACCTTTTATGACTTAAAAAGTGTCACTGTCAAAAAAAGGTGAGAACTTCAAGGATCATAAATAACATCCAGTATTTTCTATTGTTCTATTTGTTTCTATGTCTTCAGTGACCTGTATGTTAGTTTCTAGCAGCACAGACGTTCAGCTTTCCAGTGAACACAATGCAAACATGTAACATCCTTTGCTTCGTTTGTGCTATTCTGTAATGTAACTGTGCTAACTATGGATATAATTCTGACTTGGCATTTTTTCCTGCAAAGTATTTTGACATCAGTTTCCACTGGCTGTAGTAGAGGGGTCCACTAGTGATTTGTCTACAGTGTACTTTACTACAAATTGCTTAAATTAGGCTACTAAACTGGGACGTATTGTTGCATATTGCAGTCACAGTTAGACCATGTCTAATGAAAATAGATTTGATATGCATAGCTGTAACTTTGCTTACTAAACACATCTGCAGCATTTGAGAGTAATACTCCAAGAAATGCATTTCTAGGCAATGTAAATAAAGGTACAGTTGCTGTTCTGCAGAGGAACAATTTGTTCTGTGCCAGTAGTGTAAGTAATTCTACTTGCTTTTAATTTTTATTTTTTTTTGCATTTCAGGCAAGACTATGAGTCACTGCTCAAATGAGGCTGTGAAAAAAGCACCTATGTTCTTTTTCATGCATATTTTTCACACACAGAACTGTCTCCTGTGCTTTGAAACATTATTTTCTGTAAAGTATTAGGAGTTGCTGTTCTATTAAATTTTAACTGAAATTATTGATAATGTTGTCTTGATTACATGAGCTACAATATTAATTATTTCTTGCAGGCTTTCATCATCAGAGGTATCTAATGCAATCCCAAACTGCATTTTATCTGAAACCAAACATTTTTTTCTTCCATATCATGTTAGTAAATTTGCTATGAACCTTTTTCTACTGCACTTTTACAAATTTTCTAGAAAATATGTTTGTGTTAATTTGACTTCTTACTGTTCTTTATTTAGGAACAAAGAAACTAGGAGGACTAAAAGGATCTTGGTTATCAAATCAATTTCTCTGTTATTCCTTTAATATTCTTCTATCACATACACAAAGTCTTTAAAAAATTTATTACAAATCTGTTTATTTGTCCCTTGCCTGTTGAAAGGCTGTTACGCATTATCTTTACTTCAATGGTTAGAAATCACATCTTAAAGAGTTTGCCTACTCTTGTCTACCACCTCAAAAATGTAAGATAGAATTAGAAAAGGTTCAGAAAAGCATAATGACTGAGGGTATAGAACGGTTTTCACAGGAAATTAATAAACCAGGAAAATGACAACTACGGAGGAATAAAATAAAGATCTACAAAAGTACGAATTCATGGAGAGGACGAATAAGGACATATTTTCTACTGGCTCTTTCACTAAAAGTACAGGACATCAAAAAAATGTGTTAAGTGACAAGTTCAGAAAAAAACAAAAGTAGTTATGTATTCATGCAGCAAGTAGGGGACTTATAGAACTCCTTGTCAAAAGTCAGTGTTGAAAATCCTAAAAGTTTCTGTACATTCAAGCTGTGACTGGAAAAGCTGAAGAAAGAAAAATCTAGTCAGGTTTACTAAATCCACATTATCAGTGATCAGAAATACAATTACTATTATCCTTTTGCACAAGATATAGTCTGTCTGTTAGATCTCCTAGCATTATATTTAGTCTCTTATGGCCACATCACACTGGCATCTCATAGTTATCCTTTGATTAACTGGCACAGCAAATATTGTTTCCAGTCGATGAGCTCTATGTTAATAACAGAATTTCTTGTCATTAGTTTTAAGTGAATTACCTTGTACTTTGTACTATTATATTTAATTCCATTTCTATTACACCAGTTCTCGAGGGCTTCCACTTCCAACTGTGTGACATTGGGATCTTCATCAGTATTAATAACAACTTCGGACATTACATCAACTATAAATTTCATTATACAATCCTATTTTTTTTTCAAGGTCACTAATGAAAATATTAAATAAGGTTAGCCCTAAAACCATGTCTTAAGAAGTTCCATTAATAACTTTCATTTGTTATTATATCTGTCATTTCAACATTACACATCATTATTTTCTCCATTTCCATACGGAGTTTCTTACTCATCTTATGCATTTCATAATTCTTGTATTGCATAGGTAAGTAGTATATATAGCTAGGGAAGCTGCAGCACACCAAATACATGAAAATAGTCTAGAGAGAGGCTATTATTTTTCCCTTTGTCTTAAAGATGTTTTTCTTGTCAGTTTGGTCTGTAATAGGCATAGAGACCTTTTAAATACCAGGAAAAACAACTGATTCCAAAGCCATGAGACAATCTACACAAGAATGAGCTTAGGAAGTATCACCGATCAGAAAGACAGTGGAACTGCCCCTGCATTGGAGAAACGGTATCTTACATGATGGAAAAATACTGTTGCTCTGTCTTAAGTTTATTACATGGAGGCAACTTGTTCCTTTTGTTTGCATCTGATAAAAGTGGATTATGAGACATTCACTGAAGTGGTTGCATTGGGTTAACACTGTTTACCTTTGCAAATAGTTTCCTTTCCTTCCTACCTTTATTACTAGGGAGACCATCACTATCATTGGTATTTTGAACGCTGTTCTCTTATGCACACCTCTCTTTAGGGCACTGCAGCCATGCATTTTCAACAGTCTGCCTGAGGAAAAGTACTATGTGTATAATTTACTACTTCTTTTTTTATAATTCCTGTTATATTTTCTTTTATATATTTATTTTCTATACTTAGATTTTAAGTAGCACTCTTTGAGATCAGACTTTTTTTTTCTGTTTGCAGACTGCCACAATACAGGAACACTGGTCATGGATTCAGAGTCATCACAATAAAAAGTGGAGAGGGTCTAGCGGAGGACTGTGAAGATCATCAGAGGTCTGCAGATCTTGACAGAAGGCTCAAGAAACTGGATGTGATCAGCCCAGAGAAGAGAAGGCTCAGAGGAGGATCTAATCACAGTTTTTCAAACCCTAACAGTTAGTTATAGAGAAGATGGAGGTATTCTCTTCAGGAGAACACACAGGATAAAAGGCAACAGGTTCAAACCTCTTCAAAATTGTGTCTGAATACAAGAAAAGAATTCTTCACCATCAGAAAAATTAAACACTAGAACAGGCTGACAAGAGACGTGGCGGAATCTTCCTGAAAATATTCAAGATCTGGCTTGGCAAAGACCTCAAAAACCAGATCCAAGACCCAGCTTTGAAGAGAAGTTGGGATAAGTAGATCTCCAGAGCTCCCTCTCAGCTGAGGCTTCTCTGTAATTTTATGTTGCGCGTAAAAGCACACAATGCTTTTCCTTGTGATAATGAGTTTTGTCTTACATTTTATATTGTTATAATTACTGACTAAAAAGGTCATTCTGAAAGTATTCCATTTATTGGAAAACCACTAACAAACACTACCTTCTTCAACCTAACAAAAATATTTCATTGCAACATAGCTAGAAAGATGAAGATTTGAGTTCCAGTTAATTAAAGGCTAATATTCATGATGGCAAAGTATATGAAGCAATAAACAGATTCTGAGGTTCATTAAATGCCAAAGAGAAGTTGAAGAGTTTGAAAATTACAAAAGTAATTTATTGTAATTCTATGCCATTGAACTATGTGACAAGATAAAAGATACAAGCTATTAAGCAAAAAAAGAGAGAAAGACAATCTTTCTTTCATTGACTTATGGGCATTTAAACCATTGTATCAGGTTGCACTCTCAGCGATGGCACATTAGGAAAATGACTAAGAAAAATTATTTGAAGACAGATTTAAACAAAGATTAATTATTTGAAGCCTGAACTTTCCAAATTTCCTAACTAAGTGTCAAACTATATGCAAACTCAGGGACCTAAACACATTTTCATGAAAACGAACACTAGTTTCATGAGCAGTTTAAGCCAGACAAAAATTGACACTGACACAGAGATAAGTGGTCCTTTCCCACCTCACGTGCCTGGGTGCTACCATAAGGTACCACCCTCCATTAACGACAGAAGCTTTCCTGTAGGTATTCAGAGGACTAGGTCAGGAACAAAGAGATGTTTTGGTTTGGGATTTTTTTTGGTGGTGTTGGTTGTTTTGTTTGTTTGGTTTTTATCAGGCTGATTTTTGAAGTATCGGATCCTTAAGTTGTTTTACTGCAACAATGAGTGAACACTTAAGCTGGCACAAGTGAGGGAGTAGCATGGAGAAGGACAATAAGAAATAGGTGACTGATTCTTTGAGAAGCAGTACCAAATTTATATTGAACAGTTTCTCATTTGCCTGTGCAGACATAGGTTGTTTTATTCAAATCAGAAGTCAGTAATTGTTCAAGTGCTGTGTGAAAAATAAAAGATGTGTTCACATGTTAAATCGTAGGGAATCAGGATATTAAAACACCAGTGATTTGACTTCCTGGAACTGGGATGGACTGAGATTCTACCATTGTTATATAATGAGTCATACATTAAAAAAACCCAAACAAACAAACAAAAAAACCCCAGAGAGATTGGAGATATTGTAATCAAATGTAATGGTTAAAGACATATTCTTTACTTGATTAACCCACATTAATGCATTTAGATGATAACTGGGAAGAATGAAAAAGCTTCCTTTTTTATCAGCAAAGTTTCTTACAGGAAAATTGGAATTTAACCAGAACTTTTTGTGTTTTTTCCTCACAAAAATATATTTCATTTATATTTATTTTTGTAGCTATAGGGATCAAAAGTTAAATGGCTACTCGACTGTCTTACCTAGAAAAGGCAGTCTTCCTTCAAAATATAGTACCACATTATCACTTTGAAGAGTGAAATTTTCAAAAGTAAAATCATAAATCCTATTTCTTTATATTCAAACTGAAAAGTGCATTTTTATAAAATTGCACTGTATCCACAGAGTAGAGTCTACTAATGCACGCTACTGTCTCAGGGCAGATGTAAAGATGATGGCATCAAGGAAATGTTTGTGTAACCACTGACAAGGTCTTTGTCTCATCCGCCTTGTACTAGTGTTAAAACAACACTTTGTTTGGCTAATGCAGCATAGTCCAGCTGGCAACTCACTGATTTCCCACAGGAAAGATCATCTTTTATTTCTTTGTCTACTGGAGATGCTGCTGCCAAATCCTAACATAAATCTCAAGTAAAATGCAAAATATATTGAATTAGTCAAATAAATTACACCACGCAATGACGAAATATGCAAGCTGGAAGGAATAAATGTCAAATAATATACCAAGCACCATGCAGTGCCATGTTGACATATAAAGCTTTACTGGAACCATCAACTGCAAGTTCCTCAACCATATAGTGTGATAGAACTCTGAACCTGGCCAACCAGGCATTGGCACAACACTATCGAGTTACAACTTGTGGCCAGAAAGCAAATCTAGGTGTAAAACCCATGATACCCAATTTGTGGTTCTAGAGTCAGTATGCACATTGATTCCTTAGCATGTTTCTATACTTGTAACACAGACAAGCCCATCATCAAGACAAGCCCAGCAATCATGCATGAGGAAAGATCAAGATTTTAGCAGTTACCTACCAACAAAATAAAACAATAGCATTACAATATTATTTGGTGATATCCACAAATTTTCTAATAAACATAGAATCACAGAATGGTTTGGGTTGGAAGGGACCTTTAAAGATCATCTAGTTCCAACCCCTGCCATGGGCAGGAATACCTTCACTAGATCACATTGCTCACGGTCCCATACAAAGTGGTCTTGAGCACCTCCAGAGATGGGGCAACTATGACTTCTCTGGGCCACCTCTTCCAGTGCCTCACCACCCTCACAGGAAAAAGTTTCTTCCTAATATCTAATCAAAATCTGCCCTCTTTCAGCTTAAAATCATTTCCCCTCATCCTATCACTGCACTCGCTGATAAAGAGCCTCTCCCCATCTTTTCTGTAGGCCCCCTTTAAGTACAGAAACATAAGTAGTAAGATTTGGAAACACAAATCTTAGCAAGTGTTAACAACCAGAATCTGCACTGGGCATCCCCAAGAGTGTCTACTCTGACTGGCAATAAGCAACAAAGCCTATACTGCTCTGTATTCACTTACCAATCCTAATTTGATTAAACTAACATAGTTGGTTAATACATTCTACAATCAGGTTTTGATTTTAGTATGCAGACATATGAAAATTGAATAAGAAACTTCAAATGACAAGAGAGACATAGTAGGATGTCCCAATAGGTACTCTTGAGTTCCATATTAATTCCTTTTATTTAATATCAGTATCACAAGCATTCAATATCAAAAGAACACTATCCATCAACGTGTATCAGACAAAAGCTTTTTATATCCAAACAAAGCAGGGAGATCCTTCTTCACATGTGCCGCTCTTGATATGCATTAAATGGTTCCACATCTAATGCTTAAAACTGCTTCTGGAGCTACTGCACAAATCTGGACAACAGATCAAAGCCCATCTTATAGCTTCAAAAGTCAAAATGAGAGAAATCAATTTTAAGACCCCAAAATGAAACTACTGAAAGAAGGTCAGTAAACATTACAAATGCTTCTAAAGCACCAGAACTTAAAAGAAAAATCAGACATGTGATTTTGTACAAAGATATTGTATCTCATTATTGCCTTGAGACACTACTGAAAGTAAGTCGTAAGCTGCATACAGAATTATTCTATTTCATCACCTCAGCAACGTTATTTTTGATTGGGGAAAGATAAGCTGTTTCGATAAGCCAGATGCGCCTATGCTTCAAACTACCCCACTTTGTTCTCCAAAGGTCCTCTATCTTTTTTTCTCTAGTGTAACTATTTCATATCATCTAGATTTCTCTCCTGATGGCTGCCAAGCAATTTCCTTTAATGCAACGGGAGAAGAATGGCAACTGCTAATATATTTTTCTCCTTCCAATCTACAGATGAGTAGTATCTTTTTTTCCTTATTTTAGTAGTTTCACAAGACTTTCTAGTACATCAGTTCCACTAAATCTGGGAGCCTCCTAAATTTTTCCCTGTTGCTGAAATTCTTCCATCTGCAGTCTAATGTTTAGAAAAATATAAATTCACCATGAGTACATTTGCATCCATTTTTCAGCTGGAATCACGAGTGTGCTTCTGCAGCGGCACCTAATTACAGTTCACATCATGAAGCAGTTTCTACGTGAATGAACTGGAGTCCTTTTAGACAACAGTGAAACATGAAAACATCATATCCTTATCATCAGCTATTTTCCTTTGGTGATTCTTTCCTATTGGCCTGCACTGCTCCCTGATGCAGAAGTAATCACAAAATTCTTTATGGCCGTATATATACATTTTTGGATGCCAAATCTACATACTGCAAGTTATAGGAATTTTACTGTGTACGAAACAAAATAAAACGTTAAGGATTTCTTTTTAATTATATATAAAAATCAACTACAATTTTACTGATTTATGTTGTCTTCAGTTCTTCGTAATGCTCCCATACATCAGGGCATATTTGTTTCTATTTCAAAGTAAAGAACAGTTGGAAAAAATGTAAAACATTAGGAGAGTTCTTCTCAGCCTATTCTGCACTTCCATCACACGCACATTTACGAAGGTCCATGCTGCAACATCCCTACCATCCTGACTTATTATTGTGACCCTGACAGAGGATATCTAGAGAAAACAGTTTGAACAGGATCATAATATAGTGATTCTGCTTCTTGTTATTCTAAATTTTTGAAGTCCTGCCTGCTCTTTCAGTTGGACGTCTACTGTCTCTTCTGTTACACTAATTTTGGTCTTTGCCTGCACTATTTCAATGCTCTGATCCACCAGGAAACTATTAATATTATTTTGGTAAAATAGTTTTTTCCTAGTACTGAAACGGTTCAACAGAGCTGATAAGCCACCACAGTTGCCAAAAGTGAAGGGGGGGGGGAATGGCACGCCCATGGTAGCTAGAATTAAATTAACTTAAACTGCCATAGAACCAGACCTGATAGAATGTTATTTTTTTTCCCTGTCAGTTATCACCTGGGAGGTGGTAAATAAACCTCATCTGTGTTTTGGTAAATATGTTTTCTAATGCTGACATCTTGTGTAGGTCTAATGTGTTCCATTATAAAAAGTGTAATAAAAAGTCAGATTATTTCACCATGAATTTCTTTCTGTGAAAAATAACTATTATACAGGGTGTATAATAGATGAGATGACAATAAGGAGGCTATGACAGCAACCGTCAGAATATATTGAAAAAACACTACTCTAATTCCTATTAGAATTGAGAAAATAAACATCTCCAGATGATGGAAAAAATAAAAATACAGAAATTTCTCTTTACTCCAAATGGAAGCAGTATCTAAAAATATATAGCTTTTTCACAAAAGAGAACAGGGCCTCACTGGGTCAGTCAGCTTTTGAATCACTGGTTTATTAGCCCGATGATAATCCAGGTGAATCACTTATCTGAAAACATTGACTCTGAATGGCTGCATTGATCTGTGAAGTAGCAAGAAATTTGCTTGGGTCTTGATAGAACATATTGTTTAAAGGACTAAACACTGGACCAAGAAGATAAAAACACTGCATTTTAATTCTGATAGTGACATGGTTTTGGTGAAGCAATGTTTTGGTCGTAATTTCCCATTTTAGAACCAGACTACAATTACTTACTAACCTCATAAAAATCTAGAAAGTCAAATGGGGTTATGATGACTTAGCGATAATCTTTCACAAAGTCATGCTTCAGCTCTCTATAGAATGCACCTGGAAACTTCTGATGGCTAGAGGCTTCAGCTAGCGAAGCAGTTACTACAGGGCCCTTATCATCCTTCCACAATTAAACAAATGCCCTATGGCTCTCTTCAATAGCAAATAACATCACTGCATCTGAAGAGATGCAATAGAAACACTAAAAACAATAGCTAAGCAGGAAAGGAGGTTAATGGTGGATTCCTCATTACCACCATTACCTGTCCTCATTTTCCCCATCCTGAGTAAACAGCACAATTCTATGTCTACATCCCATATGTCCTATTGTTTTGTATATACATTTGTCCACCTACTACATTTTAAGTCTGCAGAACCAAGTGGTAGATTAGAATCCTGAACCACTGGGATAAGCCACTACTATTAAAAAGAGTTATGAAATCTGAAGCCCCTGAAATAGATTAAGACACTACTTAAAAAGCTACTACTTATTTTATTCACTTTATCAAGTACTTAATTATTAAATACAACAAAGGTAACCTGAGCTTAAAAAGAACAAAAACTTCATTTCTAAACAGCCAAAGCAGTTCCATTCTCTTTCCCATTTCGTGTGACATGCTTCCAAAACCCTGGAAAATTAGAAGAAAGATGGATCTGAAAGCAAGATGACACTGACAGCTAGATGTAAAATTACGCCCTCCAACCTCACCTCTTTCTAAACATAAAGGAAATTAACTGGTTTTAACTGCCAACTCCTTTTGTATCACCTGATGTAAGCTTGAGAATTACTGCTGAAATATTTATAAAGCATTTAGTATTTCCTTATTTAGGAACTTTTACTTTTCTATCTTAAACAGACAGCAAATCTCACTTGCAGGAAATAATTCCTGGTGTGTTATAACTATGGAATTCAGATATTATATATTAAAAAGTACTACTAATCGAAATAGGAAACCCTTTATAAAACCTAATTATTTTTAAAGAAAAAATAAAAGATGTTATTTCAAGCAATATAAAATTATTAATAAATGCAGTTGCCTCAAAGTGTACTTTCCAATTTTTTTAGGCTTCACATTCAAGCCACTACATTTGTGTCACAAATTGGTCCATTAAGCGGATTATAGTTCTCAGCTTACTCTGCAGGCAGGTATAGGCTGGGCTTATTAAGTAAACTGTCAACCTTTCTTGATGAGCAAAACTCAGAGGACTGTTTCATACTTTACTTCTTGGCGTCTCAAAACACAGAACTGAAGGCCTTTAACTCATGGTGAGAGTTATATGCATGTTTGCTCTGACTGCAGCAATAAATTGTGAAAACTTGCAATAATAGGATGAATTTTTAAGATTCCTTAAAAAATAATTTTTACTTAGTGGGCTGTTTTAAAGCTTTTAGGACAATCTCAAAATCTTAGGAGAATCAGCATTCTTAGTCATACATACCACCTCTACATAGGAGGGGTTCTGCCTCTATCTGTTAAAATTTATCCTCATATAGTTTTGAGTTATCTTCTTGCTTCTTTATCCAGTTAATCAAAAGCCAGTCTACCATTTCAATTTTTTTATTTCTTTGTTATAATTAGAAACAAATGCAGAAACCCTCCACATACTTAACTTCTATTTCTTTATTCAGGGCGTATACATTTAGTACAGTATAAAGTTTCATCTGAGTACATTTTCTACTTATTGCCTTAGTTCTTTCAGATTTGAACCTATTACAATGATCATGTAAGAGAAGCAAAAAAAGTTTGTTGGTACTGAGATTAGAATTTAGGACATGATGCAATTTCTATTCTATCATATGCAGTTTTCTCTTTTCTCTCAGTGCTAATGTTGCTGATGAAGGGATGCATTGACATGCTAAGATATCTTTTCTTTTTGCAAGGACAACAGATCAATGGCTTTCTTTGACATTAAATTCAAATGATTCCCTCACAGGAGGAACCCTAGTAGAAAAAGAATACTTTAATTCAGATTGTATTTCTCTGCTTTGTATATAGGTGGAAAGTCCCCCTAGGAGAGGAAAAATTTTCCTTGGTGAGTCAGTTTTATCTCATATTAGAATTCAAAATAGTAAGATGGAAGAGAAAGGAATTCTCGTAGTATGTGATTTCACAGATACTTGACAACAGCTCGCTTCTGATTGTGGAGGGACACTGTTTTTGCATAGGTCATAATGCTATTACTTTCACAGACTTTGTTATTTGAAATGCTTTTCATATTTGCAAATGCAGGGTTAATAAACTTTCTGTAGTCATCTATATGCTCCAAAATTTTTGTTTCCTTCTCCATAACCACGTAGACTTTTGTATCATTTTACCTTGAAAAATAGACTTCCATGTCTAAAAAGGTGGTGATAACATTTGATTATGTTGATGTTAATTGCAGTACAGCTGGAAGACACACTGTCTCTTATTGGTGTTGACTAAGTCTGCGTGGAAATATTTTAATCTTGACCAGAACATATGAAATACTTTTAAACAAAAAACTTCAAACTTATTACTCTGTGGGCTCCTACTACCATTTTGATTTATTGAATACAGCTGTTTCTGATACTGAAACTCTGATGTAGCATCTTTAATCCATACAGCATTATTATTACAGGCTAAATCAATCTGTCTCATATTCAGGGCATGGAGAATTTTGTGGTCTCTGAGGTTTGGAAGATACACAGAACCTGTTTCTAACTTCAAAAAACTTTCTTAAAATGAAGTTATCATCTTCATATTTGTTAGATGGGCAATCGTATGTTGATTTTTTTTTAATCTTTCGTGATAAGTTTAAAATATTTCCCATATCAGGTCCCATTTTTTCTTTAACAATTTCTCCATTTATGTGTACTGTGACTTCAGAAATGGATTTAAATGGATTTTGTCACTCCTTGCCTGAAGACCTTTTCTGAAATCTCCCCTTTTGCTAAAATTGCTGAGTTTTCTTCAAAAGTATCTAACCTGGTAGACCTTTAAATTGCGTCTAAGTTAGAGAATGGCCCTGCTTTAAGCAGTGAGATCAAACAAATGATCTCCAGAGGTCTCATCCAACTTAAATTACGCTATGATTTTACTGTATTTCTTGTTTAGAAGTCTGTGTCTCCCCTAAATACATGAACCAAACTCTTCCTGTAATATTTTATTCTCTCTCAATTTTTTTCAAATCTTCTAATGCTCTTAAGCAATGTCACTTATTCTTGCCTCTGGCAATGCCCACTGGTATTATTTTGTTGGATCTGTACTGTTATCAAACCATTTCAGGAAAGGCTTTCCATAAATTGGCTTTTGCTAGTACTAATATGCTCATCTTTTCTTGGTCCTTATTTGATTTCATTCCCTGCCTCCTTTTGTCCAAACCAGATTTCTTCTTCACAGTCGTGTATCATGAGAGGAGGATGAGACATAAACTTAAACAAGACAGCTTCTACCAGGTTGCCTTGAGAGAGGTTGTTCAGATCACATCTTTGGAGATTTTCAAGACCTGACTAGGTAAAGCCCCTGGCAACCTTGTGTAATCGCATAGTGGACTCTGTTTTAAGTATAAAGTTGAACCAGGAAGCTCCTGAGATTCCTTCCAACCTGAACGATTCAATAATTCCATACATAGATGTTAAATTTTCCCTACTCCAGCCTCACTACATTCCTATTCTTCCTAGAACACTTCACGGATTGAGTCTTTCAGAAACTATCCATATGGAGTAAGTGGAAACAAATGTGTATGCTAAAAATACCTTTAGTTTCGACTACAAACTAGCCAGGCAGTGTACTTTTCTGAAATGTGGTATCTACTCATGTCAGGAAAAAACCCCTCTGGATTAATGCTCTGTTTTCTTCTGTCAACACAAGTTATCAAATATAAGGGCATGGAGCCCAATTACTAGCACTAACAGCAATTTATATGAATAAATAGAGCAGAAGCAGGTGAGGTCAGGTACAGAATGAAAAAGTTATTTGCCTGTAAGTGATTTTCTTTGTGGTAATTTGCTGATATATATGTTGTAGGTTTTTTATAAGACTGGACAGTGAAATCCAGACAACTATTTGTCTCCCCACTTTATCTGCAGTGAACTCTAGCTTTTTTTTGAATTCATGCCCACCAATGATGTATCACATGCTTTTTTCTTTTTAATTCTTCGCAATCCTCAAATTTTAAGATTCTATTGGATTTGACAGAAAAGAGGCTGTGAATAATACATATAGTTGACATACTTTGAAGAACAGCAGTTACCACTAACATAAAACTATTTTATCTGCTTCCCTACATGTCAGGTTTCAATTTGTGCTCCCCATGAGCCACTACTTAGTTGAAGGAGAGTTCTAGAATTCCTTGCTGGATATAGAATTGAGAGCAGTTCTTTCAAATCCAAATTCATACTTGGAAGATTTGGCAATGTTTGGTAAAATATGAATAAAAGTTCAGGGTAAAACTGCAGATCTCAGAGACAGTTTGCAACAACACCATTGAAGTGGTTTAAGTTCTAGTCAAGTTTGCAATAGTGACTGCAGGTTACTGTAATTTTACAGGTTCTTATGCAGTTTGCTTTCTAAAGAGGCATTTAGTGCAATAACAAAGCCAACTGCATACATAACAGAAATTTAAAGATCAAACAGGGAGGTCATGTGAAGACAAGAGTGAGAAGTCCATATTTCTAGAATATTTCAGTGCACAGGAATCTTTAAAACATGACCGAGGATTGCTGAAGACCTCAAAGCAAACTGATCTCTGAGTTTATCAGGAGGGTGTTGTGATCTTGTTACTTACATTCTTTGTGGATAACAACAGGAAATTAAATCTAGAACTTGTGTTTTAACAATTCAGACACTTGTTAATTCATTGGGTGCATCTACATTAATGTTTTATTTCTGATCAGCAAGTCACTTTTACAAATGAATCTTCTGGTTTGGGGGGGGTGGGAGGGTTTTTAGTAGGTAATTTCCTAAATAGCTTTATAATATTGCAGAGTTGATAAAACATGTTTGATAGCTTTTTTTCATGAGCAGGGACAAACACTATTGATGACAGCTTTTGACAAACACTGTGCTGTGAAACAAACGCGATGGCATGTCAGTGATATTGACATAACTAGTACATACTGGTGACAAGCTCTTACTAGGATACTGTAACTATTAATGGCCTCAGAACAAACATGATTTCTCAACTAGGTTATGCTAGTAAAACATTATTTATATTATCAGAAAACCACAGCTTAAAGGCTGCTGAATAAAACCAGGATTGCATTACCCCCTGCCCCTAACCTGCCATGAATATGTGTAAAACGTAAGCAAAACATATCATTTATAGTAAATCTGGATATAATGCAGAAATGCAGACCAAGAAGAATAAGTCACTGTGTTAGTGAATGCATAAATGTCATACCAAATAGATACAAGGTGAAGCCATTGTGAGGGGGAAGAAATCATCAACATAAATATCACATTCCTCCTGTCAAAAAAATGGGTTGTTGATGACTTTTCATAACCTATTCTTTTGAGTAGGAGTAGCACCATTGACTTCAGGATCCAGACATGCATAAGAGGGTGAGCCCAGCATCAGCATAAGGCTGAGGCACTAGGAAGCTCGTGTGTATCATTTTTAATAGTTTCATTATCGGGCATAAGCAGTAATAATTGGATAATTTGACTATAAGTGTAAGTATCTTCTTACTTAGACTGATAATTTTTTTATCAGACTGCTAAGACTTTAATTAGAGGAATCATAAATTCTTGGTTTCACACACACGGTGTATTTCTGTAGGCCACAGAAATTGCACAGGATGTTTAGTCTGGTAACCTTGCCCTTGAGGCTTTGCTATTAAATCCCAGTGCAACAACTGATGGAGAATGCAGGTGACCTAGGCTGTAACTTATATACAACAGCACGTATTTATGTATTTACCATGCTACTAGAGGAAATCCTTATCAAGCTTTTTTTAAGAGGTTCCAGTGTTTTATTATTCAACTTTACTTGCCAGAAAATTCAGACTCTCATTTCCTGAGACACATCGGGACTTCCAATTATTTCAATTATTTGTTTGCAGCTTCACTTCCCAACCCAGGTATTTACGACTACAACAATTTTGCATGACCTTACAGCCTCTCAGGCCAGCATCTCTTAGAGAAGAGAATTAATTTTCAAACTACTCAAGACAGAGAGATCATACTTTGAAGATTCATGCCAATCAAAATAATAAAATTTGTATTGTTTTTATCATAAACCAAAATATTTTTAAATAAATCAACCAATACTTAAAGAAAACAAAAGCATAATACTTTGGGACTTGGCAGACTCTTCAGGTAAGAATGAAAAGGTAGAAGAAACACAATTAACATAAACTAGTAGTAGATAAAGTTAAGGGAAAAGGATCTAATCTTTTAAGTGCCAAACTCCAGAAATATTAATTACTTTTTTGAACATAAGTTCCAAGGGATTCAATTAAAAAAGATATGAGCTTATCAGAAGGCAGTTTTTCCATGAACACAATTGAGCAAGAATATGGCTGAGGCACAGAAGTTTCTGAAATGGTTTACCTTTGATCTCACTGTGTCATTTTCCCACATATTATGGAAAAAAAAGGAAAAAAAGCCTTTGTGATTCTGAAAAAAGTTTTCAAATACTGAAAAAGTGTTTTAAGAAATACTGAAAACAGAGGTTCAATACATGTGATGTCCCCTCTCAGTTCCGAATCTTTATGACAACGGGTTTTTTCAACATCCACAGCAATTTTGTAGGTGGTGATCTAACCAAATCATCCATCTTCAATGTTGGATATAAAACCAGACACTAGGATGAGGACAGCAAGGCATCTGGCTATTCTGAGCAACATTGTATAGTCAGTTGTCATAGGCTACTTTCTATGCCTCCTTCAGGCCTGTAACAGAAACTGCAATTTCAAAGGTAAAGAGAAATTGAGAACAATTGCTGACCATTTAGTTTGATATACATTTAGTTGGGTCATCTCAGAAAGAAAAGATAGTTGTGCAATTGTGAATTAAAGATGTGGAAGACAAGTGAGCAGCAACTATTATTTAGTTATCAGACCTACTAACATTTTAAGAAGTAACTAATTTTTAGTCATATAGTATTTGACAGTTCAGCTGTAGGCTGACAGCAACTAATAATAACACTGATAGAATTCAGAATAAACTAAGTACTGCAGCTAATCATAGCATGGAGGAAGTCATACAACCAATTTAAAAAAGAAAAAGGATGTATTTATAATGCCTTTACTAATTTATTTCAAGGTCTTGCAAAAACAAGTGTCTTAGAATTGTATAAACAGTGGAGTAGGACTATAGCAATCAAACAGAATGTATCAATCTTAGAAATTTGCTGACACAAGGAAAAATAAAGGGTTCATTATTAAAGAGTTTCAATATTCTGTAGTTTCTCAAACAGGTAATAAAGCTACAAGTGCATCAATGGTCTCAGTAAAATTCATTGTTTTTTTTAAAAACTGACAAGATCAGAAGAAAAGCCTAGATGAGTTACTCATAACTGAATAACCTAGCATCAATCATTTCTGCCCTCAGGCAGATTGTGCATGTATTTTTCTTCAAAATATACAGTGTTTTTCATGATAAAAATAAAAGTCTGTATTTATAATTAGAGCATAGCTGAAACATATTTAAAAAAATAGTAATTTTTCTTTTTCAAAAAATTATATTAATTCAGGACCAACTAAAATGGGTGCCACTAAAATGAAAGTCCTCCCCACCAGCTGAGGCATTTTTTTCAGAAGGATGGAACTTCCGAGGGAGACAAACAGAACACTTTGTAACTGTCCTTCCTTTCACTGAACACATTTCCTCTGATGTAGGCAGATACAGAAGGAATGAAAACTTTTATGGGAATTTTGAAATTTCATAATGTATTTAATACAGAAAAAGTATTTTGATAAGAATTTTAATTTTAATGCTGTTTTTACTGTGAAGAACACATTTACCTGCTGCTGATTTTTAACCTTACTGATTAGAAACATTTCGCTCAAATTTTCTGTCCTTATTTTCATACTGAATTCTCTAGAAACATACTTGAAAATGTTTTTTAATGAGAAAGTATATGTACAATATTAACAATTATTTGCTACACAGCTGACTAACAGCAGATTTCCTGGTGAGTTTATGTGATTAATGAATCAAAGCTAATCAAATATTACATTTTGCGTTTTATATGCCAAAGTACTTGCAATCTCACATTTTACTGTTCAGTACAAAACAATCATAGTCTTAAGTTCATCTTCGAAATAGTGAGTACAGTGTTTCTATTCTGCTTTGTTATTTTCTTTTTCTAAACAAACAATGGTCTTTCACTAGGCAGTTAATGTGTTGACTGAGATGGATTGAACAACCTCTCTCTATTTAGAAGGCTCACCTAATTGATACTGTGGTTTAGTACAAAACCAAATATTCACATTAAAAATTAATTGCCAAGTGGTTGAAAATATTTACACAACAAACCAGTACAATAAATAAGATGATTGAGGGAGTTCAGATATTCTCATAAACACTTTTCAAACAGTGGATGGTAAACTCATTTAAACTCATTGAGCGAATTACTTGCTATGAATAATTTCCTTTATTCCTAAAAAAAAAAGCCTCTAAAATCTCAAGTTTAGGTAATCACTTTTTGTTTTATATTATCAATTAAAAACATTTCCAGCTAGTAATAACATAAGGAAGAAACTAACCTTATGGTTACTGGTGAGTCACAACTTTTAAAAATCACAACAAAAGATGCTTCAGAGGATTACATAGTGTTGCCACAAAAAGAAACTGCAAAAAGTGCAGAGGCAGAGTATTCCATCACTTAGAAAAACTAATTTCATAAATTAATCCAGACCGTAACTGGTATAATAAAAATATTGATGTCAGAGACTGAAGTCTGCAATAATAAAGGGACTTAGAGAGAATTAAAGAGGATATAAGATATTACAAGACTAATCACAACTGATATTAGCACAAATCAGATATCAGAGGCCATATTGCATAAACTTAAGCTGTGTTTTCTTTAGAAATATCAAGTCCTAATCTCTCAAAAAAATCCATAGACATCAAATCATACTGATTCACATATGCTAAACAGTTATTTCATAAAGTATTGCTAAACCTTGGTTGCACAGTCATTGCTAAAAATTTATATCTGCCCTAAGATGAGCTGAATCGCATTCCAGGCAGGCAGAGCTGATAATATTTCTAACTCAATTATTTATAGTAAGTTCTAATGATACCTCATTATTATCTTGCATTATTTTTTGTACAGATGAATGTATTTGGAGCCTTGTGGAAGACATTGTATTTGAGAAGTTAGTTGTACAATGCCATCAGCAGATACTGTTCTTTAACTATGGCTTCTACTGATAATCTGATATGACTTTGCAATAACACTATTAAGAATAGAACTGAAATGGATATTTATTGAAGATTTAGAAGCCATATAGACCAGGTAATCTCAGGAAACAAAGAAGTCATCCCTTTTCTTGCTTTTGTTTGTTTTTAACTATAGGAAGAAACTGATTCAGAAGGGTAATATTATTTTAAGCTATATAACAGCTTAGTGTTTCTGAATGCTAAGAAATAAACTCAGGAACATGACAGGAATACTTGATGAAAAGTAGCAACTATGGTGGAAAATAAATACCTGACCATTTTGCTTGTTTTGGCTGGAATAGAGTTAATCTTCTTCATAGTAACTGGTATAGTGCTACATTTTGGATTTGTGCTGGAAATACAGCTGATAACACAGGGATGTTTTAGTTGTTGCTGAGCGGTGCTTACACAGAGCCAAGGCCTTTTCTGCTTCTCCTACTGCCCCACCCATGAATGGGCTACGGGTGTACAGGAAGCTGGCAGGGGACAAAGCTGGGACAGCTGACCCCAGCTGACCACAGGGATATTCCACACCATACAATGTCATGCTCAGCAATAAAAGATGGAGAAAGAAGAGGAGGCAGCAAACATTCAGAGTCATGGTGTTTGTCTTCCCAAGTAACTGTTCCGTGCGGTGCATTTCTGCTTTCCTGGAGACGGCTGAACACCTGCTTGCTGACGGAAAGTAGTGAATAAACTTCTTGTTCTGTTTTGCTTGCATGTGCAGCTTTTGCTTTACCTATCAAATTGTCTTTATCTCAACCCACGAGTTCTCTCACTTTTACACTTCCCATTCTCTTCAGAATCCCACCAGGGGAGAGTGAGCGGGTGTGTGGTCCTTAGTCACTATCTGCGGTCAAAGCATGGCAACCACAAATCTTTGCCCCAGTGAAAATGCAGTAGAAAATTGCAACTAATTTGAAGAAAATCTTCCTTTAATATCAAAAAAGCTATGACTGTTCTGAATCAGCACTGTTGCAGTAATTACTGACTTGCAACCAATGAGACAGCATATGAATGAAGCTGCCTGAAAGGAGGTGTTGTAATACACATATACGTAAGTTTGAAAAATTGTGGTATATTGCTTTGTGCCTGGTCTTCTCCATCTTCATCGATTCATTAGTTTCATGGCGCATTCAGTACCCAAAGAGGGAGGGAGCATGGAATATTGCAATACTATTACAATATGAACCTGGAAAATTATTAAACCAGCTTAAAGACATCATAAATAATGAATAATAAATTACAATTTACTAGAAAAATACAAGAACTAGAAATGTTCAGGGTGATTTTTCAAAAACAACTCAGGAAAAGAATAATAATACCCTTATGCTAGAAAGGAAGAATAGCTAACCTGGGGTTATTCCCCAGAATCCAATCAGGACTGGGAGATAAAAGTAAAAACTAACAAAATAAACAGATTAAAAATCCTCTAATACAATTATTATTAGGGAAATTATAAGAACCTTAACTAAAATGATAGCAATATTAGAGAAAATACTAAGAATGCCAGCCTATTAAGAGATGATTTTCTATTAAAAAGCTAAAACAAGTTTTAATAATTCATCCACAAAAATGTAAATATGGGAAAGAGTACAAAGTAAATTAAATTCATGTCTCTGAAATATTTGTTCCTGCTTATAGTTAATGACATTGAAAATATCGCATGGTGTTCAACCCACTGGTTTAGGTACCCCAGTGCATTAGGAATGGAAAAACAAAAAGGAATTATTTAACTAGATACTGAAAACTATAGAGAGTAAACAATAGACTACAGATATATCATATACATTATACTGTATGTCACCAAAGGACTGTGATTAATGTAGAATTTTGTGCAAGTATGCATGTATGTGAGAAAGAAAAATGGAGAATATATGCACACACAACCTGAACAGTTTGGTCCAGAACACCTAAACAGAACACCCACTAAAAATTGAGTGCATCAGAAAAAAGAATAAAGAACTAGACCTTTTTTTCCCTGATTTTTAGATGTGGTTATAGTAGAGACTATTCTGTGTCTTATTTCCATTGCTTGAAGCAGAAAATCGTGTCTGCCAGCGTTTCTTTGAGGGACACCTCAATAGGGGCTTTGCTATCCGAACATTTCTACACAATGAGGTGAGCTGATCTGACATCTCAACACCGCTGAAAGGTGGAGCTTCCTTTTTCTCCACTCATTATTGTTCTCATGAGAGTTCTCCACGTTCATTCATCTCAATAATTTTGCAGAAGACTAACGAAGGTGGAAAAAGATGATGCTTCTTTGCTGGGTTAGCAAGCCAAACTAGCTTATGCCAGTGTCAGATGAACAGGAGAGATGACTCAAGAAGACAGGCTGCACAATAAGGAGCAGGGGAGAAAAAAAATGAGTAACACTCAAGACTTCTTCTAAGCAGCAGAAAAGTGTTCTGTTTTACTGCTACTTTTGGAGGAAAATAGTGTAAATGTTTGCCGCAACACACAGGCGTTAATGAGCAGAGGAATGTCTCCTTTCACTGTGGAACAAGACAGCTACAAAGAAATTCAACCAATATAACACTTCCAAGAGTTTGATAAATCAACTGAATGCCCCATTAGATCCTATTCAAAATTGGAGATTGCCTTAACTCAGTCTATTTTAGTAAATATTAAAAGATGACTCAGTAGTTCTGAAAGAAATATCACTGAAGCAAAGGGAATTAAATCTAGTGGGCTCTGGACCAAGTTTTACATCATTAACACTCATCTATAGTCAGGAATGTTCCAAAATATTTAATATGCCTCTAATTGGTCTAGAATAATTAATTTTTTAAGTTCTTTCTCCTCAACTCCACATGGAAACACACCTATGAGCAGACTACGCACATAGAGACAATTATTCTGGAATAATTATACTCCATAAAAATCTAAAAGGAACACAAAAAAGGAGTAAGTATTCCTTCACATACATCTTGCATGTATAATGGAGTTACATGTAGTGCAAGAAATTATCTTCACAACTTATCCCCAACTGCTAACATTATATATAAGCAAAGTAATTTTCATATAGTCTCTATTTATAAACTTTTTTTCATATTAGTCCATTATATACAAGACCACAGCCCACTGCTGCTTATCTGTTATTACTTTCATAATAGTAATAGATAGCTTTTTGGAATCTCTGCTTTTCAGCATACAGACCCTACTCCGCACACTTGGCTTGCGTTTCCTGTTTGCAGATTGCATAACCTTACACTGAGCTGTTTAAAAATACATTTTGTTGAAAGACTTGTAGTAGCTCAAACAAGCCATGTAAGGAAGCCTCAGGAAATCACACAATGAAACAATTTAATCAAGATGGAACAGAACATATCTTGCTGAAAATTATAAAATTTGCTTTACAGGAATAGAGCTAACTTTTGGAAATCACATAGTAAATGTTTTGGGTTTTTTTCTCATTTAGATTATTTTGAAATTAGAATCTTTAAGAATCATAGTATTCACTCTCAGATATTTTTCCATCACAGAATCATAGAATGGCACGGAATGGAAGGGACCTCTGGGGATCATTAGCGCAACTCCCCTGCTAAAGCAGGTCCATCTAGAGCAGATTGTACAGAAACAAGTCTAGGTAGGTTTTGAGCATTTCCGGAGAAGGAGACTCCACAACCTCCCTGGGCAGCCTCTTCCAGTGCTCTGTCACCCTCACGGTAAAGAAGCTTTTCTTCATGTTCAGGTGGAACTTCCTGTGTTCCAGTTTGTGCCTGTTGTCCCTTGAAATGTTTCTGGGTACTCCCGAGAAAGGTCTGGGGCTGGGGTTGGAAGTGACCTTAAAGATCATCTACATCCAACCCCCTACCATGGGCAGGGACACCTTCCACTAGGTTGTCCCCATTCTCTTTGATGCCCACTCTTTAAATATTTATAAGCATTGATAATGTTCTCACTCAGCCTTCTCTTCTCCATACTAAACAGACTCAGGTCTCTTAGCCTTTTCTCATAAGAGAGATGCTCCAGTCCCCTCATCATCTCTGTGGACTCTCTCCAGTAGTTACCTGCCCTTCTTGAGCTGGAGAGGACAGAATTGGACACAGTACTCCAAATGGGACCTCGTTAGAGCGGAGTAGAGGGTGAAGATAAGCTCCCTTGACCCACTGGCCACATCCTTCTTAATGCACCGCTGGACACCATTAGCCTTCCTGGCCATGAAGACACACTGCTGGTTCACAGTTAACCTGCCGTCCACCAGGACTCCCAGGTCTTTGTCCACAGAGCTGCTTTCCAGCAGGTCAGCCCCTGACCTGCACTGGTGCAGGGGGTTACTCCTCCCTAGGTACAGGACTCCACACTTGCCTTTACTGAACTTCTAACAACCACCAGAAGAATAACACAGACTCTTCAAACCTTGCATGAAATTAAAAATGCATGAAATTCAAATTTATGACTAGAGCTGACATTTTTCGCATTAATTTCCAAAAAGTCTACTACATCTGATTTCCACAAACAAACAAACAAACAAACCAACCCCCAAACCCTCACCCTTCTTAAAAAGAATGGCTGTTTGGCACCACTTAGCAAAATTCAGATTAAAGGCTACCTGTGGTAGATGACCTTTCATCATTAGAGTAACTACTTCAAACAATGGCTAACTCCATAGGTCCACTTCCTCTCAGCTAAATTCAGATGTAGGTACAAAGCTCCTTTCGCTTTTTAGAGCAGCTTTACTAATGTTCCAAGACAGCTTTTGTGTTTCAATGAAAACACTGAACCTGAAGATATATGGTAAATAAATCTACATGGGAATTGCTTGCAATGCCCTTATGAAGACTGATGCAGTTGTATACAGATAGCATATACAGATTACATGGCTAAAAGTGTTTTTCTTAATTTGTTTAAATTATAAACATACTTAACTTGTTCATGCATAAAATAAGTCAGATAACATCACATCGTCTTCAAGAAACAAGGAGACGCTAAGTGTTTCACAGATTATAACAGCAAAACCATAACAACTAAACAAAATAAATTTTGAGCCAGTTGAGTGAAATCACAATTATTTTGTGCCTTTAAAAATTACTTCACGTGAGGATCTCCTTAGACTTCAGAATTAATTAATTAATTAATTAAATGTCTTCCAACTTTGAAAACTTGATTACTGCCTTCCATTTTAGCTGGAGTCTCAAGCTCAACACAAAAGCAACATAGCTACACTGATCAGAGCACACATTAATGATTTTAAAATGTTTCCTAGTAGAAGCTACATTAAAACAAAATACAGACAAGATTTTAGAGTCCTTCTGGAATTTACAGTCCTACTAGTTTAAAGAAATGTGAATCCTTCAGGAGTAGTCTAGACAAACTCTTGAAAAAGTCAAAAGCACATGAAAAGCATGAAACCAATAGTATGTATGTATTCCCAAGGAATTTTTAGGCACACGTTAAAGCAGCTATTTTAAAATTTCTTAAGTAAAATGACATTGGAAACTCTTTCAAAGACTGAAAACTGCTTTGATACTAGAAATCCATAAACTTATTTTTCCATCAGCCTTCATGAACATTTCAGTAATATAATCAGCGCTTTGTTCCTACTATTTTAGGATATCCAACTTAACATTTCAATCCAGTAAGGTCATAAACAAAAAAAAATTTAATATACTTTTCCTCTTTACTGCCCATTCAGTAAAGCCTTAAACTTTACATTTTCAAGAACTGAAACTTTATTAAGTAGAAGAGTTCACAGATCCTATTTACACAAGGAACTTAAGAATTTTACTCTATTACAATGTACAAATGGACATGAAGCTTAAACCTAATGATAGAAAAAAAAAGGCTTGTGTTTGGTTGGGGGTTTTTAGGATCAAAAAGATACATATTTTTCCCCCAAAGTGGCACATCGGTTTGCCTAAAATTATCCACACTACCAAGAAAGTCTTCAACTCCCATGAAAAGTAATGTAATAAAATGTCTGACTAATCCAAATAACGATATAATACAAGTAGAATTAAAATTATTAAAGTTCAACTGATGCAAACTCTTAACTTCCTGGAAGAAAAAAAGACACGGATGAATATTAACATTCATTGTAATTTTAATCAGTGATATGCAAAAAGGTTGTGACTTTCTGATATGAAATAGTCCTTGACTTTCATAATTCTTAAGCACTTTCCTTCATCATTTTGCTGATATATGTTCTATTTTAAAATCAGAAGGATAATGGATGTGCTTCTTAAACAGTAAATTGGGTTTTATATCAGAGATCTGTCAGCACCACGACATGTTGACCTGA
Source organism: Dromococcyx pavoninus (assembly GCA_033558185.1). Taxonomy (NCBI): domain Eukaryota; kingdom Metazoa; phylum Chordata; class Aves; order Cuculiformes; family Neomorphidae; genus Dromococcyx; species Dromococcyx pavoninus. Next base: position 874,688 of record JAUMJL010000269.1, on the reverse strand, counting down.
CAGTGGTCTTCCGTTTGCAGCTCTCCTTCTTGACTGCTTTTCAAGGTGATAGGTCAACTTTAAGAAAATTGCAGAAGATCCCTTTCTTGATCCCTCAGGAAACATCTTAGAGTCACAACATTCACTGCTTTTATGGCTTTTCTAACAGAGGAAAAGCAGAGAAATCCTTTGTTGTCACATGTATTTTATTAATTAAGGGCATTTAAGATTTGGGGAGATAATGTAAATTGAAATATATTGGATTTTTCTACTGCCTCTAGGACAAACATAAAAATTTACGAAAAATCTCAGTGCAACACAATAAACGATACTTGTTTTTAGTGAATGACTTCCTTGATTTCACCCTTTTTTAAATAAGGAGAGCATTAAGACAACATCTTACTATGAACACTGAGTCTAAGACTTGCCAATAAAATAATGAAAATCAAAGTTCAACAAGTGTCTACCTGCCACAGTACATTACCGTACATATTCATTAATTTGCTATGCTGACTGCTCCAAGCATAATGATAAAGTTTTTTAAACAAAATTATGTTTTATAAATCTACTAACATTGTAGAAAGATAATATGATAGATTATGTCCCTGAAGACTACTGCTATCAGCACTGCTTTATAATACAACATGTATGAAAGCAAAAAAATACACAGAAAATTAAGAGCTAACTATTACAGAATCTGCTTTCTATTTGCTTTTGGAGACTTCCTAGCTTGGCTTACTAGGTGTGGTAATATCTTAAATTTACATATTTTTATGTTACTTCCACAAAAGCTTTGTAAATGTCTAAAAAGAACGGATGCAACCATCTAAAACTAATCTCTGAGAGCTTAATGTATTCATTCACTAATCCTAATGTCTACACTGGAAATGAACTCTTAGCTATGACTGCGTGTCCATTTTGTACTAAATTCGTATTTATAGCAATGAAACTTAAATATACCAGAAATCAAAACTCAGAACAGAGGAACTTGACAAAAAAGCACAGATGATGAAGCACTTGGTGTAAATGTATATCACATTTTTTAAAAAAAAAGAGAATTGTGACTCTTCCAGCACCACATCTGCATGTTTCTACTGCACTAACTTTTTAAAAGTAGTTTCAAATCTGTATTCAAAATTCATAAAAATAAATGACGTGGCAAATGCAGTACAGAAGCCACTGCTGACTCTTTTGCCATAACATGATTCTTTCAACAAAGCTCTAGAAGGACCTATATTATCAATTACACTTCTGTCGGCAATCAATAGAAAACACTATCATGCTTTAATGACTGAAAATGTAAGTATTCACAAGTAATTGCTTCGTGAAAACTATTTATCAGTATATTTTCATGGTAAAATCAAGAAAAATGGATGCTGTACTTAAGTTACCTTTGGACATTCCATCTTGCACTGCTAAGTATCTAAGAAAGTGATTATGATAAAATATTGTTCTTTGGTTCTTAAAATACTATATATTTGTTATATCAATTTGGCCTTATTGTTTAAGAAGCTATTCTCAGTTTACATTTCACTGAATGGTAAATGAATGCTAACACTGCTTTCTGATGAGATAAAGGAAAATCACTTACTTTGAAATTAGCTAGAATCTTCATGACAACTCAAGTCACATACCAAGTAAATTTGCTAGCATCCACTCCAGGATGTCCCTCAAATTAAAAAGTACTAAGGTGTGCAGACACTGAGAATCAAATGTATATTTCTCCAGTCACTTTGTTTACTACTGTTTTTAAGACATGTTTCCAGAATAACTCTTTAATTTTGTCCAGGCTAAGGAACAATGCAAAGACAGAGGTAAAATATACCTACTCTTCTAGCTAAAATATCTTTTAGAATGTTGAAAGCTGCAGTGTCACAACAACCTTAACCTTGGTGCAATATTTTCTTTCCCTTTCTTGCCTTAGATATGGCTATGCTAAGCTGTTTACATGCACTAAGTAATCAGAAAAGTAAATTCAATTTTAGAGAAAACAGGGGTTACTTTTCTGCCAATTTAGCATGCTAAAATAGCTCCTCCCAAATGTAAATGCTGCAATCTTCTCATTCTGAGTGCTTTCCTGTTTGACATGAATATCAGAAAGCAATGGGGAAGGTTAAGGATATAAACATATCTATAGATGCTCTCATGAGAAGTGGACCTGAACCTCTTCAGCCTCAGAGAATCAAATCTACTCCTTCCACTTGTTACCCAAAACGTCCAGACATTAGTTTACTATATCAAGAACAGGTACTGTGGCAATCACACAGGGAATAAGTCCTGACTTAATTTGTTCAAAGAATACTGGTAGGTGCGTATTCTTTGAAAAATTCTTCATTTTTTTTACTTCATTTGAATGAGGGTACTTCCCTGCACCTCTAAGCCAGAGATGATGAATCTAAGTTGATGTGACACTGTTTGACACCATACGTTTCACATTACCTATGGAACAGATATTAAGAGGCATCTCTTCAGAACTGTTCTGTGGAATTTTTACAGCATATCCTCAAGATAGGAAGCTTAGCGGCTAAGCTGCAGATTCCATATTTCTCCTTGGAGATCACATAAAATTTAGGATTAAATTCTAATCCATCGTTGGGACGTGCAAAGCCTTTTGATGATTGCGATGTCGAATAAAACAGCTGACATGTGGTTCAAGAGGCAATGCAAAAACACAGGGCTTTTGAAAGAGAAATGTTATACAGTCATCATCATCACCACAGTGTAAATCTGACTTAAGACAGAACTTTATGGTTGGGGAAGTGCAAATCAGTCATATTTCTCTAACTGGATGAGGAAAAATAAATCCCAGTAACATATGATTAGAATGACATTTTATATTTGACAGTAAGTCATGTTATGCCACACCAAATTAACAGGAAATGTTTTAGTGAACTGTGTATTTTATGGCAGCTTTCCAAATACAAAAATCCATAGGAATCAGCATCAATCTTTTATAGGTTTGCATAAATCTCTACTAGGGTTATTCCAGTTATGTTAATGATAGAACTTTAAGCAGAATGGTAACTGCAGTAGGAAAAAATCCTTCTCAAATTTCCTTTTTGTGCTTTTCTAGCTCTACTAAACTTCATAATTATGTCCTGATTTATGATTTATTCATCAAAATAGTGTGCATCTGAGTACAGGATATGTAATTAAGCCTTCAAGAAGCTTTCAAGAATAGAATTGTCTGGATGACTACCGTTTGAAGAAATGCTGTGAAACAGTGAGTTGGAATTAGATGTACAGTGTAACTGAAGTTCATTCTTTCTCATAGACAGCTAAGTGAGTAGATTGTTAAAGATCACTACATTGAGATACAAGAAGTAGTAGAACTCACAATGAATGAATAATCCATTTTTAGTTTCCTGAATGACCACCTAAGAATGTCATATCAAAGGAAAAAGTTATTTGGACAGTTATCGGTTTAGGACTCTTAAAATATCAAGTGTTCCTAAATGTGAAAAATATTAATTTAACAATGTTTGCATGCATATTTATTCTGAATGGTTTAGTGACAGTGGAATGGCAGAAAAAAAATATATTTTTTAAAATTATTATTTAACAAAGCAGTAGAATTAACAAGCCAGTTATTTGAAATCAGAGCTAGTCATACATCTCAGTCTTTGAGGATACATACTTGTTACTGTGTGTGTTAACTTTTGTAACTGTCAGTAGGTCTGCAGTCTTGGCTCACTGTTCATCCGGATTCCCCAGTATCAACCTCAGCAGCTACCCTGTACTGAACTTCAACCTACAGCAGCAGAAATTTTTGTGTTCTTGCTCACACTGAAATCAGACGTATGCAAGGATTACAGTCAAATACTAAACATTCCAAACAATTTTTAATTTATACCAAGATCTTTGATGATCTAAGTTCAAATGGACGCCTATGAGTGTACACAGCTCAGCCAGGCTTTAAAAGGAAGACAAAAATGCATGTTGGTTCAGGAGTTTACATATACATAGCTCAGTACAAAACCTGATCTTAGATATTAAAGTATAAAAGCATTCAGAGACATACAGATAGCTTTGAGTAAGCACAAAAGCAGAACTATGTAATTGATATAATGTAATTTTCTTAATCAAGATGATTTTGAAAAAAAAAACATGAAGCAAGGGAAAATATCAGGTTCCATGTGCCTTCCTACTTTCTTTTTTCATAAGATGCTCATGCAAAAGCCTTACAAATGCAAACTTTGATGAAACTGTATAGTCAGCACTTAAATCCTGTAAAAGCATAATAAGTGATCAGCTAAATGTTACTATAAGAGCGTTGTAGTCAATATATTATTTATTCATAGGCTTCATTGAATATAATTGAAATGTACATTCTGATGAAGAGGACACATTTTTACTTAGCATGTTGATTTTAAAAAAAAAAAATCTCAAAACATACCATTTTTTATGATTGGCAGAAAAGAGCTCATCCCTAGGCAATATTTGGAGAAAATAGACCAAAGCTCTGACATTATAAAGTTTTGTAATAGACCGTTAAGAGTTTTTACCCTTAGTTACATATTATTTTACCCACAACAATAAGAGAAAATTGTGCATATATGATTACTGTTTGCTGAGTTAGGTTGGTGGTTCCTCTTAGTTCTGAGTTACCACACAAGCTATCATTAAAATTGACAGTATGGCACTTTTATTAACAAAAAAGCTAAAGGTAACAGTTTACCTGAGTAAGGCAAAAAAGTAACTTCAATTTTTCCTCCAAATGGAATTATTTTCAGTTGCCTGGATAAATATTTTGGTAACGTGCAATGAATTTTGAGAACAAATAAAATAGTTAAGTTCAGTCAATCTAGAATTCTTGAAAATTTCTGATTTCCCTAAAATATTTTCATGTTTTTAGAGTTAATTCTTACAAATTAATCTATAATACAGTGCAATAGATCACTAGCTATACATCTGGTTAAATGCAACCAAATTTTCTAATAGGAACTACATACTACAGCTTTTAATCACAATTATTTTACTGATTTGGAGATAAGTTTCAAATTGCATTAGAAATTTAAGCATGAATAATTTTCTGACAACCATGCAACTCCAGAAGCCTGTAAGATGTGATACATTAAACATATGCAAAAAAGTTTCTTGATGATTTGTTTTTTCTTATAATTATTATTTCAGATTAATTTAAAATATGATTTTCCCCTATATTCTGCCTGATTCAACCACATACACATTTCCTTTATGCGGTGTGATTTGATTACCAGATATGAAGTACTGATGTGAATCACACACTGTGAAAAATGTTATTCAGTATTTCACAGAACACACTGCCTCTGCAAGAATTTAATAACAGAAGAACATCTTCAGGATGCTAGCTATTATGAGGTAATAACTTCAAGAATTAGTAACACTTCACTTCTGCCATGTAGCTCTAGGGATGCTTTGTTTAATTCATATTCACTGTAATTTGTTGCTCAATTATGCCCCTGCTCATTTGTAACTGCGGTCCTTTTGGTCAAAAGCAAGCCAAATGTGTATTTACACTGCAGACTGACTGTAAACTAAGCCACAGAAGATAGAGAAGTTAGTTTTGACACCTATACACTGCCACCATCTTACTACAACCACTGAAATAGTAATTAAAGAAGGCTAACACGATTACACAGTGCCAAAGTGGGTGCTGGTCTCTGCACCCAAGTGACAGGCGATAGGACAAGAAGAAATGGCCTCAAGTTGTGCCACGGGAGGTTCAGATTAGACATCAGGAAAAATTTCTTCGTTGAAAGTGTTGTCAGGCACTGGAAGGGGCTGCCCAGGGTGGTGGTGGTGTGACCATCCCTGGAGGTGTTTAAAAGATGAGTAGATTAAGTACTCCAGCATATGGTTTAGTAGGGGACAGGTACAGTTGGACTTGATGATCTCAAGTGTCTTTTCCAACCAAGCGATTCTATGAGTCTATGAAGTACTTTACAGAAGACCGCTGTCCTTTAGACCTCATGAAGTCAGACTATCACAACAAGACTATAACAAAAAGGAAGTGTAAATAAGACTTCATTTAGGCTAGTTACAGAATAAATACTGGCTACCAACCTTCTCAACAAGTTTTCTCTACTTATGTTCCTATACCTGTCAGATTTTATAAAATATTAATGAAATCAGCTTCAGAAAGATGACAAAAAGCAAAAAGCCAACTTCCAAAAGATTAAAATCAACAGATATCAAGATATGCATGAAGCTTGAAAGGTTACATGTATAAAACAGTATGCCTGCTTTCATTAAGAAGAATGAAGGAAATACCAGAGCCACCCTCTAGAATTGCCTTCCTATTAAACCTTCAGGACTTTAATAAAGTAAGTCTGGTTTACTTGATGTCTAATAACTGAATCTTCCACTGATGTTGGTTAATTTATTCATCTAGCTTTGTTCTAACCTACCAATACAAGAGTAATTTCCACCCACATTTAATTTAATCACCATAAAATATAATTAAAATAATATAGCAAAGTAGCAGCTAGCTATCTGTCTTTCTCCACGCAGAAAAGTCAGTCATTAACAAACTTCTTCCAACTTAGATCCTGGAATTGTAAGTGAAAAATAGCTAGAATTCAAATTGTACAAAATTGTGAAAGCAGTTCAAACACTGCATTGTAACAGTTATTACATTAGTGCCATTAGTATGCTGAAATTTGACTGGTACTACATAACCAGAAACCTACATAATCTAGAAATGTATAGTAAACTTTGTGTGGCCCTGTTAACACTAACTACATCGCTACTCCTTCTCGCATCACAGAACTGTGATTATATAATTTTTTTAAACTGTAATTTTACGTAGTAAATTTAGAAAGACCTGCAGGAGGAATACTATTAGGTTAGTGCAAAAATAATCGCTGGTTTTAACCATCCACTTGAAAGCATTATATCTCAGCTTGCAATAAAATAAAATATTATTCAAAATAAGAACCATTACAATTTACGCCTTTTTGCCAACAAGAAACAAGTCTATTTATTCCAGTAACATATAATTCTGAAGTCCTAGAACTGATTAATTATTTGAAGGCATTTTGAGCTGCTGCTTGGTTGCGGCAAAACTCCTCCTACAGGAAATTGTTGAGATGCTTGAAAATGTGGTAATCATTGAGAGAGAGGTCTGGTGAGGACGATGGGTGACGCAGAGTTTCAGCTTCTGCATAGTTATTTGCGAGAAATGTGATTGGGTGTTGTCATGGAGAAGAAATGGTCCTTTTTGATTGACCAATGTTGGATGTAAATGTTGCAGTTCTTGGTGCATTTTGTCACTTTCATGTCAATACTCCTCTGCTGTTGATAGGTTTGCCAGGATTCTAGAAGTTGTAGTGGATGATTCCACATGCTGACCATCAAATAGTGATCGTGACCTTCTTTTGATGCAGCTTTAGTTTGGGGAAGTGTTTTGGTGGTTCACCTTGGTCCAGACACTGTGCAAAAAGCTGTTGGTTGCCATATAGAATCCATTTTTTGTCACGTTGCAAAGAAGTGCAGAGCAGCCTTTGTACTGGAAATTTTTGTTGTTGTTGTTGTTCAGCTCATGAAGCATCCATTTGTTGAGCTTTTTTGATTTTCCAATTTGATGCAAGTTTCAAACAACTGTTGAATGGTCAACATTCAATTCTTCTGCAACCTCTCAAGTGGTTTTGCATGGGTCCGCTTCAATAACAGCCCTCAGCTGGTTGTCTTCTATTGCAGACAGACATCCACGACCCTCCCCCTCTTCATTTCCATAACAAAATTTTTGGAACCAAGGTAGAGTTGACCAAATGCTTGGTTTACTGATATTACTAGCAGTTTTCGCTGCTTTATATCCCCTTCTGAATTCATACAATAAAATCACTCAAATTTGTGCATTACTACATGGACACAGTTTAAATGAAATTTAACCCGAAATAAGCATCACAATTTACAATGACAAAAACAGCAATTATTTTTTCACCAACCTAATAGGTATAAGATACACTGATTATAGAACAATAACAGTGATACTAAATTTATAGCCTTTATATTTATCACACTGGGATAAGATACACAATTCATCTCTTCAGGAAATGGTGGAGAACAAGACCTTAAAGTTACAGAGTATAAAAGAAATATGTCAGTTGATTCTTATTCTCAAGGAGCAGGGAGTTGATGTAGAAATTACTTCACGCATGGGCCCACGATCTTACTGAGATGGAGACATTCATAAATGTGTAGTGTAGCATCTAATGCCATTTTTAGCAGTCTACATCCCACTCACTTCAAGTGAGTTCCATGAGGAACTGACCACAAGGAAAGTGGAAAAAGGTGGGTAGGAAGTATTTAGCCAACCAGCTGGTAGGGTGTTACATGAAACACTCTTCAGGGCTCAATACTGAGCTATAAATATTTAACATTCATAAAGAAGGAGGACTATCAGAACTATCTTGAAAGCAGGCAAAATGTATTGACAGGAATTTCACAAAGTTCAGCAACAGTAAATGCAAAGTTTTGTACCAGAACAGTTCAGGCCAGGCATTGGCTGGCTAGAAGTCAGCTTAGCAGGAAAGACCTTGGAGAGCCTTGTGAAGTGTAAGCTGAACAATTCTGTACTCTGGTGGCAGAGGTAAGGCAACTGTGTTCCAGGCTGTATTAGGAGCGTTAAAGGAATTCATCATCCCCTTTTATTTGAAGCTTGTAAGACTGTATTTAAAGCGCAGTCACATTTCAGACTCCCTTGTACAAGAAAGACACTGATATAGTGGAGCAAGGCTGGTGCAAGGCCACCAGCATGAAGAGAAGGCTAGAGGACAAGACACATGAGGAGAGACTGAGAGAAACGGTTTGTTCAGCCTTAAGAAGGCTTAATGGAAATCTTATTGCTGTCTTCAGTTACCCAGCAGCAGGGCACAGTAGAGATGAGTCAGGCTATTCCCAGAGATGCTTAACAAAAGACATGAGGCAATGGTCATAAATTGCAATAAAGGAAAATCTAACTAGACAGTAGAAAAACTTTTCACAATGAAGACAATCAAAGCCCAACTGGACAAAGCCCTGAGCAACCTAACATAATCTGAATGTAATCTGAATCTAAATCACACTTTTCAAACCAATATGAAAAATGAAGTGTTAAAAAACTGAAAAAAATGAAAAAACTCCTTTTAGTCTGAATGTTATGTCCAGCTACTAGTCTAGTATAGCTTTTTATTCTTGGGAAAAAAGTATCCTAAAAATAATTAAAAAAACAAATCAACATACTCTTCTACAGAATTCGAATTCTCTGCCAATGACCTAAATCTGGGCAGTCAGGCTTTGAGACTTGCTAACAGCTTTCAGAGTGCATTAGTCTTACTTGCAAACTATTTCCTCTCTGGCACAGCTAAGAGGAATATATCCATGCCTTCTTCATTAACCCTATCTCAGCAGCATTTGACACTGAAGATCAGCATGTGCTGCTGACTTGCCTGGGAGACTGGCAGAAATGAATCAGTCACCCTGAACTGGATAGGTCAATTCCTATCAGTCAGCTTCAAGACAATTCTGATGTGTGGTTTCTTCCTAGCCCTGAAACCCCTTATTTGTGTGATTCTATGAGGACTATTTCTGCTTCTTGTTTTGTTTAACACAAAATTTTATGAGAGATCTTGAGACACCACACTTCTCCAGTGTCAGCAGAAGCCAGCAGATTCCTTATTTTATTTCATTCCTGCAAACACAGATGGACGTCCTTGTGAAAAAAACGGAACATATTGTTAAAAAATATCTGGAATAAGAGAAAGAAAGGTGCAGTACTGGGGAAAAAAAGAAAATTAAACCAGGGCCAAACACTGCTGAGAGGTTTGATGAGGTACTTGTATATCTTCTTTGTGGCTGTGCTAGAAAGGCAATGCTTTATCAGGAATATTAGTACGTTCTGAATGCCATAAGCAAGAGCTGGCCAAAACTAAGGTACTTAGGCTCTCCTGATTCTTCACTGAGCATCAACCCACGAACAGTGCCATCAGCCAAACATACATACACACTCTCACCACTTTTCCTTTCATATTTTCCAGTTGTCCATTTATGTTTTTAACGGCTTTTTTTCAGGTTAAGGAATTAGATTTTGATACCTGAATTTTGGTTGCAGCACAGAGAGAGTAAATCATACTGTCTGGAGAAAACAAACAGAAAAAATATAGGGTTTATAGCAGAAAAATAACCAAACCCAAATGACTATTGACACCTGTTCCATACTTAATGCTCCTCATAGACAAAGTCTTCAGCTATCAGTTTTTGGTAGCCTACAGAAAGCATATCTAGTCATTAAAAAGTAATGTTCTAGTGTAGTATGTGAATCTATTTAGAACACTAAATAAAAATAATGATATACTCTGAGAAAGTTCAATTAAGTATCCAGTAAAAATTCCTATGCCAGGAGAAAAATTCTGACTTCTTACAAACTATAAAAATTACCATAGTTTTCACCAAGATATTTCACCTAGTACCTCACAATAAATTAAAGTTGTCACTAAATATTTATGGTCTATAAGTCTGTTAACTGAACTCACAGATGACTGAAAAAATGCTTTTTAAAAAATTGCAAAATGGACTTTTATCAATGTGGTAAGAATTTATTATCCCCTGATACTATCTTTATCATTCATAATATTTTATCTCTAAACCAACATAAGTTTCTAATGGAAGTTTTCCAGAAAATGCCCATTCTTGGAAGGATTCCTCTTATTACTCTTCCCAAGATACAGTATTGTAAATAGCAGCTGGGAAAGTAAGTGGTACTTCCATTTTCTATATTGTCCTTCACTTAGATACGTAGCAAAACTACTTTAATCTCACAGGTTTACTCATACAGATTACGTAAATTACAAAATCATATTTTACATTAATTAAAATGATTACACTTTTGCCTAATTCTCATCTACATGTGAACACAGACATTTGTTTTTTACACAAAGCAGTTGTTTCCTCCTTGCCTTTTATTTTTATTTACTACTTCACACTATTTTATTTATAAGAACTTATTGTTGCAAGGCTGGTTTTCATTAATACTACACAAACATTTTATGTAATAAACTAATATCCATTAAAATTTTTAGTCCTATTGCTAGCTTTGCAGTTGCAGTTCTGGACTGTGCCTTTGCAAATTAGAAGTATTATCATGATTACTAGCTTCCTATGTTCACAAATGTATGTTATTAGAAGATAGTACGGTTTGAGAAATGTTTCTTAAATAAGTCATACCTTTTCATTAAATCCACATTTCTAGTACATTAAAATCAGAAGCTTAAACAATAGGACTCAATAAACAACAATATACTTACTGGTTTACTACAAAACTTAGTACAAGATTCTTTAACCTTTAGTCACAGGGAATAACACCTACAGGCTCAATGTGGAAAGCCAGAAAGATAGTCAGAGGTTTCTCCTCTGTCACTATAAGAAAAGAACTTCTACTCTCTAATGAAACGACAAAAAGGATCTGCTTCACGTATTCTGATTCTACAAGTATTGTGCTGCTGATCCACCTTGACATCAACTTTGGTGACACTACCAGTCACTTCACTGAAAAAACACTGAAGTCACTAATATTCTTGCAGTTGAGAACTGAAGTCTAGGCTCTGAGAGAAACAGTTTATTTTCACAATTATGGAATTCAGTTATTAATTGTTCAGAGATTTTGTTTCATCTTCAAGCAATGGCTTCTGATTGAAAGGAACTCAATCTTTTTCTCGCTTGTATGATTCACTTGTGAAACTGCAATAGTTCAATTTTATTTAGTTTCCATGTTATTTTATTTCTGGCAAATGCAAGAAATGTATATGACTGCTTTTTCTAAAACAGCTTCATAAGAAACAATGCTTGTACATCCATGCTGCATGTACGCTTGCCTGCCTTCATTTCTAAAGAATGTGGATCCATTGGTCACTTCCAACTAAATTTGAGAAAAAGGTAGATTTCAAGCATACTCAGTTGGAGAAGAGAGAAGAGTGCTCCAATCGAGGGGCTTGTCTCTCATGTTATTAGACACAAAATACCTTACTAAATATCAGTAGGAAAAACTTAATTCGAGACTAATCAAACAGAAAACAAAAAAAACCTGCAGGATATCAATCTTTGTTAGTTTGGATGCTCATTGAAGTACCTGGTGCAATGTTTTATTTTGATTTTGTGTTTTTCCATGTGGTAGATTGCAAATGTTACACAGCTTTAGAGAGACCTTTCAAAAACACAAGAACCATGACACTATTTATGAAGGTCTCCCTTAAAAACACATCTTATTTCCTTTCTTTGGAAAAACATGATCCAGAATGATCATTTTAATGAGACAGTTTGTTACTTGCAAGAAAAGAAGATGCTGTAATAACTTCTTCAAAGGATACCCTGTGTACCACTCTGCCTCTGAGAGTGGGCTTATGGGACCCTGAAGAAAAGCCAGCATACATCTGAAACAGTCAGTTAGACAGGAAAATAAAGAAACAGAGTGGCAAAAAAAAAACAACCAAAAAACCTGAAAATGTAGGCTAAAAGATACAGCACTAGATATTGCAGAGCATGACAGAATCCCCGAATCCCCCCATATAATGATCATATTGCACTAACTAGAATATTTTTTTAAACTCCCACTAGTTAATAACTAATATCTACATTATAATATTTTCTAGATATCAAATGAAATATTTTCACCCCATTGATTTATGCATGACAGAAACCCAAAGTGAAAATATGGTCTAACAGTTGAATAATAGCCCCAAACACTATGTCAATTCAAAGAGCCTAAATTAGGCTCTAAACCCTGGTTCATTCGAAGGGTAGTGAAGAGAATGAGGCACTTTAGCAATTCAAAAGGATGAAGTGCTAGGAGAGAAACCATCTAGGAGATACTGAATTCCAGGACCTATGTGAAGTTCCATTCCTCTTTGGAGTTCAGTCACTCGAATCAAGACTATAAAAGTGATATATCTGAAAATGCAGACCATGAAATTATTTTTGAAGACTAAAACCTGCTTTCAGGAAGATCTCCATAAATAATTCTTAAATCTTTTACATATTTATTTAGGAGTTAGAATATGGGCTCAGGACGTGGTGACTTCATTTCTCTTTCCAGTTCACAAAATTTCACGTCTACAACTTCCCAGCAGCATACCCTGATAATCCAAATGTAAAATTATCTTGCCCAGCAGCCCACACAAGAGTTAAGAAGACAAGAGTTACGGCTTTAAAAAAACTACTAACACAGGGAGTCGGCCTCCAGACTACTAAGAAGGACATCCAGTTAGGAGTCAGCTGATGTGCATTTAGCCTCTCTAAGGTATGAACTCTAACCTGTGACTTCAAGCAGAAAAGGTCATATGCACATCTCAGCTGGAGCTGCTTTCAGAGGGACTGTTTCAGCAATCAGAACTAACATTTTGCTTGTGCTTTGCAAGTTGAGAAATGCTTAGCCATGTAGTTGGCTAAACGTTGGTGCTAAATATGCCATCAGGCAAGCTTTTTTGTTATCAATGTTAAAAGTGTATCAACTTAGAACTAGTAAAAATGAAGAATATTTAATATTATTAAAAGAACAAGAACTCATAGTGCTTCACTTGCCTGAAGTAAAAGATGAAATACGGGGAATAATAACCTAAATCTTCCTTAAGGATGACCTGATAAAGAAAAACTTAAGGAATACCCAACAGAGGAAAAAAAATCTAGAGTTTACTGATTTGTTAGTGGCAATTTAGTGATTACCTCTGCATAGGTATATTAATACATCCTCCCACTACATTTTGTTATTACTGTTTAATGGAACATTGTAAAATAGAGTAAGAATTGTTCTATTGCTACTAAAAGGCCATTTCTTTTCTCACTTAGGTGAAAAAAAATCAGTTCTACCTGGTGACAGGGAAAGGGAAAAATTATAATCCAAACAGAAGCAATCCTGTTAAAAGCCAGTGATTCCCACAACAAAATTTATATCCAAAGGTCTGCATGTTTTATATTATTGGCAGGTACAGTACTGTCAAAGGTTGACACACAGTTAACATTACTGTTAAAAAGATTCTTTTTTCAGATAACAGCAGACAGAAGAGTCTGTGAAATCTCATGCAAGCACATGAGATTTCAGCATGTGTAACTCACGAAGTTCTACTGATACCACTGACCTTATTTTGTTTTTTTAAATTAAAGTGCTGGATGTTATACAGTTTTATGCATTGTGTGAATTCTTAATATTAGATGAGCAATTGGATGACCGAATGCCTTCAGAAGTTATCAAATAGAATATTAAAACTTCATTGTTCTCCTAAATCACAATATTACAATGCATGTTAAATATGTCTAAAGGCATACTAGAAGCTCATAAAACAATCATGACTTAAACAGGTTTTAAGTAAAAGTCTGAAACATACCAAAACTTCAGTTTTGTGGATTTTTAAAGATAGTATGTCCTCTAAGTGGTTGTTTAAAATACTTACACAGTGAAATTTGAGTATTTTCTGGTAATTATACATAGCTCTGGACTGAAAATTTCTAATGGTATTGAATTAGTTAAGTTAAGCATTGGCATAATTTGCAGCTATAACAGACACTCTGACACCGCTACCTTCAAGTTGTATTACTTTTCTAAAGACGCATATTTTCTAGTTCAACCAGAAGTTACATATTCCATGCAGAAGTTATTTTCTGAATTTGATGGACTATATTACGCAGGAGATCAAGTTGTATTTGCTGTACCTCTGACTCTATACATCTAAAACTTGACAAAATAAATGAAGGGCACATGAATTCTAAAGGCATGAAATGAGTTAGTAAAATATTGTATAAAAGACGTAAAAAAAACCAGCTAAAACATACTTCCTGTGAAAAATATTTTTTCAGTTATACCTTACAAAGCAGTGACTTAAAAGCATAATGAGCTCATTCATTTGAGATGTTATTACAGTAAAAATTATTATCTAGGCATCCTAAAATGGTTTGGGGAGAAGCTTGGTGAGTAGATGCTCTAAAAGGTTTCTATCCAAGCTGAACTGTCTGCCCTCCCTTCAAAAAAAAAACCTGTTGAACATCATTGCAAGGTGAAATCCACTGACAAGAAAAAATGACACATCTGGAAGATAAGTAAAAAAAGTAAGAGAAAAGGTGAGCATGGACTTTCCAACCCAAAGCTTTCTATGATTCTACAGAGCAGTAGGCAAGACTGTAGAAAGAGAGGTCAATACACCTGTTTTGGAAAGTAAGAATGTATGTTTTCAACTTCTGTGGAATAAAAAAAGGTTTATCAAATTCTAGCTGACAATGTCAGCAAAGCATGCACACACATTTGCCTAAATAGTTTCAGCTAAAAAGATATCCAATAGATAACTGTAATGCCAAGCTAAATCATTAGCAAGTGAACAGTAAGAAAAGCCTGGGTATTATTTATTTTTTCTATAGATTTAAATGTGGACTACCAGTCTTCTCTAAATAAATACACAATTATCAGTCTTGAAAGAGAAAACCTGGATCATAAAGTATTACCCCTAATTTTATGCAATGAGACAAAATAAAATTAAACTAATTCAAAGCTCTTGGATTTTTTTAGAAGAATTAGAAGAATTGGGCTGGAGCGGCCATTGGAGTGGGAGCATGCGCAGGGACTGCATCAGCCCTCATGTGCTCCCAGCCTTGCACAGGTTCTTGCACTCTCGCTCCCTTACAGGGATGCTCCTTGCGTGGGGCCCTGCACGCTCATTGCTTAAATTAAAAAAAATATGTAGGAAATAGTATTTCATTCCATAAAACACAAGCTTAACAATACAGCTGTCACTAAGACAAATCATACACAGAAGAAA
This sequence comes from Dromococcyx pavoninus, assembly GCA_033558185.1. Lineage (NCBI taxonomy): Eukaryota > Metazoa > Chordata > Aves > Cuculiformes > Neomorphidae > Dromococcyx > Dromococcyx pavoninus. The sequence goes on along the minus strand of JAUMJL010000269.1, from coordinate 858,954 downwards.
TAGAACAGAAATGCTATCTGAACGATTCTTGAAAGAATGAAAGATCTGCTAAATTTTAGCAGGCAATACCTACAGAGAGTTTCAATAGCACACGGGTAAATCCAAGTAACATATGCAGAAGCAGATCTTCCTTTCATATTATGAGAAGCACAGTGACACAAATACATAGAAATGTTCATGTGATAATGGCAAAACTAATGGATGTCAAACATACAAGATAGACAAGAAAATATTTTACCCTTTGATTTGGATTTACATCATTTTTGTACAGAATACTATGTATTGCCTACCAACTACACAGAAAAATCTAGTAATGACAATATACATTTAAAAAGCTATTCTTCCTCCAAACGACTGTTACACAGGAACCTAACAGTATGCCACACCTGCTTCAAGGCATTCAAAAATTTTCATCCCACACTTGTTTCTGCAGTGTATTTTATAATATGTTTTAACCTTGTCACACATGGTGCAGAACTTTCATACTTACTGCAGTATACAACTGTTTAGACAAATGATTAAGAAGTCTTCCACTCTCCCCTCCCCCCCCAAAAAGTTACACAAGCTAATGATATTAGCTTTCAGTCAAGGCACAACATGCTATCCACACACTCCTGTTACTGAAGTAAAAACAAATCTATATTCACCCTTGCTATCAAGTTCTCAGCATCATCTTTTACAAAAACATGGATGAAAAGTAACTTTTTAAAAAATAAAAACCTTTCTTTCAAACACAAATATTCAAACTGTTAACTGTACATTAACAAATACAGTCACAAATGTATGAAAAACTAAATTATGTGTTTACTATTTTATTATAATTCAGACAGGATTTATTATCTCATCAAAATCCTGTTTCGTCAAGTAAGTGGCCTGACGAAAGTTTATTGAAGGTCTATTTGACTCTAGAATTAGATTACTTTTTACATTACATCCCTTTCCTTACACGCATCCCCATGCTTACACTCATCATCTCCATTCCTCAGGCACCTCTCTGCCATTCACTCTGACATTGCTCTTCTACATTAGTTTCAGTTTGCAAAGTTTGAAATAGTTTATTTCCAATGCATGAATTGACAGAATTTAACCAGCTGTCTCTGTAATTGTCTCCAGTTAGAACATTTATTCATTAGTTCATAAAAAAAATGATTAGTAGAGAAGTCTTGAAACATTCTTGTCATAATGTTTTAAAATCAATTTACATTTACCTCCTGTAGATAATTTAAATCCTTCCAAGGTTCTTTTTCTGCGTAAAATATCATGAATTAAATGAATTGATTTAAGACAACAAGAAACGTCAATCAAAAACATGAAATGGAGTCTAAATGATAATTTACTTATCTATTTTAAGTCATATGACTGAATTATATAAAAAAAGATTTACTGGAGATTCTAGTGTTTAACAGATTTTCATACATAAAACAGCATGATTTCTACATGCTTGAGGATATTAACCTTATAATTGTAACACTACAACTATGAACAATATCAAGCTTCTCCCACATTTACAAAAATCAAGACTGTGTTTAAAATCTTCTAAAATAACAACAGCAGTATGATTAAGTCATGCAAGTTATAGCTGGAAAACATAATATGAAATACAAGCTTTTAAAAGACATGTTCTTACGCATTAGTATTTTTCCTGCTTTTACAATATACTATCAACGTGGTCACCACAGTAAAAACAAGTACAGAATTAGAAAGGAACATAACTTTATGAGGGGAAATAAAAACCTCGTTACATTGAAGCTTTCCATGTTTAGATCTAATGCAACTGAAGTGCCTCATCAATTCAGTTGCATTGCTATGTGTATTGGCATAAAGGAGGAGATACCAATATGCAGCAGAAGCAGGCAGGGCTGTAGCAGCCACAACTTTAGTTAGCTCACACTGTTACTAAACTCTGTTGTCCTCACTGCTGTGAAAAAGCTGAGACCCCAGTCTAGTTCACTGATCAGCCAACAAAAGTTAATTTGGTGCAAAGAATAAACATCCAGGGATGAAACCAACATCTTTGAATTACCATGCAAATTTACGTTGCTTTAAATGCTCATGGAATTACTCTGTAGAACTCAGCTTCCTAACTGATTTAAAATGAGTAAGACTGCAATGTTGCTGAGAGGGCCACTCCCACCCACACAGCTTGTGCTTGTTCCTGTTTACCCTTCTCCTTGCATGTTAACAGCTGTTAGAGGTGATCCAACCTCCTCTAGTGTCAAGAAACACCAATGTAAATGCAAAAGGGAAGAAAGAAGCATGCAGTTAGGACGAGGAGGAGGGCAGGACAGAGGAGCCTGGTGGTAGCAAGAGCTTTGATTGCCTCATGCCCAAAGACCGTAGTCTGACACTGTTAGCTTAAGCAGGCTGGAGTATTTTTCAGCAGAATCAGCTCCTCAGTCAGTCAACATCACAGTATCATAGTATCACAAGGTTGGAAAGGACCTCCGAGATCACCAAGTCCAACCCATAACCCAACACTAACACCAACACTAACACCAACCATCATCTAAACCATGGCACGCAGTGCCTCATCCAATCTCCCCTTAAACACCTCCGGGGTCGGTGACTCCACCACCTCCCTGGGCAGCTTCACCCTTTCAGTGAAGAACTTCTTCCTCACATCAAGCCTAAACTTTCCCTGACGAAGCTTGAGTCCATGCCCTCTAGTTCTGTCACTGGTCACCTGAGAGAAGAGACCAACCCCTGCCCGACTACAACCTCCTTTTAGGTAGTTGTAGAGAGCAATGAGGTCTCCCCTGAGCCTCCTCTTCTTTAGACTAAACAGCCCCAACTCCCTCAGTCGCTCCTCATAGGGCTTATGCTCCAGCCCCTTCACCATCTTCGTTGCCCTCCTCTGAACACATTCCAGTATCCTAACGTCTTTCCCAAACTGGGGGGCCCAGAACTGTACACAATATTCAAGATGAGGCCTGACCAGTGCCGAGTACAGGGGGACAATAACTTCTCTGGTCCTGCTCACCACACGACTCCTGATGCAGGCCAGAATGCCATTGGCCTTCTTGGCCACCTGGGCACACTGCTGGCTCATGTTGAGCTTCCTGTCAACCAGCACACCCAGGTCCTTTTCTGCCTGACTACTCTCCAGCCACTCTGTCCCCAGTCTATGGCTATGCATGGGATTGTTGTGTCCAAAATGAAGTACCCGACATTTGGACTTATTAAACATCATCCCATTAGAATCGGCCCATCTCTCCAATCTGTCCAGGTCCCTCTGTAGGGCCATCCTACCCTCTAACAGATCAACCCTTCTTCCCAGTTTGGTATCATCTGCAAACTTGCTGATGATGGACTCAATCCCCTCATCCAGATCATCAATAAAGGACAGTAGTAATAAACAGCCTGAAACAGGAGTAAGATAGCACTGCCCTCCAGAGCACCAACAGTTTAAATTGACTCGGTGTTCACTAAACTATACTTGCAGATTATACAAAATTGCTATTGTTAAACTGAAGCAGTTCCTCCAAGATGGATGTATTACTGCCCAATAAATATTTCTCAAAATATTCCTTTAACTTGACATCTACTTGCCCCAAAACATAGTGCCTTTTCCAATAAATTAGCTATTATAACAGAAAGAGAAAACTTTTTTCTTGAAAGCTATGTTTTCCTAGAGCGTTAAAATCAGATCGGAAACTGTTACTCCTACACAGTAAATAACAAAATAGTTTTAGTTATACAACTTGGATGAATATAAACAGAATATCAAATCACAAGTTTCAGAATGTAAAAAAATCATATTATCACGATGGTTAAAATGAAACCCTTGCTATGAGTTATTATTGAAGGGTAAAGGGTAAGGAAGTCCTTCATAACACACGTTACTGATAATGGCTTGAAAGAGGAGTTTAAACAACAAAGATTGAGAATTCATTCCCATACATACAGACTGTAGACTCCTAAACGAGGAACAGGATGAAAATCCATAACTTCAATCTCAATAACCATTTTTTTCCTCCTTATAGGCAGTTACACTTCTTTTAGGAGATGGGAATGGTACTTCTACACATAGGTAAGACTCTCCCAGCTTGAATAGCTCTGCTTTTGTTTTTGAACACAGCAACAAAACAATTCTTAGCATCACTCTCTTTCTAAGTCCATCTAACAGACGTTCTCACTTTATCCCTTAAACACTGGCTGGATGTAGCTCACTACTAGAAGTGTCTGACTGCTTTCATGGAACACAGATGGAAGTAACAGTGATACTTACTATGCAAAACCAACTGGTTTACACACAAAGCCAGGAAGAAAATCTAAATTCAGTACTCTGGCTCAAGGAGTTCAAATCCATATGCTGCAGAAGGATACTCCAATTCACCTGGCAATAGTGTTACTAAAGGAGGACCTGTAGAGGAAAGACAAACTCCTCCTCCTTTCCTGCTGAAGCATTACTGTTTTGTAGTAAGGAATTCAAGGTTCAGGGAAAACAGAAAAAAACCCCATTCTTTCACAGCTTTATTGGCTCAGCATAAAAACATTGAATCCATTCTAGCAAGCAACAATGGACATAAAATGCCAAAACCCAAATCTTCCAGAACTCCTGCATGAATGATATATGTTCTAAAATATATTGTCCAGTGAATTTCCTAGCTTGCCACATTCTAGCCCTATGAAGCCTAACTCTTCTCAGCACAGTATCAGCACTTTGAAAGGACACATGGAGTCTTTTCCCTCTGCGATCTTTTTCTTCTCAGTAATTTTGTAATTTGTTGGTTAAGAATCTTTTAAAACTTGGGAGATAGACTGGAATTCCCTTTCTACAGTTCCCTTTAAATAATAAAATGAATTTTCTCCTTGAAAAAGTGCTTTTACCACTAGTTCATTACAGAAAAGTGGGACACTAACACTTTATTCTCTCATGTACAAGTTCAGAAAAATACAAACAAATACCATTTGGAGAGGATCAGAAGTGAGCAGAGGTATCTTCCTGCTGTCCACATTTATATATAGACACTTTCCTACTTGTCAGTCTGTATATTAACCTTTAATTTTATTCCTAATTTTACCCATGCAGTACATGTGAATTATGAGCATAGAACATGGCATTCTGGATTCCACTTAGAGGACAAAATAATTAAAATATAAATAGCTTGTTATTGTAGAAGACCTTGATTGGATCTTACTCTTAATCCTAACTGCTACATGAATTTGCATTTCTAAATAACACAAACCAAAACACTTTCTTGAACGATTCAGGAACGATTCTTTTTTTGGTGAATATTTATTAAGTAATGTATTTCAGTAAGTAAATCTTAGATTTAGCCAGAGCTGAGAAAAGTCTTCAGTATTCTGTACTTACTACTGGTTGTGAAAGCAGACTTGGGAAGAAAAGTTTATCCAGCAACTTTCATGAAAAAGTTTCACAAAACACTCTTTGCACAAGCAACATGAAAGAATTCTGGAACCTTTACTACAATATTTACAGCCAATATACGTGTAACAGTAATTTGTTAGAGTCTATGCTAAGGGTTTAAGCCACACTGCACGCTCACACCAATGGCTTTTCATCTGTGCCTAGTTGTTTGACCTGGAGATGCTGGACACATTGCCCACAACCCTGTGCCTTGTCATGCTGTTAAAAAGAATTATCATGTCTTAACTATATTTGCCTGCTGTGCTTTCAACCCTCCTGTCAACTCCTAAGTCCTCCATTAGAACTTCATTGACAATTGTTCATCTCTGACAATTGAGTACTTAATAAATCTGAAGCTCCATTTAACCATTTGTTGGAAAAGAGAAAATGGACACCCAATTCTACACAGTGGCAGTGAGATATTCCTTACTCTAGCCTGATTTTTTGCTTTTTTCACTAAAGTGAAAGATGTTTTATTTTCACTAATAATGAGAAAGTTTTTAATGTACACAATTTCTACTCCACTTAAAATTTGTTTAGAGATGGACTTGTTTGTAAAGATGGGGTTTTAAGAGGACATTCTCAGAGACAACAGTACAGAGAGACAGCAACAGGAAGACTGTTTCAGCAAAACAAGGGTACCAATGTATTTCATAACTGTAGTCAGACTTGCTAACACCTTGACTGTGTCCAAACAAAGAAAAATACAATTCAGGAGTTTAAGCACAGGTGTTTGCTCATATTAGTTCATCCAGTTATATATTGCACATTTGCATTCTTCATCAGCTGAACCTTTTTTTATTCCTAAAAACTGACAAAAGTAGACAAATAAAACAATATAAAGTAATTTGAAAAGCCTTTATCCTAGTATTTTCACCCACTTACCTCTAAATTCATTAGAAATTGGAACTGTTACTGAAAGTGAAGTTTGTTAGATCAAGTCCTCTTTGCCTTTGAACTAGTGGTGAACTCATGTTTGTTTCCGGGTTAGTATTCTTCTGTACTATGTGGAAGCCTTGAGTAGCCTGGTCTAGTGGAAGGTGTCCCAGCCCATGGCAGGTGAGTTGGAACTAGATGATCTTTAAGGTTCCTTCCAAGCCAAACCATTCTATGGTCCTATGATTATTTTTCAAGCTTATTTTAAAAATGAATGTATTTGCCAGTTCTCTGTCATCCGATGTGACATTCACATCCAATTTATACCACAGTGTGCTAGTATATGAAAATACTTTCAATTAATACTACAGTATCATTTGACAGCATTTTGTTAAATGCGATGTAGTAAGTGTTGTACACAATTCTACAGGCTGACAGTTTAACAGAGCATCCATTGCCAACACGAAACAATATAGAAAAATTGTGTCACCAAAGCAATACACTTGGAGGCGAATCATCACAATTCCCATAGCTTTAAGATAATACTTCTATTAAGTCTGAAGGTAATTTCAGCAACCAGCACACTCCAGATAGTTTTAGCAACTCACACATCTTCCCAACGGGCTTCATCCCCAGCTCTAAATCACTATGTTACTTACACTTGATAGTAAATTAACTAACACCACCTCCATACTAGCAAACGTACCAGTGAGTTTTTTCTCATGGCTCTAATAGTGAATCCATCGCAGAGCTGCTGCTGGCCTTTCTTTGGGTGTTGGGGGCCTCTGTCACTTACGGGCTCTGAGGGGCTTGAGCCTGCCTTCTTCATTACTATCTCCCCACCAGTATCCACAATGGAAAAGAAGCAAAATTATGGACTGCGAAAAGAAACAAGCAAACATCAATGCCCTGCTCCCAGCAGGTTCACCTCTGCTCCCTTCCCACCCAGTGATACCCTACCCACATACCCCTCCCCGCTCTCTTCCCTTCCCCACCCTCTGTCCTTCCCAGCCCTCTCCTGCCTTCCCTGCCCCTGCCAGGGAGCATTAGGAAAAACTTCCTCACTGAAAGTGTTGTCAGGCACTGGCACAGCTGCCCAAGGGAGGTGGCTGGGTCACCATCCGGAGGTGTTCAAAAGCCGGGTAGATGAAGTGCTCAGAGATACGGTTGGGGGTTGGAACTAGATGATATTTTAAGGTCCCTTCCAACCCAAATCATTCTATGATTCTATAGTTTAGTAGTGGACAGGTACGGCTGGACTCGATGACCTCAAAGGTCTTTTCCAACCAAGCGAGTCTATGATTCTATGATTCTCGCCTGCTCTCGTCCCTCGTTCCGCTCCCCAAGTCCCCTTCTCCACGGTAGCACTTCCTCCCTCTCCCTACCGCTCACTCGCCTTCATCTCGACCCCACCTGCTCTTCCGGCCCCCTCCCCGTTCTTTCCCACCGCCCCCCGGCCGCCTCACCCCTGCGCCGCCAGCCGGGATCCCCTCCGCTGGAGCCGTTGGACAAGGGCGGGTTGGGGCGAGCGCGCGTCCCCCGGCCTCGCGCCCGCTGGGCAACGCGTCAACAACCGGCCGCTCGTGCCGGGCGGGCGGGTCAGGTGCGCGGGGGCAGCGCGAGCCCGGCCCGCGGGCGGGCGCAATTAACAGAAAGCAATTAACAGGCTTCCCAGGGAAGCTGTGGATGGCACTTCCCTGTAAGTGCTCAAGGCCAGCTGGATGGGGCCTTGAGCAGCCTGGGCAGGGGGCTTGAAACTGGGTGATCTGAGTACGTAAATTCTGCCTCTGGGGCTTTGCTGTGAGTGCAGTCGAACAGATCCTGTTAAATGTCGCTGAATGCCTTTTTAAGGATTTTTTCAGTGGATTCCCCAGCGCCTCCAGGAACACGTTAATAAAAATTTTGCCATAACCTTTTGTCCGAATGCAAAAGGGGATATCACTTAGTAGGCTCGGTGCGGTTGGGCTGACAGTTGGGCTTGATGACCATGGAGGTCTTTTCGAACCTTAATGATTCTATGAGTCTATCCCCTTCAAGACACCTTCCAACCCAACCCATTCCACGATTCCTGTAACACGACGGCGGGGGGGAGGGGTTAGGAGGGAAAGAGGGGACAGACAGTCACGTGATCCGAAGAGGCCAGAACTACGTTCCCCAGTGTCGCGCGGCGCCCCCCGAGGCGCATGCGCAGATCCGACACCGGCTCCCCATGCCCTACCTCGCCCCGCCCCCCGGCTCGCGCTGCTCGCCCGTCGCGCGGCGCCCGGGGCCGCCTTGCAGCGATCGAGCGGCGGGGGCGGCCGACGCGCGTGCGCGCACCGCCTTGCCCCTCCCCCTCATTCCCCCTCCTCTCCGTCCCCGCCGCCATGATAGGTGAGTGATTGCGCCGCGGAGGGAGGGGGCGATCCCGGATGCGGATCCGCCCTTTCCTGCCTGCCCCGCCTTGTGCTGCCGTACGGCCACCCCACGGAGCCGCGGAGGCTGGCGCGGCGTATCCGTCGATCCCCGGTGGCGCGCGCTGCGGGTGGCCGGCGGTTGCAGAGGAACGCGCTGCGGGCGGGGCCCCGCGGGCACGAGCCGGCACCGCCCCGCGCGCGACGGCTGCGGGTCTCGGGGGGGGGGGGGCAGGGCGGCGCAGGAGGAACCGGACGGGCTGAGCTCTCGTGCCGCCTCGGCCGCGTCACCGGTCACAGCGCCGGGGGCGGCAGCGCCCAGGCGGTAATACTGTCCTCTTCCTTTTACCACCCAGCAGCGCCCCTGAGCTTCATGGAATCATAGTATCTTCTGGTTGGAAAAGACCTTTGAGATCATCGAGTCCAACCGCACCCATTATCCGCTAAACCATGTCCCTCAAAAACTCATCTACCCGGTTTTTAAACACCTCCAGGGATGGTGACTCAACCACCTCCCTGGGCAGCTCTGCCAGTGCCTGACCACCCTTTCGGTAAAGAAGTTTTTCCTAATACCCAGTCTGAACCTCCCCTTGCACAACTTATGGCCATTTCCTCGTGTCCTGTCACTTAAGAGATCAATACTCGCTCTGACACAGCCTCCTTTCAGGCAGTTGTAGACAGCGATGAGGTCTCCCCTCAACCTCCTCTTCTCCAAGCTAAACAATCCCAGTTCACTCAGCCGTTCCCTGTAGGACTTGTTCTCCAGCCCCTTCACAGCCTCCTTGCCCTTCTGTGGACGCGCTCCAACACCTCAATGTCCTTCTTGTAGTAAGGGGCCCAGAACTGAACACAGTACTCGAGATGCAGCCTCACCAGTGCAAAGTACAGGGGCATGGGAGGTTTTTTGATTTTTGAGTTGTGTTGCGGTTTTTTTATTTGGGTTTTTTTTTCCATTAATACCCCATATCAACTGAGAACCAGTTTTTGTGCAAGGGAAGTGACAACCCTCATCTGGATTGGTTGAGCATGAGTTAGTCAACAATGTTGGCAATAATGTTACCTTCCTGAAAACCTATTCTTGAGTTTTCAGTAGGTATTGCAGAAAAATAAAAGCTTAAAACTGAATTTGAAGGAAGATATTGGAGCAACTTCATGCAATTTTTCAATAAATCAATCTCAAAGAACAAAAAACATGGGAGAAATCCCCAAACTGTTTTAAAAATGTAGAGAACGGGCTCTAAATAGTTAATATTGGCAGGCCAGTATTTCTGTAGTGAATGAGAGGTGAAGGTAGTAGTAGAGACAGGTTGCAAAGGGCTTTGACAGTGAAATATGATTCATACAGCAGTAATCAAGTTAAGGGAGAATAGGAGCTTGGGTGAAAGTTTTAGTTATCTGGATGACCGATCGCTCCTCTCTGTTGCAGTCTTTTTTAATAATCTTTGCTTTCTGCATAAATATTTCTGTTTCTTATTGTTATAAAAATAACCTTGAGGAAGCAAAATGAGAATAAACTTTCAGAATTTCGCTGAATGAATTCAGACTAGAAAATAATGCTGCCAGTTTGCCAAGCAAATAAAAAGTATTTTGTGAAATGTTTACTTAGACATTTTGATGGTCTCATGCTGTTATTTTGGGTTTCTTTCTTTTGATATCAGTGTTCTATTTCACTTTATGTAGTGCTATGGATAGTTCCACTGCTAGAGTACCTGCTTTTCACTGGGATAATAGTTTAAGTTGTAGATCACTACTACACTTGCTTCGCAAATATGTGGAATAATCTTATAATTAACTGTATTTCCATGGTTAATATGTTAAACAAAACCTAAATCTCAAAATATCAGTGTCTATTTGCATTTCATATGCGTGACTTTTTTGCTGGGGTTATTTTGAGCCTTTTTTTTCTGCTAGAGTAACTGAATGTACAGGACTGCATCGTGAAACGTGTGTTTTTACTGGATTTATATTGATTATTTTACTACAAAGTACTTTTTTATGACTTTATCAGCAAGGTTGTAGAAAGTTAGTGTGGTATGAAATAGGTATCTTCAAAAGGCATCTGGTTTCTGTTAGATATCCGTGAGCATTCTGAATTTCTTTGTTCCCTTGAAGGGGATTGGGAAAATTTTTTGCTTGGTTTTCTTCTTGAAAGAAAAGTACCAAGGTGAGAGGAAAGTGTTGGGGTTTTTTATTTATTTTATTTTTGGTTGATTTTTCTTTCTTTTTTTTTAAATGACTGCAAAATAACAGTAATATCAAGTTGTAATATCAAGACACATTAGAGGCTAATTAGTGGCTAAGGATGTTCTGATGCAGTTTTCTGAGCCTTTCATGTAGGGCCCCAGAGATAGAAAAGTTCCCCCCAAACCCACTTTTTTCTTGCCTGCCTGTACTAAACTGTCTTTCAAACTGTAGTTCTTGTTACATGGCTTTCCTCAATAAGGATGTTAATGCCTACATTAGTAATATTTGACCCAAGAAAAATTGTAGCAAAAAAGTTGTTCTTTGAGATGTGAGAAAATAACTGTGAGAGAGTTGCTGCATTATTACAAAATCTTTGTTAAAATGGCAAGAAACAAGAGGAATCAATTAAGTTCTCCAGCTATTAGTCAAATATTAAATGCGAGTTCAGCAATCTTAAGTGTAGAAATTAATGAGCAGTTAATTGTGAGACTGTCTTTTATTTCATGCCCTTGAGAAGTGCGTACAGTGGTAGCTGGTATTTGTGCTGGTAAATATGCATCTCTTCTGAAGAAGGCAGTCTGATTAATGAATTTTCACAAATTCAGCTAGAAGTTTTCAATGACAAAGTTGTCATAATTATGATACATTAACTACCTGTTAGCTTTATGTAGGACATTTCAGTGATGTCTTTTTTTTATAGCAGATAACTGACCATCATAGGTAAACCGCAAAATCTTCATCAATTCCTCCTAAATTTATCACAATGCCTTCCAAAAGAAGTGTCGTAAATTATGTGCTTCAGAGAGATTAACCATGTTAACTGTTTTCCTGCTTTGTTATCTCTAAGCAGTTAGAGTAAATTTTTAAAGCAAAAGCTCTCTCTTGGACTTCGGAACCATTTGAGGCTTCTTGTAGAAATTAATACCTCTATTCATGCTAGTGATCTCGTTGGAGAAAAGTTTTTAAACTCTGACTCTAAAACTATTTTAAAGCTTTTATGCTCTCTGATGACTTCTGAAATCATGATATTACATGCCATTACTTTCTTATCCATTTCTCTTTGGAGGTGGGAGAACAATGACAACAATGTATCCACATGTCTAAAAAGAATGATGAGCCATTGCCCATTAAACACCTCCAAAATAAATTATCTGGATCCTGTATACAGTTTTTAAGCCACACCTCTCAGCTTTATTCCAGTTGTGATTGTTAAGGAAGATGAGTGCTTTTCTGCACTCAGCTAGTTTGAGCTAAGTTGAAATCATGAAAGGAAGCTGATTGTCAGATGGATGGTCTCAAGGAGTGCCTTACCATTAATGTCTAACCCTGATTTTGGAATATGACCAGTAAGATTGTGTGTTTATGTTGTGGATATGCTGAAAGTTCTTTTATTGTGTATTATTTGTCCCTGTAGCATAGATCTTTTGGTAAGAAAACAATAAAAATGTTTTTACATGGTTTGTTGTATTTTGTGATTTTGGAAATTCTTTTGACATTCTCTTATGATTTGAGGTCACAGTTTTTCTTTGCTTCCAGGCTCTGAGTCTAAACTTGACACACTGAAAGTGTACTCAATCCTGATATGAGTATATGAGAGAAAAGCATATACAAATTGATTTGATTTATTGTTTAAAAGCTTCAGAAGCTGGTAAAGATGAATGAATATACTAATTGAGGAAAGAACTTGTCATTCTGTGACAGTTTAAAGGACAGCAAGGTTATAATACATTAATGTGTAGGAAATGAAAGCACAGCTTTTTAGAGACCAGTTGCTATCAAAAGGTGTTGGTTTTGCTGTCTTATCTGTGAAGGTGATAGGAACAATACATTTGTTATCACAAGTCAGACATCCTCATTCACTTTATCTGTGAAAACCTACTTGTGATTACAAATGTCTGAAAATTTTTGGTGTACCATATAAAACAGTGGGCTTATGTAGTAGGCTTGCTTATGATGACGTAGATGAGCACTGAAGCAAATTAATTTGTACTTGTAAAAAAAAATCAAACTTGTCTTTCCTGAAACAAGATGTGCTTGGTTTTGTTTTTTCACTGCTGTGATGAGCAGTGCGAGTTTTGTTTTGTTAAAAGCATAAAGCTTTCCTGCATGATAACTTAGTTCCACTAGTTCTTTTTCTTTGTTTTCCAATATTTTCCTGTTGTTTGTGCTGCTGTTTTCTATATCTTTTGTTTAGCATTTCTGATGTTTTGCTCGGTGGTGAATTTCTCATTTTAGTTCATTGTTTTTTTTTTTTTACCAGTAAATTTAGACAATAGAACTGTTCTTGTGTCAGATCTAATATGTCAGATTTAATAATTTTCAGTGTATAGAGCTAAGGATATTTAGTTAACTTCAAAAGAGTAGGAATCATAAGATGAAATATCTGGGCTTTTCATGACTGTGAGCTGTTTCTCTAAAGCATCCTTTCTATCAGTGGGAACATTAGCAATGATTAAATCTTTCCCTTCAAAATTCAAGGAACAGTGTTCAACTGCTTTCTGTCTTAGTCATTTTCTCTGTGTGTTTTCCTTTTTAAAATACGCCAATCCCGTAACTTTCTGGCATTACGCTTTGTGGTCATGGAAAAAGTATTCTCCATTTTCTTCATTGATGTTAAATAAAGGGATTGTGCATGATGGAAGCAAAACTGGTTCATATTTGACATCATATTACGTCTCTGGCATATGGTCCTCCTTTCAATTTTAATTTGTTTCGATGAGCTGTGACATTTTTGGTACATTTATGTTTGCATTTCTTCCATTTTCTGATACAGTGTCCTCTGTGGAATACTCTCAGTGGAAACATATGTTCAGAACTTCAAAGTAATTACACTATTGCTAAAAGCTTCATAATCAGATTACTGAAACTAAGTGTTGAAAAAAATTGATTTCTTTCCTTTATCCAATCATATCAATTTCATTCCAGTCTGCTTTCTGACTGATTGAAGAATCATGGCAGGACAAAGTCAAAGACTGTTTAGAATGTCTAAGATGTCCAAGTCTGGTATAGACCAGTTCCTGAAGAAGAAAAGGGAACTTAGAGCTGCTTTGAGAATGAGAGAGCAAGATTTAAAAAAAAAAATATATATATATTGCCCATTCAAATGCTAAATTTTTAGTTGTAGATACCTCTAGTTGGCAGACTGGATAACTCATTCATGAGTTTATCATTGGATCATAATTGATCCTCTTTCTCAGAAGTGATAGTCTCAGTGAGTATCTAAGCTGCTTTGTTTATAAAATATTGCCTTTGTTACCTTTTTTCTTCCTGTAAGAACAAATTTTTTGTTGTAATAAAATGGTTGTAGCCTGTGTTGAAAAAGCTGTTTATTACCAGAAACATTTTTCAGGGTCTACAGTTTAAGTTACTGATTAAAAAATAATTTTAAAAAAGGGTGAAAACAAACTTTTCATTTTGCTCTAGCACAGGAGGGGAACAAGTGTTCAGAAATTCTTAGGTTTACAAGACTACGCCAAGAATAGGAACTATACCTAATATCCTTTCTTCTTTATCTTTTGTAGCTCATCTGGAAAATATGGGATATTTTAAGAACATCAAGCGTTTTCTTAATGGTCTTGAACACAAGGCTGTGCCTGTTATGTCTTACCAGGCCCTGAGCGTAGCAGTCTGTTGACACACTACATACTTTTTCTTCAAGATGTATGAATCTGCAGGCAGACATTCAAGTTGAGTATTTTGACTTTACATAGTTTTAGGGTATTTTATTGGTACTAACTCTGCTACTGTATGAGACCCAGCTTTAGTCTGGTTTGTGCTTTATGTAAGCAGATGGAGTTTTGAGGCAGACAAATTCTGAAATTAGTTAATGATTAACATTTTGAATTTTTAAATTTTCTGGGTTTTTTCATAGTCTGCTTTTTTGTCCTGCTAGCCCTTGTTGTACACAATGAAATACCCGATGAAACTGAAAAGTTTCTTTTACAGTGCTTTTAACAATTTCCATTAGAATTATCTTGTTGGAAGTAAATATCCCATCTGGTTTACTCTTTAGCACAGCAAAACTCTGTAGTGAGCTGTGGCGGAGCCTGGCTGAATTTCATACAATGAGGCTCTTGGCCCTAAGCAAGATGGGCACAATCTGTTTCCCGTATTTCTAATAAAGGAAAAGAACTGTTTCTTCATTTGCTACTTTGTTGCAGTATGTTTATATTTTATGCTTTCCTTTCTTAGAATAGCTGCTTTCCTGCTGTTCTCCACTCTTTTTTTTTTTTCAGTACAGGTAAAATGAAAATGCATTTCAGCCTTATCAATGTACCAAGCACTGCTCTGAAGGAATATTAAAACTCAATTTTTTTAAGTATAGCATGGTGCTTTGGCCACATCGATCTCATTAAACATCTGAAGCTTAGGGGAGGTGCTTCAGGGGCCCTTTCTGTTACCTTACTTGTTCTGCAAATAAATACAAGACACACAGCTGATCCTAGCATTGCTGTGAAAGCTTACTTGTGCTGTCTGAATTCAGCTAACTGCATCAATCCATGACGTTATTCTCCCATTTGTACCTCAGAATTATTGACAGATATATATGTAACACAAGTTGATTTTACTGTGATGTGTGTGCAGCTCTGTTTAGGTGTCATGAAACTGCACGTCTGGATTCATGTCTGGATTAAATATACTATTTTTTGTTATTACTATGAAGATAAAAATGATTGCACCTTTAAAAAGTAAGCATCAGATAATTAAAAATGTATATAATCCCCTACAATTGATCTAACATTGTGTCAAATCTGCTGTATGTTCACAAACTTACCCTTTTGCAAAGATTTTGGGTTCTTAGGTAGGTAGTGTTTTGACTAAAAGATGTGTAACTTGCATTAAAATGAGCAGGCAGTTTTGCGGTACTGGCATTGTAAAGTCATGTCACAAACATATTTAAGATTTTGTTTTATTTTTCTTCTCTCTTGTGTAGTGTTCTACATTCAAAATGCCAAGTAATACTCCAATACTAGTAAACAACTCTTCTTATGACGTTAGTTGTATTCAGTGCCAAATTTAAAGTGTTTCTCATAGTGCACTCTGCTTCTGGAAGCCTGGTATTTTCCTACATTCATCTGACAGTGAGAGTAGTTTCAACATATGGTTTTCATTCCTATTTTTTTAGTATTAAGAAATCAGCATTCCTCTTTCACGTAATATATGTAAAATTGTAAAAAATCAAGCTCTTTCCATGGGTAATAGAGGAACTACTAATATAATTCTGGTAAGGAGCTAAGACGTCTTTGCATAGTACTATGTGGAATGAGTGTCACGTATCAATTGCCATTTCATTTCAAATGTTTTATTTTATAACTGTTCATACAATCAAGGGAGGGCTAAGATACATACCTACTTGCTGCATGTTGTTACTAGAGAATTAGACTTCGTTACTCAAAAATGATGGCATAGTTAAATACTATAATGCGATTTCTTCAGAGGGAAAGTTTGAGTCACTCTTATTTGCTCCTAGCTGGATTTAGATGTCAACTGTCCTAGGAGAAATAAGTGACTTTCTGAGAAAGCTTGTCGACTCTTCTGACCATAAGGCAGTAATGAAATTCTGTTTGTCCTTGGGATTCATGACAGGAAAACCAACCTTCCTGGGTTAATGCATTACTGAAGAGGGAGTGAAAAAACACCAGGGACTAGGTATCGTGTAGATGATAGAGAATCAGTACCCAAAAGCTTGACCTTCCTTGTTTTCTCCAGCAGTCTGAACCAATTCATCTAACATTTGCCTATACAAGTACATATATAATGTGTCTGTGGAAGGTAATGCAGGCAATAAAGACAGTCTCCTTTCTTGTATGTTGAAAGCACAGCAGTAAAGCATTTAGTCCTACACTCTGAGGCTTTGCCATTTTAGCCCTCATCTGTGCTAGGTACTGGCTGCAAGTTAGAACCAACTACCCACTAATACCTTATTTCTTAATACCAGTTTTTTAACCCAAGCATTTGAAAATTACGGTGATGGATGAGGAAGGTCAAATCAAAGCCTATTTAATCCTAGAGGTGGGGATGAGTCAAAATTGATTGCTGGAGGTGAAAAGCAGGAGGGAGGAGTTTTTATTCTTTAAGTGCTGCTGCTAACCAATCTACACTTGTGTATGGTGGAGTGCAGAGAACTTGGAAAGGAGTATTCTGTGCTGCGTCACTCCACTTGACTGGAGGTCATGACCTGTTTTCCTTCCTGGTGCTTTCCAGCTTTCCCTTCACTCACAATCATTCAAACAGCTTTGATAGTGGTATGATTTGAAAAAATAAACTTTACCCTTCCTACTCTTCCTTTCCTATTTCCAACACCATTCCACAGGCTGTGTGGCCATTGTGGCTCTTATTTCCCCTTATTTGAATGAAGTGGTGATGGTCTGGGTGAGTTGAGCTTCATGTGGAGACTTACCAAGATCTGATATTTTACATAAAATTAGCATTGTTGAGCATCTTGAGTTGTCAAAAGTATATCTCTATGAGATTTTTATATAAGCGGAGGCTCTGCCATCCTTTTGTGGAAGAAATAAGTAAATCTCATGTTGAAAAATTCTGAAGTATTTCTGAAACTCCGATAGTTGACCAAGAAGGTGTGATCTTATGCACATGTACTAATGATATATACTTGGGATTTTTGTCGGTTTCTCAAACTTAGATACTTACTGAGACATTTTTATTTCAGTAATATGTACTTCTGAAATTCAGAATTTTCAGTTATTAGTTAGAAGTTTAAAAGCATTTACCCTTCCTTTTTTCTTTAAATAAAGGCTTTTCTTTTTAACCTTCCTTAGAGAATCAAATTGTCTAAATATGTGAGTACGACACTCCTAGGAAACAAGAGATATTGATTTGTCTCCTTCTCACGTCCTTCAAGTAGAACACCCTTTCCTTTAATTTTTTTATTATTATTCCTGTCTACATGTGTGGACAAGGTAGGAGAGTACTGACTATACTCAGTGACAAATATTAAGCTACCTTCTCCCCCCACTGCCTATAACTATGAGCACACATAGATGTAGATTGTCATAAAGCAGAGCATATATAGTTCTTTTCATGCTTTGGATTAGGTTTTTGTCCTAGCCTACTGGAAGAACATCTTTCTTCATTTCCTTCTTAACTTGTGTAAAAGATGGCATAAACCCTACATTAAGTAACATTGTTGCTCATACAAGTTCAATCCAGTATTGATGTAGTAGCAGATTTTTTTAAAAAGTTTTTCTGTGGGGAAAAGGGGCAGTTAAAACACTTAACAGTGTTTTGTTACTTGAAAGAATCAAAGATGGATTTCAAATTTTCATGTGACTAAAAGTTTTTACTGCATAAGTCATTATTTTACTCACAGAGCACACTGAACTTTGGAAAAGGACCAGCATTAAATAAGTATAAAGTATAAGTTTTTTCTGTCATGTTTTACTGACGCATCAAAGCTAATTTTGCTCCATGGAATAAATAACAAAAAAGTAATTTGGGTCTCTAGTCCCTGCCTTAATATGCGTATACTGAATGTCTTTTTTTTCTGAATCTGTCCATCTGGTTAGTGTCATGTGCATTGTGATCAGATATGTGAGTAATATCTGACATAATCCATTCCATGACCATGAAGAACAAAGTCTTGTGTTCTTTATTTACATACAGTAATTGGTATAAATTGTAGCTGGTTTAGTAGTAGGTATTTCTTACTATAGTAAAAAGTGTTTCAATTACAAATCATAATATTTTTGCATCATAATTAGGTTTAAGGGGATATATGTTGTTTAATCCTTAACTGAAGTAAAATATTCTTGTTGAAGAGGTCTATTTTAGAGTAATGAGATAAGCCAAATTTCAGTAGATGGAAGGAATTTTGTTGTTCTTACTGATCTATTAAATTAATATCAGCTTTTAGAAAGAGGTTTAGAATTCTGGATTTAGCCTAATTCTAAGAATTTAAGTTCTTTAGAGTTTTAATTGTCCCTAGCTTCCTAGTATGCTGCTTCTCATTTTGATGGTAACACTGTTTATCTGGCTTTCCCTCTTGTTTCAATAAGAGTGATGCCCTAAGAGTGATGCCCCTGTAGCAAACTAAGGAAGTTGCCATGAATTATTAATAACAAGCAGAGTTTAATGTGGTTTTATAGCCCCTGAAGGAGTTGGAATAGTGTACTCTGTAAAACCATTCAGTTCACCTGATCTTGACAAATTGGAAGCATCAAAAACATACTCCTACTTGTTAACACTAAAGAGGGGGAAAGGTGACTTGGGAATGCATCAATATTTAGCCTTCTTGTAGAATTTGAAAAGCATAGTGGTGAACAGTGTTTCATAAATAACTGCTTCCTAACTTTATGCTATAAAGCAATTGACTAATAGTTTTCTGTGAAGTTAACCTTGATAGCTTCATTTCTATTTCACTGAAAAAGAAAATGGCAAGTTTTTGATATTGCATCTATTGTTTATGCTGATTATATGCTACAAGTTAAAAATGTTCTCTGTAGCAATATTGTAGGTAACAAATAACAATAGATCAACTAGTCTAAAATTGTTTCGGAAGTGCATTAAGAATTCCAGAATTGGTGAAATATATCAGATTTGTTGCTGACATTTTAAAGATCTAATAATGGAAGTTTGTGTCTAGAATATTACCTTTCAAATGACTGTTCAAAATGACATTAATCATATCTTTATTAATATTTGCCATTAGGCCCATTTTTTTTCAATTGTCTTTATTCATCTGTCACTTAACTACTTGATTTAAAAAGTGTAGTTATCTTGAATATTCAATCTGAATTTGGCTACTTTACCACTGGTCACCAAAATGTATAACTGTGTATTTGGCACTATCCTTCTTTTAGCATATGCAGCATCCCCTTCGGTGGAGATGGAACCAGGCAGTAACCATTGTAGCAATGCAAGTTTGTACACACTCTTTCATTTCCTCATAAGAAGGAATGTTTCACTTAATGTTACTTGTACAGCTGTTGACTGTAAATTAACATTCTTACAGTTATGCTGGGAATGAAATTACGATTTTTATGGCAGCAGCTCTCTTTTTAAGCTACTTAAATTTTGATAATTTAAGGAGGAGTAGTTTATACCTCTTTCCAGAGTGAGCAGTTATTTCATCACCCTCACTGGGATTTCTGTGCTGTCTGTTTTAATAGTATAATACTGCTTCTGGTTCTCAAAGGCTGTATTAATTTTTTGTCGAGTCCAAATTACTCCTCTATTTACAAACATGCTCAAACTTCTACAACATAAATCAAGAATAGTTCAAAGAGAGGAAAAACACTCATTTTTTGAAAAAAAACCTTAGCCTTTATGTGTTAATGAGACACCTTAGTGTTCCTGTCTTGGGTGCTTTTTAGTCTTTTCCTTTCACTATACTAAAGTCTTCTTTCAGTAAATGAGATTAAATATTTCTCTACAATTCCACTTCTGTATTTAGCATGTATGTTTGTTGCTGTCTGACTTAGTTTGAATTTGGTTTTAGGTTGAGTAAATTCTAATGTATTTCATTTGTTATTACAAGATATTGTAAGAACTTGCAAAGTAAC
This sequence comes from Dromococcyx pavoninus, assembly GCA_033558185.1. NCBI lineage: Eukaryota > Metazoa > Chordata > Aves > Cuculiformes > Neomorphidae > Dromococcyx > Dromococcyx pavoninus. The sequence continues at coordinate 838,609 of JAUMJL010000269.1, read as the reverse complement.
TGTAGAGCTTAAGGCTCCCCAACTGCTTTCATTACTGTAGCTAACTATGTGCCAGGCCATTTCAGTGCAAAATAGCTTAAATTCAATGTTTTCTCACCTGGGATTTTAGACCCCTCTTCAGGCTCTGACGGTAAGATCTGGCTGACCTTGCTATGGTGCTTCAGAGGTTGCTGTAGGCAAGAGTCAACAATGGTACTTCTGCCAGGGCCTACTGCCCTCAGGCAAAATCAACAGAACCAGGAGCATGTTGAGAGGCTGTCCTTAAGCTGCTCCAGTCCACGGTTGAGCATTACCCAGAAGATTATCTCCTCTGAATTCAAGAGAGGTTCAAGAAATGTAGTACGGTTAACAAGGAGATCGTGTTAAACACTGAAATAAAAAGGAAGCATGCAAAAGCTGGAAGCAGGGGCAAGTGACCCAGGAGAAATAGAGACACTGTGCAGGTATGCAAGGGGAGGTTTGGAAAAATGGCAGACTAACTGGAGTTGAATCTGGCCAGGGATCTGAAGGGCAAAAAATAAGGGATTCTGCAGGTGTGTCAAATGCAGAAGGAAATCTATGGGAACAGAGGGCACAAAAATTGACCCTCGCTGCCAGCCAACATGTAATGCTGATGTTCAACAAAGCAGGGGTAATTAGCTGCATGAAAGTGGTATCTGAAGTTGTAGCTGTTTGCTCGATGAATGCAAACCATGTCTCCTATCCAAACAACTAATTTTATATTTCTCTGCACCAAAAGGAGTGGTCTCTTCATTGATTTATTCCTTGCTTTTTTATCCTCCTCTTTGCTCTTCTCTGTACACTGCCTTGTTGAGAGAACAGTTAATTTGAAAACTTTTTTTAAAAAAGTAGTTGCTATAGAAGTTATGACAAAAACCTGCAATATCACATAACATCATGAACTTTAGAAACTATTGGAATGCATTTAACATCTCTTTAAGGTTAGAAAATTTTGCATCTTTCTTCCATGCAGGGTTATTGTCTTCTACCATTTGCTATAGAGAACAAAGGACAGTTTTGAAGTGCCTGAGAAGTGTTAAAACAAATGCATTTTTATATTCTGTGTCCTATTATGAAAACACTTTATAGAGCATGAAAAGTACGTCTGGAAGTGAGGTATTGTACTAAGAGAGATAATTTGTAATTATTAAACTAAAGCAAGAGTTGTTACATATGTCCACTTGTGATATGAAGGCATATTTCAGGTTGACTTGCTGTTACTTACAGCCTGGTTTTGTAGAGTAAAACATTTTATTCCATTTTTATGTCATGCGGAATATTATCATACTAAAGGCAATTTTGATAATTTAGTCTTTGTGTAAATAAATTCCATTCAGTAACTGGTAGGTTACTAGAAACAATATTAGTTTTATTTTACCAATAGTAATAGTTGGATAAGAGGAGAACAGAATTTAAGAAACCTAATGTGTGCTAAGAGTTATTTCCGTACTGTAGCAGATAACCGTGTTGCTTAAACTTCAGCTCCTTATATTCTCTCAAATTCAGAGTCTGAGATTTCAATTAAAACAGTAAGTTGGGTTTGGTTTTATTTTCACACTTCCCCATTAGGCAGCATTCTCTGTGCTGTGCTCTGGTAAGGTCACGTTTGGAATTAAGTTTATATATCAAAATTTCAAGAAAAGATTTGGGAAAGACTGGAAGCAAGTATGCTATCCTATACAGTCAATTTCACTTATAATTATAGTTCAAACTACTCAAAACTAGTTATCTCAGAGATGTAAAGTAACTTAATTCCTATACATCCTAAAGAAAAATGGCCACATTAGCATCCTACCAGTAGCCTTACTGGTGATATTGGCAAAGTGGTGATTAGAATGAATCTTAATTCTTAGTTTGTTCAGGGCAATGAAGCAATTAGTGGAGATTTGGTTAGAAGGGAAGGGTTTGATTCATTACAAACTTAGTAAATATTCTTGTTAATTCTCATTAGTTCCTTATAAACAGTAGGCATTTTCCCTTGATCTATCTTTCTCACTCATTCTTCCGCTTACTGTGAATCTACAGCAACGAGAGGAAATGGCCAGTAGATAAAATAAATATGGCAAAATATTAAACCAATATTCTCTCAGTCACATTTATTCCAAACATCAGGTGCTAATTTCTTCCCACATTTCAGATTTATGATCAGATCAGGAAATGGCTGAATAAATTATTTTAAATAACACATCTTTTACTGAACAGGTAGGTGAAATGAAATGTACTCAGCAGTGAGTACTTTAATTTAAGACTTTATGAAGAGAAACTTTGGTAAGGTAATAACATTCATACATTGTGTGTTAAAATACTTCTGTAAGCGTGAGGAATGACACTCAGATTGGGCTTTTACTGATTTTGCAATGTATAAAAACAGTGCAAGCACCAAACTAGTGTTTGTTCCTAATTGTTATTCATGCAAAGCTACTTTAAATTCATTTATCAATGTAAAGGTCTTGTAAAATGAGCATAAATATATTTACTTTTATTTTAATGGGAAAAATTGAAATAAGGTAAGTTTATCACGTGATGGCTGTTGTGTTGCTTTTTTATGGTATTAATTAGTAAAAGTTTTAAATACTTATCTAGTTTTTAATTAAGTATGCCTGTGTTAACTTAACCTTTTCTTCATAAAAAGTCGCTGTGATGATACCATACCTCATGCTATGAGCAGTTGAAGGAGACTAGCTGGCATATAATAAAATGGGAATGATTTCTTAAGATTTGGTATGAATTATGTTGATATTAAGAAAATCTGTTCAGAATATGCTGGGCTATTTTTAATATTCTGACATGTTCAGTAATGTAAGGAGTGTGAATTTTACAGCCTCTTATTTTTTAGAAATGGACTTAAGAAATAGCTTTAAGTGTTGCAAAGGTATGAAGTTGCAATCTGTCTTTCAACATTTTTCCTTTTGAATTTCCCTTTTATTGCATGGGAAAACAAAATTCTAATACTAGTTTTGGGGGGCTTGTTTGTTTTCTTCTATGAAATCAACATAGGTGAAACTGGAATAAGACAAATGCCAAACCTTTCTCTTAATTCCATCTCAGCAGTCTGACTGGTTGTAGTACAGGAACTTAACCCCTTTGTGTTGCTGTCTTGCATGTTTTCCCCTTATGAAAAGCAATGCAATCTGCAAAGCCAGCATAGATAAAGAGCTCTGTAGTGTTGTAGTAGAGTAGCAGACTGTTCTGTGACCATGTTCTGAAGGCAGACTGGAGGTGACAGTATTATTTACTTTTGTTGCTTGGGGTCCAAAGAGAGAATAAATTGCTATTGATTTTTGGGACATTACAGTGAAGTGTCTGAATGCCTGCAGAATACCTGGGTGGTAGGGTAGTCAGTCTGCATGGAGACTGCTTTTGAAAGGAAAATTCATTGTCTTGTTCTGTTGTTTTGGATTTTTGTGTTTTCAGAACCAGTTGCTAGAAAACTTTGTTGCGGGTGCCATATTTGTTATAAATGTATTTTATCTTTACAAAGAATAGAATTCAACAGCCATTTTATAGATAATAGAAATAGATGGATAGAGTTTAGTATATGGCCATCTGTGTACATTACTGTTAAGAAGGGAGTGCTGGGTCTCTGCATGAAACTAACCACTTCATTGAAGACCTCTCTTCCAGAGGTATCGCAATTTATAAGAAAATTAATTATATGAAAGTGGAAATGATAAACAACTAACCATTTTCCCCACTCTTTCCACATAAAGCTGATTTCTGCAGATTATTCAGTTTTGACATAATTAGTCTACAGGGTTGGGGTTTTTTTGTCGTTTGGGGTGGGGAGAAGCCCTGCTGATTTTATGTTTGTTACTTTAGGGTTTTATAGCAATGCTACATTGTAGTGACACCTGCTGGGAGAGATGTAAATGAAACATCTGAAACGGTGGCTGCTGCCTGTCAGTTCTTTTACTGGAGTCAACATCCTGTCCTGAGGTGGCAGTTCGGGATGAGTCACGGTTTGTAGCTCCCCTGGAGGGCAGCTGCTGTCATTCCTTTCGGAGGAGCCTGACTCCCCTGCCAGATTTACTGATCCTCAGAAACTGACTAGAATGTCATTATACGTTTGGATCTCTTAGCTGGGACTTAAATTCGCAGCACTAAAGAGCCTAGGTGGATATGTAAAATAACGATGGAAGCTATTCAGAATGGTGCATCACTGGAATTAATCTTCAATGCTAAGGGGGTGCATATATCAAAACAATATTTTTCTCTATTTTAGTTGATCTACATTTGTGTGTTTACCATTCTGCAATGGTAATAAGTGGCTGAATTCATAACTTTTTGGCTGTTTACCATGGAAAGGGGAACTTCCTGTATGATGAAGCTTCTCAGGACCAGCTTCCAAACATAAACAAACAGAAGGTGATTCCTCAGCTGAAATAGTGAAAGGGGAGATGCAGCTTCCTCCCACCAAGCTCAATCGAGTGAAATTTCCGAGACTTGTACCAAGTTGTAACTTTCAGTTTTCAAATTATGTGGAGATCTGTGAAGCTTGCTATTGATAAAAGTGAGAAGCAGTGGCATCATCCATTTGTTCCTGGACTTCTGTAGTCCTGTTTTTGCTTGCATCTTACGTAGTTTTCTGATTTGTAGTTTTGATGTATTTGTCTTGAGACTTACCTCACAACAAACAGGGTACTTGAGCTTGAGAAATAGCTATAATTGTTGTGATTTCTGTCCTGGTGCTGTCTCTCGGAGGCTTTGTGAAGATTCATGTAAAGCAGTTTTTCTGGAGTTGTTTCTCAATTCAATTGAGAAAGTTCTCAGAGGACTTCAAATAGTTACCCGTAGTCTTCCCACTGGCCCCGTTCTCCCTCCTCTCCTTTCCTTGCTCTGAAGGTTGTGTTCTGGTGTGGGATGAAGATTCTGGGTGAAGTTGTATTTCTTTTGATACCTGTAGTGCCAGAAGTTTTCTCCGTGTATCTGGATATATATATTATCCATCCATAAAAGCTGTGTGATATTCAGGATGTAGTTAATTGCCGTAGACAAAGAAAATACATTTTCTGGCTTCTGAGTAGGACAGCTCTGGAAAAGATGAAAGACCCTGAAATTAGCTCCCTTTATCTTCCCTAAGTAAGGGCTACTTTTACTTCCCAGACTGACAGATATTAAGCTAGCAGCCTCTCGGTAGCAGTGAAGCCATGTAACAATGAGGCTGTGCCAGCAAAGATCAATAACTGCCACTTAGTTGAAGGGTAACGGTCTGTTCCTACCTGAATCAGTAGTTTGCCCATGACAAATAATCCTTGAAGATTATCAGATCACACCACTTGATTTAATTTACTTCCTACAGAAGGAGTATTTGTTCAATGGACCACAAAACCCTCTGGTTTAGCATGGCTTCATATATATTTGTTCATTCATCTTATTCCAGACTATTATAATTGGTTTCTGTTTCTTTTATCTAAAATTTCTTTCTGTATAGTATTAAAAATAATTTTTTCTTGAAAACATTCCCTACTTCAACTCCCTACAGCAACTCCCTGGCCTACTAAGCACCAGCTTCCAAAGAGATAAAACTCAAAATAAGTTCTGATGGTGTCATTTAATATCATCTAATGAGAGACTGTTGATGGTCTGTCCGCTCCCCTTTCTGCTGCGCCTGGCAGGCTCTTCCATCCAAGAAATCTTTTATTGTTAACTTTCTGTGGAAGCTACTGGAATGTCTTGCCCTGTGTTTTCTTGAGAGCTAAGAGAAAGTTCAAAAGTGAATTCGCCAGCCTGTTTTCCTTACATGGATATTCTGTTGCTTCCCTTAGATTCTTCATTGTTGGATAACAGACTTCTAAATTTGTGTAATGGTACTTCATCTTTTTGCTTGTACTTATTTATCTAAGGAATGTTTTACTTTCTAATATTTAAACTATGAAACAACACAATGAATTTTATATATCTTCCATTAAGTATAATATTACCATCGTTTGAATGTGTTGGTTATCATCCTTTACAACATGACACCTGGTACAAATGAATTAATGTTGTTGGTCTGCACAGCAACTATTTTTGTGATAGAAATAAAATTACTTTGAAAAAATGTAGTTTAATTGAAATCCCATTTAAAGCGTAAAATTATGTTATTGGTTATGATCAAAATGTCCCAGACACTGATGAATTCATCAATTCCTATTTTAGATGTGTTATAAATCTTTTAGTGGAGGCAGAGGAATGTGAATGAGATGAATATTTTCAAATTATAGTGGCACATTAATTTTTATGTGTAAGTTTTTTGTTCTTAGCAATGTGAATGGAAACGGCTTTTTAAGAGCTGCTGTAGAAAAATAACACACAATGAAACCTACATTGTAAATCAATCTGAAATCAAACTGGTTTATGCCAATAAAGATTATGTTTAAAAAATCATGACAAACTGTTTCAAAGCATGCTGAAAAATTACTTCACTCTGCTAGAGGAAAAAATGTATAGTAAATAACTGTAAAAGATTTAGCTTTCAAGTATAGTGAGGACTTAGACTAATATTTTTAAAGTGCTGTAAGTTTCAACATTTTTCAAGTTTCCAGGTCAGGATTCATAAAGCAATATTTATTTCCTGTATTAATTTGAAGATTATGTATGATGAATCTGTATTATACATATATAGCATTGTTATTTGTGATAATAAGGAAGTCTTAAGAATAGCAACAACTCACCAATAATCATATTTTCCAAGATGTACAGTGCTGTACTGTAAGTGGGAAATCATAGCTTTTCTGCATCATAAATGGGATACATTTTGGAAGGTACCTTATCTCCACCTAAGTTCCCAGAATAATCAGGCTTCTTGGGCAAGGTCTGAGGACTGCTAATTCACTCAGGGTCAGTTTCAGTTCAAAACACACCTTGTGATACCAATCTTTCACACAGGCAGTGGGTGGTTAGAGAGGACCAACAGAAAGCTGTAGATAGAGGGAACTGGGTGTACAGTTCTCTGCTTTCATAAACGTATTCCAAGCTCCTAGCCAAGCTAGGACAGGGAAACTGGTAATCCCTACAGTTTCAGCAGGGACCTTTTGTAGCAATACAAGATTCACAAGGCAATAGAGATGACTTCTGTAAGCGCCGAGGCTGTGATCCCTTTGTGTGCACAATGACCTGGATGCTGTGGTGGAAGTGGGAGAACTGCCCTAACTGGTCCTCTCTTCAGCTTAGAGCTTTTTCCTAGAAATTAGTTGTGGCTTCTGGGTGACTGTGGCCTGGAAATTGGTGCTCCTGCTTTCACATGAGTGTTCAAGTCACTGTACTGTTGCATAAAAGGACTCTTACTCTTCCTTTAACTGCAATGAAATTGGTCTCAGTGTGCTACTAGTATAGTTCTGCATGGTGATTTTTAAACTATTGAGTGTTTTTGTGCTTGATATTGCTTAGAAAATTTTACTGAGCTGTGAGTATTTTTCCTTGCTGAGTGGAGAATGAGGCTTCTTGGACTCTGATTCATGATAGAAGGTACCTGCTTAAGATATTGCTGTTGTTCAGTGTGCTGCTTGTTAACCCCATGGTGGTCTGTGCTCTCTCTGTTTTATGACGGTGCTATATAAAGTGCACTGAGAAACTGATGAAGTTTGTGAGAAAAAGTTTTTTGACAGTTTTTTTGCTCTTTTTTTCAATTAGCTCAATCAGTTCCTCATGTCATAACCATCAAGACAATCACCTGCTGCAGTAGTGGGAAGAGTGTCAACTTCACAATGTGGTATCTTAATCAGAGCATGGAACTACAGAGGGACTGCTTTTTGTAATGAGATCCTTCACTGTTGCTTGTCTGCAACACCGAAAATAATAAGCATGAAAGCTAACTCTAGTCAGTGATGAACAGAAAACCGCAATTAACATCAGCTAGTGTTTTCCAAAAGTTGTATTATAACCCTTTTGATTGTATACCTCAACAGGGAAGCACGACTTAGTGATGTTTGTGGATTTTGTTTTTTTAAGGGGAGAGGAGTCAAAGAAAATGGTCAAAATATCTGTATTTTTGAGTATTTATGGTCCTACCTAAAAGAATAAATACTATACATAATTTTGGGTTCTTAATATATGCTTTCCACCTTATTTACAGTCTTTAATTTTTGAAGCTCATTTAAAAAATAACATTTATGTTCTAACCTGTTGAAGGGATAACAGTATTCTTGAAAAAGCATCACGTAGTTGTAGTCACAGGCAGCACAAAGGTCACATGCAAAGTATTGGGAGCTTCACCCAGCTTTGTTTCGGGTTGGCAAAACAAAGTTCTGAGGTTATAAAGCAGTAAAGGTGTGTTTTAATAGAGCTTAAAATCTTCTTTTCCACTAACACAACACTAGCAACTCTTAGTCATTATTGACTTACATTGTATTTGTAGCTGTGACCTAGAGGTGAAAGGCTCCACATCTCATTTCCAACTCTCTGAGCTATGTACTCCTCCATAATTTAATTTGATGCAAAGCAATTATCAGCCAATTGATTTTCATTGATTGTGCTGTGGGACAGAAACATTCCTATTGCAGCAGGCAGGAACTTCTTCTGGGACAGCCTTTTACCCGTATTCAGAGTAAGCAGAGAAATACATAAAGGTATCTAACTAGCTCTTGATGACCTTAGACACCAGTAGATACTGTGTTTCTTGGTTTACTTTTGGAGTCAGCATGTTCCCTCTGATCTTTCTTAAGCAGTTCTTTGTCCTTTTGTTTACCCTTACTTTTGCTTTCTTTTGGTTTAATGCTTGCTTACTTTCTCCTTTCCCCATCTCCCTATTTCTTGAATGTTTTCTAATATCACTTCCCCCTTCACAATATTTTCAATTGACAAATGATTTTTCAGTCTTCCATGTAGACACACTTCCTGTCTCTCCTTATTAATTCTGCCCTATATCATGATCCTGTATTGCTGTCCTCCCTGGATCCCCATTCTCTAGTCTTTTATGATTCTCTGCTTCTCTCTTGCTGTTTCTGCAGGGATTTACTCCTCTGCTTCAGCAATTGTTGTCTCAGCTGGTGCTAACAATTTCAACTCATTTCTGTACCAGAATTGCACCTGTAGAGCTCCTTTTAGAAAACTACAGGTCTCAGTGTACCATTTGACCCAGGTCTGTGGTTGCTCTTGTAGTCCGGATGCTTGATCTAAGAGGCATTGAATTGAGGGTTATTCAGATACAAAAGACTCTAATTTGTAGTGCAGTTTCCTATTTTTTCTATCACACTTATTGAGAACAAGAACATGTAGCACAGAATTTAATGCTGAGATATAATTTCTGAGAAACTCAATATTATATATAGAAAGTAATGTAACATAGATTTAAGAGTTAAAATCTCTTTCTTTCTCCTTTTTTTGAGTTAAAAAATCTGAACAGTTAGATCTACATATGTGAAATAATGATTTACATTTGTTATTGTTAGTAATAATGCTTCTATTTTGAGTGCATTCACTGTGTGTTGATAGATAATATTCTTTCCAGATTCTTTGTTACATAAATTGTTATATGCTTGTATTATTTTACTTGAAAATAACTTAATTGCATAAAGTCAAAAAAGTAACTTGAGAATTCTTCATAACTACTCATAAAATCAAACAAAAATGTTGAAAAAGTTTTTATATGGGGACTTCTAATGAAAGGTTTATTCTGAATAATTGTCTTGGTCCATAGTTCTTTGACAACACTGTTGATGAGGTGGTTCGTTTTACTGTTGCTGTCTTACAGGCGGCTGAGAAATTCAGGTCATTGGTTTCAGTATGGGCAGTGGAAGACTGATGGGCTACTTAAGGGAATTGATAAACATTTTGGAAGAGCTTTGGGAAGTATTTCCACTAAAACAGTATTTGTTGATGCAGTGGTTTAGGAGGCTTCTGCTTTGAACATTCCACTGCTCATCTTTGTAGACTGTTTAATTCCTTGCAATTTAAGATGGATAAGCATGGCTAAAATGTGCTCTAAGAACATACTGGCTAAGTTGTGTCATAGGACTAACAAAGTTTCATTCTGCCATCACATTTTTTGGCAAACATGCTTGAACATTATTGTAGTTGTCTGTTAAATGTGATACTAAGACACTTAAAAGCCACTTTTTTTTTAAAGATTCCACCATTGAAAAATACTATTTGTTGCTCATTTTGTCTTTATACTTAAGAAGTGAAATAACTCATAATAAAAACGCAGAAAATGGTGTTACCTGATGGAAACATTGCCACTTCTGCAGTGTTTACCAATTTCACAGTTTATTCCCAGAAAAATGAATGCTGGGTATAAATGGTTTGGAAGAAAGTTATAGCATTCAATAGTTCATGCTTCTGAGATCCATACTGCAACCTTGGGAAATTGAGCCATATCACGTGTCAATCAAGGTTAATGCATAACTAGTATATTTGGGTTTTTATTAGTTTCATTTCTGATCAGCAGCACATCCAGCAAGTTAAAATCATTATTCTGCTATTTGAACGTAGATATTAATTCATTTTATGTGGAGCATAAGTGTGTAGTATCAGAAAGAGTGGGAGTGACTGATTTACTACCTAACAATGAAGATTATATACATTGGTTTAGAATATTTATATAATAATGAAGGCAAAGGTGGCAGCAGTTTTGTAAATTAAATAGAAATAGAGATAGATGAAACTTAAATTTTTTACTGTTAAATAATCCTCAATGTAGTGAATAAAGGGCAAATTGAAGTAATGCCTTATGAGTATCTGTTAGCAATTAGCATTGGAAATATTTATTTGATCAGTATTAGTCTGTGAAAACAACAGTGTGTCACTGCATTTTTTTTCCAGTTTAAATTAAACTCAATTTGCAAAACTTCAGAAGATTTCTTACATCTTTAGCTACTGCAGGTAGATACATTTATCTGAAAATGAATCTGTTCCAAAAAGACAGTCAGGCTACGCTGTATAAAATATGTAACATAGTCAGTTCCCATTGAATTCATGGCTTCTGAGAGTGCCCAGCAACTCAGGATGCAGTTCAGCACATTACAGAACCGAAATCTCCTTCACTTGTCCTGATCATTCATATTAGACATTTAAAAAAACCTGTAAATTGTGGTATTCAATAAAGATGGATTGTTTTGCCTGTTCAGTGTTTACAACAGAGCAGAAGAAAAGAACATATTGGGTGGCAAATACTGCATCCTACTACTGAGCTCTTGTAAGTAGAGCAAGTAATTACAGCCACCTCAGTTAATGCAGCACATACAGATTATTAAAATGATCTCTAGTAGACAAAGTTCGCTATTTTATAGAAGAGTTTAAAACCCTGTCACCAGAGGTAGAGAGCATGAGTTGGGATCAGATGTTTTTCTTCATATATGTTTTTACTAGTTTATTAGCATTCCTTCATCCAGGGGCTTATATCTAGTGAATCTTTAGGTTACTTTCATTAGGTTAGGGGTCCTAAGCAGTAGTGCACAATGAAGAACTTAACTTGAAATCATTTGGGAGCAGAATGACAGATTAATGGCTGGATCAGTTAAGCATGTAGGAGAGAAATCAATTTATAACAGATAGGTCTCTACTTGTTAATAAATTAATTAAATACTCTAGAGTAATCCCTTAAATGATTTCTAGAGTAGGATGCATCGACGGCACTGTGATATTGTTATTGTTCCTTTTTCTCTATGTATTTAAAATAGGAAACTACTTCATCCGTAAGGTGAATTCAACTTTATTTATAGTTTATTGGTCAATGAAGTTCATGATAGGATGATTACAACCATTAAACAGTAGATGATAGAAATGAAGTGCCAACATTGTTCTTATTTGATAAGGTTTCAGTTTTCAGACATCACTTAACATCAAATCATAGTCATCGTTGCACAGATAGTTAAAAGCCTATTATCTATTAATATATTGCATGCTAGCTAATGTATTTGTATACTTTTTTCAGTATTAAATTAGTCAGACATAATTATGGCCTCAGGTGACTAGGAGTAAGTCTGTTTGCACACGCACATGCATACTTAAAGATCTGGATAGGTAAGAAAGCAGAATCGTTAATTTGGATATAACTAGTAGGATAATGAAAATAAATAATAGGTCATTTAAAATAGTGGAGACTTTAACTTTAAAAAAAACCCCAAACTATATAACGTAGTGAAAGGAATTTTTTAGATTCCAAATGTTTTTCAACAATAAACAGAGAATTCGTTGTTACAGGAAGTAATATCTTAAAAATGAATGATCAGCACTTTGCTATGGTAATTTATGAGAGTCTTATTCAAGATAATGTTAAAGATGATCATCTTGAGCTCTGGAGTCTCCCAAAAAGATAAATTGATTTAGATTTCAACATAGGTTGAATTTCCAACTACAAATCACTTCAAATGAATTGGTCCATTCTACAGAGTTGTTTTCAAAGTGTTTCTAGTTCATTTTGTCACACTGTCATTGGTTTGTATGATAGCAGTAATTCACAGAAATATTTGGAAAAAAAGTGGCTGCTTATTAATTGTTTTTGTTTTCATTCTGGTGCCAGATAGGTGTAGGAATATGCATGTAACCAAATTCATGTGGCTCATATTTGCTTAGTATAACTAAATGACTAAAATTAATAGAACATTAGTGATGTAAAATGGTACGAAGTGAGTTCACTCTGTGAAAGTAAAGGTAATTTGAAATATATTATCGTCACAGTATTTTACTATATATTTATTAACCTTTACAGAATTAAAATGTGTTTTAAGCACTCTTATTTGCACATTAGCCCTATTATAGTATATTGCCATTAGGGATCTTACATAAATGGACATATTCAGAAACTATATTTTTCCTGCTGGTTTGGTTTTGTCACTGAACACTAGGCAGACAATGGAAATATTTCTCTGGTTAACATTTGCTTTTATTCAATTAATGAATAATTATGGGAGAGCTTACTTTCCTTAAGTGCAGTTATCTCCTCGTGTTTTTATTGGCTTGCAGTTCATTATGTTTCTAAATGAATAATAATACAAGCCGAGGAATAAATGCCATTTGGGATTGCAGTTGATGATGACCCCCAGTCTAGCTCATCATTTCTAATATTTCCATCTTGTGGTTCTAAAGATTTTCAAAGTAATTGAATCTTTCCTTTTTGTTACTGAACTCCAAAGGGGCTTTTTCAATTCCCTTGTTTGCTATTATAACCATAAAATTAAATTTTTTATCCCAGAGCCTCTATGTTAGTAAAATATCTTCAGATGCAAATTAAATATGAAAGCCTTATAACTGGAAGAAAAGAGATGTAGCTTCACTTTACTAACCTGCTACAGCTCTTACGAAATTGTAGGCAGGGAAAGAGATTTGTGGACTTGCCACTAAAAAATCCCAAATCCACGACAAAACAAAACTGCTGCAGTTCAAGCTATGGGAAGCATCATTGACAGTACTCTGTATACTTGTGTTTCTGAAAATGAGATCTCATTTAAATGCCCTAAAAGTTTTATGGGAATATCCACCTGTTTTGTCCTTCAAGACTAGTAAATTTTTAAATTTTTTTTTTTATTTTTTTTACTTCAAAGGCAACCGAGTTATGAACTGAAAATGTGTTCTCCGAATCATACTCTTCAGCTTTTAAAATAAGTCAATGTAGTCTATCCCTGTCTGTCAGAAGGGGGAAGGGAGAGTTTTCATGAGTTTTTCAGTTCATACACCCAGTTGAGGTACGTTCTGTAACTGTGCAGCGCTGCAATAATACCTGTTCAGCACAAGTCAAGGTGAGGGCTTATTTGACAGAAGCAAATCTGAGTTAGAATTCTTCAGTGCAAATCGCATTTATTGTTGCTAGATTACAATGAAGGAATATTTGAAAGAAAAGAGAAACAGCTTTGTAGTGAAATGTAGCAGGTGCAAGGATATACACAGATTAATAATGACCTGATGGGTGTACGTGTGGAAGGAGTATTCAGAAAGAATAATTATTATTGAAAAACTTCCATAGTAATGTTCTGCATTATAGGAGCATTTTCAAAGTAGGAGCCTAGTTATTCAAAGTTGTTACGAATTGTCCTGTGAAGATCAAGAGTCTGGAAGTCACAAGGCTGCCTTTCTAAGTTGCTTTGGAATACCTTCCCTTTAAAGGAAAGATTAAGAGTTTTTGTCCACTTTAATAATGTAAACAGCAGCTTTGTGCTTTTTCACCCCTTAGTCTCATGTTCTCCTGTCATGAGCCTGATGTCTTTTGTGTTTGCTGCTCATCACCACTGCCACATCTTCTGTAGGAACCAACACGTAGGACAGAGCTGGCTGGTAGTCTACAGATCTGCTTCATAATTGCACCTTGCACATGGGCTTCCGATGCGGGGAAGAGATTGTTTAACTTGTAACAGTTGTAGTACTACAAGCCTCCCTGTTAACGTGGTTGAATCCAGTAAGTTGTCACCATGACACTTGGGTTTATAGAGCCTGTGATGTCTGAGGAGAAGGACAGAGCAGGCTGTGTTCAGTCTGAGGAAGAGATGGCTAAGGAGAGGCATTATTGCTGTCTAGAACTATTTAATAGAAAGATACACAGTGTAATGGAGCTTTTCTCACAGGTGCACAGTGGTAGGTCAAGAGGTAACAGACACAAGTTGTAACAAGAAAAGTAATATATTGGGGGGAAAAAAAAATCACAAGAGTACTGAAACATTGTAACAGGCTGCCTGGAGAGGCTGTGGAATCTACTATTTTGATATTCATGCCTTGACTGGACACAGCTGGGAGCACCCTGATATAATTGCATCTGCTTTAGGCAGTGGCGTGCAATAGATGACCCCCACAGGAAGATCTCTTCTAACTTTAATTAATAGCTCTGATTCTGTGACTCAACCCAGGGTCCCCATCAGTCATGCTGGTACTAGGTATCTATCACACTGTCAGACTCCTTTTTCCCCTCATTTGTCTCTGGTATTGGGCTTCCATGTATTTCAGAACGCTGGCGAAGAGACCAGTGCAGAAAGTGGCAGGATTAGTTCATGGGTTCATACCTAAAGTTCAAATGAAAAGAAACCAGAGGTAGTTCAGTCGTCAACATTCTTGAAGGCAAAAGCTGATGGGCAACACTGAAGCTTGTTCCCTGTTTCAGCATGCTCAGCTGAAAATGCTGGATGGTGCATGGGAGCTGGGTCTCAGTTCTGCCAGTGTTGATCCATCCCAACATATGGTACTGAGTCCACCAGCTGAGCCAGGCGTGGGGATAGCTTATGGTGTACTGCAGAGTCACTTCTAAGCTGTATAAGAAGCTGCATGATATTGAGTTGTGAGAGTGGGCAGCCCTGTATGAAAAGCCAACACACTGAAGCTAAACATAACACACTCCAAGACCCTTCTGTTTTGTTATTTGCTTTTATGAAACTAAAATCACTTAATAGTCTGACAAGTACTGTCAGTAACAAGTCTGTAAGACGATTACTGTAATGTAATGTCTTACATTACTGTAAGATGATGTGTACAGGTGAAAGGTGAATCAGTGTTAGGTAAATAATTTTAGAAAACCTTTTAATTAATTCAGTGAAACTGCCCTGTGTTGGTTTCCAGATTTATTAAACTGAAAAAGTGTTTTGTGCTTAGAAATATGGAGGATGGGGGAAGTACAAGACAAAGAACCAGGTCTTGCAGCACAGAAGCCATAATCATTACATTTTCTAAAGCCATTGGGACCTAGGGCTTATAAATATGCTTTCAAATGCTTACCTACAACAGTAAACCATTTGGCTTGGAGTGTTTTGTTGCATTAATTTCTTTTAAGTCAAAAGGCTACTCATGCTCTTGAGCACCATACTCATTAGAAAATGTTTGCAAGATATTTGTGAGTACAGTCTTCATAAATACAGGTTTCATAATGTAAGTTTGAAGGCATTCTCCCAGAAGAGTGATGACTTTGAACAGTAGCCATTGTGTGTGTGTGTGCTATGTGAGGAACAAATTCAGAATACAGTCTGCTTGTAACCTCCTGGCAGCAGCTGTTCAAATATTGTTTCTCTGATTCCATCCCTGCAGAGAATTTGGCTCACAAATACAAACATTGTTAAGTTGGTAGGTCATCTTATTTGCTAAAAATAATGACTGCTGGTAAGTAATAGGATGATGTACTATTCTTTTTTCTAACTGATGTTGGTAATATTTGCCAATTGCCTCCCTGAAAACAAATGCTATTTCATTTGGTTACTCAGTCCAAACTTTTTGGTGGTCATTTACAGAATGAAATAACTTCTGTGGTGAGACCAGGACGTTAGTAGAGCTGACTGCTGTGAATCTTGATGAGAAAGCTGCCTTGCAGGCTACAGGCTGTTACTATGCTGTGATATTTTTTCCACATACATGGTAAAATGCTGCCAAGAAAAAAAAACTCAGCCATTTCAGTGAACAGGTGACTTCTCTGTACATGGGAACCAGTTAACTTCAATAATACAATAGAATTCAAATGAAATAAAACACAATGCAGAATAAGAAGGTTTGAAGAAACCCTAGAAACACTCTTGTCTTTAAATAACTTTTAAAATAAGCAAAATGAATATTCATGCACCTGTAAAACATTTATGGCATGAAATGAGGGCAAGCATAAAAATTTTATCATCTTTCATGGAAGCAATGTCAATGACTAGAAAGTCATCAGGTGACCAATAATTAAAAAACAAAAAGCTTGAGAAGCAAGGCACAATCTAAACAAGGGGAAAAAGCCTCTTTTGACATTACATTGTTCTTCACCTTATTCATAGGATTTTAAAACAATGCTGCAAAAAGGATTTTTGATCTATGTTTTTACCCGCTGGCTATTAAAGAAAATGAAATAGTCCTGAGGAATAAACATTTCTTTCCTCCATCTTCTTCATTTGGTATAGCTAATAAAATTTTAAGTATTTTTAGGAGAGTTGCTTGTAAAAACGTTTTGACTTTGTATCAAGATTTGGTATCTGAAGAGGCAGCAAAGAACCTTATTTCACTTCTTGCTCCTAATCTGTTGTCTGAAAATGCTTTGTAAAATTTTCTTCCATGTAATTATTGTAGCTTTTTTCTTTAAACTAGAGAATAAGTAAAGTGATTGGACTGTAACTTGTAATACTGAACTAAGTTCCAGATAATGTACTTTAATACCTGTCTTCAATGTTGCAGTATCTTTGTTAAATGTCTTACTGACGTGGAAACTTACAAAGAGGACAAAAAAACTTTTATATTACTAGTAGGCAGAGAATTCAGGATATGAAATATACGGAATGGTGATTACTGAAAACTTCTTGAGTTCTTGTGCCACGTGTAAAACAAAATAGTGAAACTATGAGTAGAGAGCTGCACTTAACATTTATGGAGGAAGAATCTTCATGTTAGCAAGCTTTTTATTGATGATCACATCGAAATATGAAGTAATTCATTTTATAGCTGGCAGTAGCTGAGAGCAGGCCTTGAAATCTGCTGAATTACTAAATGTACTGCTCTGGCACAGATTTTAATTATTTTTTTTTCAAATCTGTAGTTCTGCTTTTTTTTCTTTAAACACAGAACGACACATTATTGTGCTATGAAGGAAAAAAAGGGAGTGGTGGGGGTCAGAGCGTTTCCTCAGGGACACTTCAGTACATTTCAGTACATTTGGAGATTGGGAAGAAATGGCCAAACTTCTGCTTTCCTAATGAGATGGGAAGGAGCTGTACTTGAGGGAGCTCTCAAGTACCAAAAGTCTTATGTTTATAGAGAACATGAGTTTCGATTCCTTGAAATGCAACTCCAAGGAACCCTTGAAAGCTCACTCTGAAAGCTTCAGACAGAATAATGCAGCAGTCTAAAGCTTTGTTCAATACATCTGCAAGATACATGTATCTCAAATAATGGATGTATGGATGTAGATAAGTGTGACTTACCTGCCCTTGATCTTTTTCTCTAAGTTACTGGAATTGCTTCTCAATTCACAAAAACTAAATAAAATCAGGAAAATATATAAGTGTGTTTATATCATGTCCTGAGTAGACATGTTCTAAACAAAATGTACAATGTGGTCTAGATGTTTGTGAAATGCTTGGCTGGAGCTAGAATTGCTGTATATCCAAGTATACCAAGTAGATGATATACTAAAAATTGAGCTGAAATGAGCTTTTAACACTAAGGTCACCAGAGTTTCTGAATTAATCAATAATTTATTTTTTTCAAGTATGGATTACTTTGTATTCTTTACTTCTCTCTAAATGAAAAATTATCACATTAATCCTCCTAAAAAATCTGCAAATGAATACTGGAAATAAATACAGTCTAAACCTTAAAAGCTACTATCCACACAGAAATTCACTTAACAGACTTACTTACCTAGTGCAGCAGAACATCTCTCTTTTTCACTAGAAACAGCTTTGGGTTTGGATGGGTATGTGGTCAGCATAGATAGCACTGCAAACATTATACATAAGTCTGCAGGCAGAAATTAAGACTGCTGAGATGCCTCTTTAAGAAGTGACTATTTTAGTAATGAAAAGGCTTTATATTTTAATTGTCTAAAACAAATCAAGGAAACAAGCCATGTAAAGCATATATTTGAATGAGTAAAATTTGAATATTTTTAACCTGCGTGCAGTATCTTAAAATAAAAGAAAATCAGGTTTACTGAGTTTTTTTGAAGATTCTGAGTTTCCCTAAATTATGCCCTTTTTGTTATAGGGCTCCAGATCTGTGATACAATGCAACAAGGCTGTGTTTTCTAGCATTTTACAATAAAGACTAATATATTACTTTTTGTAAAATTGTATTCCAAGACCCTTAAGAGTATGAAAAATTACAAGAAATAAGACAATCTGTGCTATAAATCATGAAAAAGAGTTGTGCAAATTCATTGGGTGGTGAACAAATTAAAGCACTTATTGCGCATGGCCAGTCACATTTTGTTATATTAAACAGTTATGGTATTTATTTCTATTGCACTAAGTTTGCCATGTTTGTATGTTGCTTTAAAGAATGAAAGGTGACAACAAATCTGCTTCTCTGAAATAATTAGCACATTCATCAGGACTTATTAAGGAATTCCAAATTATTTTTTATTGTGAAAATTTTTTTTTTGCAGTACAACTGAGAATCAGCGAACTCATAAATCACAAAGACAGCAGAATGCGCTGAGTGCCAGATGAATAGGAACTAAACATTTCCACAGAAAAGTAATGAAAACAAATAGTAATTTGTTAAGCAAAATAGAGAAACATTAAAAATAAAATAAAAGCATGATAGAAAGGTGTAGTGTCAGAACGCATTTGAGATATAGCAGAAAAATGAGATTGCTGCTGGACAAGAGGAGTCTGTAAACTCACAATTTTAGTCTTATTGCCACATGTGTGCTTCTTTCAAGAAATTCATTTGTAATTTTATTGATGGTTTTATCCCTGGAGGACCAATATTGCTACACTTGATTTGAGTTTTATAACGTCTAATTTTCCTCCTCACAGAATAAGAAAATGAGAAGAAAAGACAGGAGGAGGGGGAAAACCAACAAAACACCTATTTAACTAGAGCTTTATTACACTGTAAATTTGTAAGATACTCAGTGAAACAAATATTAGCTTCTGTTTTAACTTGAAAGCCTTTGGAGATCATTTAGTCCAACTCACTGTTTAAACCAGAGTCAGTTAGGTGGCTTGGAGTTTTGAATTGCTCTGAGGGTAGAAACCGCACCACCCCTCTTGGCAACCTTGTTCTGGTGTTTCAACACCCTTAGGGTGTAATTTTTTTCCCTTTTATCTAATACAAACTTTCTGTCTTTGAACTTCTTGTCTCTTGTCCCATCCCTGGGCACTGATGAGAAGCGTCTGGGTGCATTGTCTCTGTGCCCTCCCATCAGGAAGCTGAACACCATAGGAAGACCCCACCGTGGCCTCCTCTAAAGCTGAAGGAAGCTAGTGGTCAGCTTCATCTTTACGTAGTGTCTTCTACCAGGCTTGCTCCTCTACATCAAGGACTGAAAAGCACAAAACTGGCCACAAGACTTCAGATGCCTTCTCACAAATGCTGAAGAGAGGGAAATAATCACTTCTCCACTTTCTGCTAATGCAGCCCACTAGGCCACTGGGTTTCTGGGCTGCAAGAGTACACTGCTGACTGATGTTCAGCTGACTGTGCACTGGGAACTTCAGGTTCTTTCTAGCCAGCCTGCTCAGAACCTGTGCTGTAATTGGGTAATTCTGTCCCAGATGCAGTGCTTGTTTACCTTTGTTGAACTTTGTGAGGCTCTTACCAGACCAGTTCTCCAGCTACTTTTCCAGAGTTGCCCTGCAGCATGTTGACTGCTCTCTGCAGCTTGATCTGAGCTGTTTAATCACTTGTTCCAAGGCAAAGCTTTGTGCTTGTAAACAGCTCCTTTGTGTAGACAGCAACTCAACATACTTGCCTTCCCAGCCTATTTTTTTCTGAAGAGCTTGTACAGCAGTACTTCAGTCACATAAACTATGCTTCCACATCCCTCTAATCCCAATGAGATTGTAGCTTTATAATTGGGCACAGATTTCTCATTCACATTTTTACCCCATGCTACATATTTTCATGTAGAGGTGCTTGAGATGAACCCTCAGTGACGTTGCTTTCAAAGGAGGGAGTGTGAGATCCTCTCTCATTGCCTCTTTCTCACTGCCCCTGCCTTATCATCAGGTCAATAAGACTGTTCTTTTTATGTCTCGAGGCGGATCCTCAAATACTGTAAAATGACATAGCCATGCTGACAGGAAGGGATTTCTGTTTTACAGCAGTTAAGAAAATTATAGTTTCATTTGGAAGACTGGTATTCACTGCATTATTAACTTAAGGTGTAATTCAGCAATTACTTTCATCTTATTTTATTCCAAACCTAAAATGTAGAGCTCAGGATTAGCGATGCTTTGAATCTGAGTTTGAGTAGTGTTGGTAGAGATAGCTGCTTCAATCAATGCAATCAGTCTGCGGTGTTTTTTTTCACTGTGACTGCTCTCTCCTGAGCTAGGTTAACTCAGGAAATTATAACTCTCATGGAAATTATTTCAGCTAGCTGTAGTGAAGCTGCACGCTTAATCTTTTTTAATCTACTCATGTAATGTTTTCACCTTCCCAGGTGAGTGGTAGATCTTCCTTTTCTTCCACTTTTTGAACGGCTTTTATCATGCATGTGAATCTTAAGAAAATATAGCTGTGTGAACTTGTCTCTTTCAACCAAAAAATATAGATGTATTTTATCTACTTTAGAATCTTTTACTTTATAATTTTTTTTCATGGAAAAGACTCAGGTTTGCTAGAACTTTGGCAGGAAATTTATTTGAAAACTTAAATCAGGATTGTGATTCCATTTTTTACTTTTTATTAATGCTTCATAATGAGGCCAACCCAAAACTGTTAATCTAAAGAAAGCGATTTTATTTCCCCCAGCACACTGCTAATTAACCTAATTTTGGTCATGCTGTGGGGAAGGAAAAAAGCAGGTAGGAGAAAGATAATGCTTCCTTTTTAATTGACTCATGCCACAGAAGGCCTTGTTGCAATAAAGCCAGACTTGACTGTTTCAGACTGGCCCTACTGAACCATTCTAAGACACTGAAATAGTGAGTAAAAAAGGAAAGCTTTAACTGCCCTTAGGGCTAGGCTGCTAGCAGGAAATGTCTCATCTGAAATCTTTAATCTACACAACTGCAGATGTGTAGTTTTGGATTGGATTTGATTAAATTTTTACCCCGGCCAAAAATATGTTCTTGTTTTGAAGGATTTTCCTGTCAGCTCAACAATTCTTATTGAAAGTGAGGAGGAAAAGGTACCTGATACTTCCCCGTGTTTTGGCAGTGGGAGCCATGTAAATAGCTGATTCTAAGTCGATAAGCACACTTTGTCATATTGCTGTGGGAAAAAGAGCTGGATTAAAATCTCCCCTTCACTGACATTAAGGATTGTTGAGGAAAAGGAATCTTTAGGATTCCTTAGGGAGCAGAATACTGACTCTGAAGGCTGTAGTATGGTAGAAGAAAAGTTATCAAATAACTGGTTGGGAATCTTCTGAGCAGATGACTTTTTGTCAGAAATTGTTTGCTAGTTGAATTTGAATAACACTTTCATCACAGATTTTTTTTCCTAGGAATTTATGGTCAAAATATAAAGCTAAATAGTGACTTTATCCCAGGAAAAAAACGAGTGTCATGTTCCCTTCTTTGCCTCTTGCAGAATGCAAACTTAAGTATTGTTAGAATTTCCTATATCAAATTCCTGTGTTAACTAGCACACTGTTATTTGTGTTTCTTTCCTCCTCCCCTCTTTGTCTTGTATGAAAAATTTGAGCAGAACATTTCTGAAACCTCAGAAATAAAAAAGAATTGGTAAAATGAAAGTAAGACTGATCGCTGCTTTGAAGATTGTAAAGTAAAAGAACTTGATATGAAGGGTGACGTGATGCCTGAGTAAATGTTAAGGCATGTGGAGATGACATTCGGAGAATTGTAACAGACAGAATTTTAGTTGCAGTATCTAATACCACAGAATCACAAACTATTTGAGATTGGAAGGGACCTCTGGGGGTCATCATGTCCAAATTTCCTGCTGAAACAGAACCACCTAGAACAGGATGGCCAGCGCCATGTTCAGAATATCTCCAAGAATGGAGACTCCACAACCTCTCTGGGCAGCCTGTGCCAGTGCTGGGTTACCCTCGGCACCTTCTGGGCCCTTGGCCTTTCAGCTGGTTTTGACTCCACCTCACCCTCAGCTCATTGAACTCATATTTCATCAGCTTGTCTATGAGCATCTTACAGCAGACAATGTTGAAAGCCTAACTGAAGTCAAGTAAGATGCTTGACAGACATATTTGCAAACTGAAGATGTGATAGAAAACAAACCAAAGTCCACTGTGATGAGTACGTAGATTTATAATTTGGTCATGGCAGTTTGTATTCCTCATTTAACCCTAGTACTTATGGGTTCTTTTCTAGAAATAAAAGAGAAAAAAAAAGGTTTGCACATCTAGAAGCATTATCAACTGGTGTATCAGTGCACTGATAGCTTAATGACTAAATAAAAGAAATAGTGTAAAAATAAGATATTACTTACTTTTTAATTCATTTGAAAATTTCTATTTAGTACAATTCATGAAAATGAAGAAAAGTTATTTTAAAGTATTACATACTTTTTTTCCTGGAAGCCAAGGATATTTATAATAAAGATGCATTGGTTATAATCTTAAATGTGAATAATCTCACAGTAGAGAAACATTTTGATGCATACACGTATCTAAAAGAAAAGACTGATGCATTTCTCTTTGTAGAAATGTTCACTTTGCTATGAAGTCTGGAGATGTTCTGGTTTGGGAATAACTTAAAGCAAATTTTTAAAATTGTTGTCTTCTGGTTAGCAATTTTGGAAAGCTAAACCTGGAAGTTTAACTGGTGAACATTTTTAACAGAACATCAAAACTGTTTGGTGTTTGGTTTTCTTTCTTTTTTTACTGTGATGATGTTTACAGGGCTGCTACTAGAGGAATATCTGAATAATTATTGATCTTGGAAAATTGATTTCTTTCTTGAACTATACAAACATATGAAGGAGAAAAATAAAGTATATGCCTACTATAAATAAGCTAGGCAAAGTCATTTATTTTAGCTGTTGGACTTGTAGATCTACATTTGCATAATTACTTGTTAATCAAAGAGTGGAACTTCAAGGTTCTTCTGGGCTGTAGGGTGGTTAAAAAAGGATTTTACTTATTCTTTTAGTTTTTTTCTACTTGGCAAGAATGCCTCAGCTGTGTTCTGCGAGTGATTGTAGTTTCCATAATTGATAGTTATGTTACAGTTCTTATATTGCAAAAGCAATAATTAAGATTTAAACTCTAATACATGGATGGTGAAGTATTGTTAGAAGCAGATGCCCTAAATTAGACATGGCTTCTACAGAATGGATCATTAAAAAATGCTAATTGCTTTCTATATCAAAAATCATTATTGCATCATTCTAATGCTTGTCAGAGTATATGCCCAGGGCTACATTGTTTTTACACAGCCAAAGAAAATTCTCATGCAAATATGACTGTTTTCAATACTTTCAGCTTCCAGTTTTAAAGCAGTACATTCTGTATGGCTGCAGCTTTTGTTCAGCCAGCTTTTTGTTTGGGAGGTGTCTTTTCTTTACAGAATTCAAATGTACAATATATCCTTTGCAATGCTGTCCATTAAGCACCATGATCACTAAGTGCATTTTCTCTGGTGAGGTTGAAAAGATGTGAAAGAGAGGAACAATGCTCAGGAGGCAACATACAACAGTTAATAATAACCAGCAGCAGTAAAATTTGTATGGCAATATGCAGGTAATTAGCCAACAGGGCAAAAAGACCATATGGGTGGCATTATGCATTACTTACTTTTCTGCAAAAAATGTTACAGGCTAAGCCTTTCATCTAATTAACTTAGTATTATTATTTTATTTATGCTGTATATTTGATACTGAACTAAAATGTAATTTATAAATTAATGTAAATATGTCACCATGCTTTGGTTATTTTTGGCTGTTTTCTCTTCCAGATGGAAAACAAGGTATAATTTCGTTCTTGCATCTTAAGTTTAGGTGACAGGAGATCTTTAGAAATATAATTTTAGGTTTGCTTCTACTGTGTTGGCATTTGTCAGACACATAGATCTGTGTATTACCATGATAAATTTAAAGGTTTGAATTATAAAATTATTCACAATTTTACAATTGTATTTTAGAATTTTAGGCAATTGTAATATAACTACTGGTCATGGCTATAGGGGAATGTGGAATTGTAATGTCAGAAATATATATACTTTCAATGGACATAATAGTTACACAAGAACATCCCACTGTCAGATCTATATTACAATAATGACAGTGAGAAATGAGTGTTTCTCAAACATCCACTTTTTATGTACGTTTCACAGAGCTTTGTGGTTTATTTATGTGGTTTCTGGGGGCACTTAGGCGTTTCTGTGTTGGCTTTACTGTTGTAAAATCTTCAGGCTGGTTACGTGAGAAGCTGTAGTTTACCTGAGCCAGAATAACAGTGTGAGATTAGCTATGCATGTATAACTACAGGACCAAGTCTCACACAGGCCATCAGATGTTGACCTACTGTCTTCTTCCAGTCATTACTGATGGCTTAAAAAAGCACACGTTCCTACTTTACATGAGATTTCAAGATATTCTGTCACATAGCCAGTTCTGGAGACACCTTTTCTAGGCTACATAGTGGTGTCAGGCCTAAAAGTCCACAGTGGGCTGATGAGGTGTGTTGTGCAGTGTCCTCAGTAGGACTAAATATGTTGAGTGCCAACATCATGTTGACAGGACTGTACTTTTCCATGTTTTGGAGCTAGTTCGGGCTTCCCATCTGTTCTGTTGGGCTGTATAGTGAAGATGTTATGAGTTCAGGCACACTGTATGGGTTGCCTCTTTCATTTAGCTAGCCCCAAACAACAAGACCTCTAGATCTTCACTGTCAGTAGATGCCCAGCTGGGATCTCCATGTCATTAAACTTCCAAGAGTTGCCTTTTACATCTGTAAACGCAAGCACTTAAGTCACCAGCTGAACTTCTGCTTGGGCTGACAGAGTTCACCTAACAGTATCTTTAAAAAGATACTTCAATAGTTAATGGAAGCTACTCTTCTGCTTTGACAATCTTATACACACAGAAACTGTAATGTAATGGACTGAAAAGGAATTTAAAATATTAGTCATGAGAGAAATTCTTGTTGAAAAAAACCTTTGTACTGTGCCGAGAAAAGACAGGCCCTGAGCAGTTTTTTGAAGTTAAGTTACGCAGAGTTTCCAGATGGTCATTAGGTTCTGGTGGAAGACCGAAGGATTCACTACTTGACTATGGATCAAAAATGTAATATAATAGAAACCCGAAGACATGAAATGAAATATTTCATGTTTCAAAATGAATCTGCTAAATGGTTATATTTGAAACTAATGTGTTCTAATTTGGAGATCACATGATCATTTATTATAAGAAATATTTCCTTTTTATAGCCTCTCTGAATACTTCCATTGTATTGAAATACATGGCTGTGGATGTGGTGTACTTGGACTTCAGTAACGCTTTTGACACCGTTTCTCACAGTATTCTGCTTGAGAAACTGGCTGCCATTGGCCTGGACAGGCACACCCTCTGCTGAGAAAAAAACTGGCTGGATGGCCAGGCGGAAAGGGTTCTGGTAAATGGAGTCAAATCCAGTTAGAAACCAGTCACGAGTGGTGTTCCCCAGGGTTCAGTGCTGGGTCCAGTCCTGTTCAATACCTTTATCAATGATCTGGACGAAGGGATCGAGTGCACCCTTAGCAAGTTTTCAGATGACACCAAGCTGGATGGAAGTGTCAATCTGCTTGAAGGAAGACAGGCTCTGCAGAGGGATCTGGACAGGCTGGATCGATGGGCTGAGACCAACGGGATGAGGTTTAACAAGACAACAACCCCATGCAGTGTTACAGGCTTGGGGAAGACTGGCTGGAGAGCTGCATGGAGGAGAAGGACCTGGGGGTGTTGGTTGACAGTGGCTGAATATGAGCCAGCAGTGTGCCCAAGTGGCCAAGAGGGCAATGGCATCTTGGCCTGTATCAGAAACAGTGTGGCCAGCAGGACAAGGGAAGTGGTTGTGCCCCTGTACTCGGCACTGATGAGGCCACACCTCGAGTACTGTGTTTAGTTCTGGGCCCCTCAGTACAAGAAAGACATTGAGGTGTTGGAGCGTGTCCAGAGAAGGTGACGAGGTGGTGAAGGGGCTGGAGAACAAGTCCTGTGAGGAGCAGCTGAGGGAACTGGGGTTGTTTAGCCTGGAGAAGAGGAGGCTGAGGGGAGACCACATCATTCTCTATAACTGCCTGAGAGGAGGTTGTGCTGAGGTGGGTGCTGGTCTCTTCTCCCAAGTGACTGGTGATAGGATGAGCGGAAATGGCCGTAAGTTGTGCCAAGGGAGGTTTAGACTGGACGTCAGGAAAAACTTTTTCACTGAAAGGATTGTCAAGCATTTTAACAGCTGCCCAGGGAGGTGGTTGAGTCACCATCCCCGGAGGCGTTTAAAAGGCAGGTAGATGAGTTTCTTAGTTATATGGTTTAGGAAGGGTACAGGTACGGTTGGACTTGATCTCAGAGGTCTTTTCCAAACTTGTGTTTCTATGATTCTATGATCTGACTGTTACCCCATTGCTTGAGAGGGGATAAGTAATTTATCAGGTCTCAAGTAATAAAATCTGTGAAATTATAGAATCTTTTTTGTAGATAGTAAGATTATTGTAAAAGAACAAAATCATCTTGCATAAAGTAGCATTTCTTAGACATCAGAAAAAAATCCACTCTACTTGATGAGATTTACTGTGTAGTTACAAACATGTACAATGAACCCTCTGTTTCCTAAGTAAGAAAATTTCCCCCAAATATGTGGAGCAACGCACTGAAATTAAATGACACTGTCTTAATACTACCTACGATATGAAAAAATTTCTAATGAATAAAGGGACACTTGATACTGACATTATCCATACATTTCACTTGATTTAAAATTTTAGATTCTGTACATTTTCAGTTAAATCTCTTGATTCTGAAAGAAGAAACAAGAATCACATTTTGTATGTCTGGAATTAATTTATTTCTGTGACATCTGTATTAGTAGCACAGCAGCAAACATACTGAAAGGAAGGTTTTTAGTCCACAATGCTTCCTTGCTTCACAAGTAGCCACATGCTTGTAGTGTTTACATGTATGTATATATTTATGAATATGTGGGGTGAATGATTGATTAGATCATAATAACTGACAAAAAATTAAAGTCCCGTTCTGAAAGGATTGGAAATAGTCAAACAAAACATTACATTTTGTTTGTAATAGATGTACCTGTCTGTCTGGTTGGGAAAAATTCCATGAAAGAATGTGTTATTGTAACATCCCTGAAAGAGATTGTGTACTCAAGAAAAGAGGGAGCCAAGAGTGAGAAACAGGAGAATATGCTTGAAGAAAATAATTTTCTTTTTTTTTTAGCTAGTTCTGGTTTTATTATTTTTGTGCTTTATATTTAAGCTTTACTTGAGGAAGAACTGCTTTTTTAGTAAAAATATTTTATTCCTGTGAGTTGACCTAAACTGCTGTGTATTTACTTTCTCCATTACCATCATTGCTACTGCTGCTCCTGCTAATGATTTATTTGCAGTAGAAAGAACATGGGACCCAAAGTTTTTGCCTGACTGTCAGTAAGCTATGATGAGAGAGTGTGAAAGAGAGAGCATGTGAGCTCTTCAAATCCATACTGTTTGCCATCTGTGGGTCAGAAGGACACAACAGGTGGAAGTGAGATAGAAAAGGAAAAGGAATGCCAGATAAGCAAACAGGAATGCATTCAAGGTAAAACAGAGGATCCTCACTTTGCCTCCACACTTATTCAGCCAATGACAGATCACAGTCCTGTGTAAGGGATTGCAGTGAAGTTATGGTTTAAAGGGAAATATATCAGTGCGTAAGGCTTTATGTGTTCAGTGGCAATGTTTTTCCAAACATGGGAAGACATGAGAGAAAGCCTGACAGTGGCAGGAAGGAGCAGGCATTCGAAGTTCTTATTGATGGCAGAGTGAAGGTAAGCACTGGTGACTTTTTGGAGAGGGATTAAGTAATGAAAAGTTTGAAAATGAGAATGGTCTCTTTAGCCGTAGATAACTTAGACATATTTAGATATTTGGATACAAATATCATCTGTCCATTTATAGCACACTTGGTCCTGTAAATTCCTTTGTCTATCACCTCTGTGATAAGCTTTCCATTAAGTATAGATGCATCAAGACCCGGAGTATTTCTGACAGGACATAGTAGTCATAAAACAACCTTAATACTTGAAATAGTGTAACATGGTATGTTATCCTATTTACCTTTTCCCCCAAAATTGTGCATTAGATTTAGTTCAGAACCAGACAGCATAGTAGCAAACACTTTATAGGTTTTAGACACATTTTCAGAAATAATTTTATATTCCCAAAACAATAGCATTCAAAAGGACAAACCTAGAATAGTGAATGCATCCAGAGGTTTAGTTTTTTCTCTAAGCTGAGAAACGGAAATAAACTAAAGGGTCATTTATCATTTTACTGATCTCTTTTCAGTCTTCTAAACAGGAAATCTAAGTTCTTTGGTAATAAATGAACCATTGTAATTCAAATATAGTTACAGCAATAAGTTTTGTGACGTGATATAATTTTCTTGGATAAGACCTCTTCGTTTTCACTTCATTAGAAGTAAAGGGAACATGTTGTGTTTCTAGAAGAGAATATCTGTAACACTTCTTGCCTGAATAAGCATCCTGCTCCTGCTGTTGCCTTGTGGCAGGCAAAGACATAACGCTCTTGAGTCAGGACTATGCAGAATAGTCTAACTGTGCGTTGGGGTCCAAAAGTGTTTACAGTATGAGAGACCTACTTGTGAAACACTTGAATGCAGGCGATAGACCTGTTTATTAGCTTTTGCTATAGCTACAACTGTCTTAGCTTCCTCTCTGTGTGCACTAAAACCTCAGAGAAAGTACTCTGATATTATTTTAACATTGTAAATTAAATCATAAATCAAAAGAAGTCTTGTCCAACAGAAAGTGTCCATTTATCACATTAAGATGAGCAGTCCACAGCAAATGAGATGTCCGTAGCAAATATTGTTTCACTGAGTCTCTATCTATACATAATTAAATCTGTTTTATTTAAAGCTCTTTATAGTATTTGTTTATACATTGCCTATGATTACAGATTACTTGTAGTGAGAGAAGTAAAAACATTATGTGCTATTGTACATAGAGCTAGGTGCCAACATGGTTTTAATATACTTTTATTCAAACAAAACTGCAGAAAATTGTCCTAATGTTATAAAAAAATCTTTGAATTCTGAAAAAAAATGTTTTCCCACTTACCGAGGAAAGAGTGTAAATTATAGGTTAGGACACAGCCTTACAAACAGTAATTACAGAAGTGAACATCCAGTTCTTCTGAAAGGATAAAATGAGCTTACTGTGAAAGAAAAAGATGAGTTTCTTAGACATACAGAACAGATAATTCACATCACGTTAGTTTAAATTCATATATTTTACATAGTATGTGAATATTTCTTCCAAGTTTGAACCTTGGACAAAAAGGTAGCATACTGCAATGGTCCTGGAGTGACAAATATTTAAAAAATCACTACAGATATATTTGCTCATCAGTGTGCTGACCTCAGAGACATAAAATACTTCAAAACTTGAAAAAAATGAAAAAATATTATAGTATTTAAGAGATATACACTACAGACAAAGAAGTAAAACTAATATTTTTATCAGCAGTTGAAAATTGATTTTAAGGAAGTACTGAAGATTCCTCATAACAAAATATAATCTGTAAGGGTATATGAAAAGAAAACTACAAGAAAAAGTAAATAAATTCTATCTAGATCAAGTTATGACACAATTGCAGAAACTACTTCTGGGTCTCTGGAGGCACCATGTGTTCCCCTTCATTAATCAGAGATCACAAGAAAGGTTAATACTTAATTGCACTTACATAATTTCAAAAACTTTGATATCATCATAGTGCAACACATATGCCATGACAGAATTATTAATGCTGTCTTTGAGGTGTTTATACCTACCAATGAAAGTGTATAGTTACAGTTCACATAGTAAATACACTCGCACTGCTGCACCGATGAAAGCTGGTAGGATAACTTTTTGATTACCACATCATACTCTCTTTAAAATAACATGTAGCAGGGAAAAAATGGCAGGTGCTGCATGGTGAATGATGTTGAAATTGAGACGTAGCTTTCTATAAAGTTATATTAAGAGTATAAATTTGTAGATAACAGATGTGCAGGACTTTAGTCTCCCAAAAGTATATAAATGAAAATGTTTTAAGGCTATGCCTATGACTAATGTGTTTAAGATAATAGTACAATTATCTGACTGTAATGTTACTTTAGCTATGAGAAATGAATTAACAGAATTTTATCTTCTTTTAAATTATATTATAGAATCATTTATATGGGAAGCACCATGAGGTCCTTGCCTGAAAAAAATGCTTCAAGATTTCATTTCATTCTTTAAGCTAAATGAGGCTTTCATTAGAAAAACTTGGTTACAGGAGGCAATCATAACGGTTTAACAGTCCAAATCAAATACATCTCCTTATACATTTTGGTTGCGTGTTTTATGGGAAATAATTGTTATGGGTGATACTACATCAGTTATACTTCCCACAAATAGGCACTGCAGAGGAATCAGTCAAACACAGCAGCATCACAGCAGGATGTTGACCAGAATGTCACATCAGAAATTCTTCACTTTTTATTTACAGTCTTTGATATAGACTTCTTTTTTCAGTCTGAAATTTGGGGAATTCTGGATACACAATCTATTAATTTAATTATTTAATGAAAAAAAAATCTGGTAGAAGTTTCCTGAGTTATATATAAATAATACATCCTCTGTTGTTCTAAATCTTTTCTTACTTATGATGTTTGCAATCCTTAAGAGGATCCTTTTCAATATAGCATTTTCAAGTACAAAGAACATTGATCCAAATATGACAGCCAATATGCTGAAACTGCCAAAACAGTGAATCGGTGCTCTTTATGTTAAGCGTAGAAATATCTCAGAAGTGATGTACTTCATTATTTTGAAAGCACATTTTTTCTATAATACCCATTTCTCCTTCAAATCTAATCAATTGTTTGAATTACTTCAAAAGATTAAGTAAAAGTAGATGTGTAGTCTCAATACAAAAAGCATTCAAAATGGAGAAACGCATTCTGGCTTGTCTTTGTCTGAATTTTGAAATGGTCTCATTGAAAATTCACATCAGTATCAAGCGAAAATGCATGTTGAGGTTATGAAATTAGATATGCTGAATTGTGGCCAGAGACAAGTTTTCTAATCAGAGGAGCAGATAATTGAAATAAGTGTTAAAGTGGAAACGGCATTGCTGCCTTGCTGCTCCCAATGTATTACAGTATTCTTTTCAATATTAAAGCTTGGCAAGGTACTACTAGGCAATAGTTTATAGAAGTTTTCACTTTCAGTCATTACTTCTAGTTTGGCTTAAATTAGAAGGTGCCAAAGTTGCAATCCACTGATCCACGAATTTCATTCTAAGTGACACTAATAGCAAAACATCCATAGTTAAAGTGGTGCAGACCTTTTATAAACAGCTTCCTTTATTAAAGCGATAAAAGTGAAAAAACATACGTGTCATCCTGTTGGCAAGGCCAATAGAATAGTAAAAGAATCCAAATTGAGACAAAGTCAGCTTTTCATGAGGTAGCAGCTGCTTTCAGAGAAAGATTTAGAAGAATTTATATGGACTGTTGAAGACAGATAGGAACTTGCTTCAGACTAGCTCCAGCTGCGGGAGATGGAGAAGCTATAGACCAAAAATCGCATCATAATGATACCATAGCTCTGAGCCCAAAGTGATAAGTTCTGCTAGTTAAATTTAGTGCTACAATAGACATGTTCAGGTGTTTTCAGACCTGTTTTTCACATTCTTTGTGTTAAGACTCCACAAGATCAGTAGGTGCTGCAATTATGAAAGTCACTTTTGACTGGCTCTTTAAAAAAACCGTCATGAATATCTGTGAGTCCATGAGGCAATCAAACTACACGTAAGTGCCATGATCCTGTCTTGTATTTTATTTCTTGCCCTAAGTATTTCCTGCGCTGCCTCTGTTCTGTCTGTGCTCTCAGCTGTATCTGGCATTTGTAGACCTTCAGCCCAGGCTCTATGTCCCTCATACTCTTTGAGGACTCTGGGCCACTCGTTGTTGTCTTCCAAGTGCAACACAATTTTGGCGGCTTCTCCTTTAGGTTGCTGGCTTGGAAAAGAAGCCGTTGTAGCTATGACTATAGTAGAGTGAGGAAATTTGAATTGATTTGCCTTATTGATTGGACAGTTAAAAGGAGAAGATTCTTCAGCCATGGAAATCTTGCCTCTCTTATGTGATGGACTTACAGACATACTCATGTTTGTAAATGATGCTGAGCTGTCCTGGCAGTTGTTCGCTAAGCCAGGTCCTAGATTGGGTTATATCACTGTTGCTTGACTATCTTAATTGATGGTGTGTTGATCTACTGCCAATTCTGAGTGCACTCACAGGTGTGGGAGAGTTGAGTCTACAGGTTTTTTTCATTCAGTATAATTCATATCCAACAATAAGAATAGAGAAGAAATAGAAAATTATTTTATCTGTCAATAATATTTACTTTTCATTCAATAGACCACGATATAAAAATGTTTTGTGTACTGTGCAGTTTAGGGTGCAATGTATTACTGTTTTCACAGCAACTGTCATCTGCCCCATAAAAGGGAAAATATGTCTGAATGACTTGAGGCAACAAAGAGAGGATATAGAAAAGCAGCCACAAAAAAAACCCACAGTATGACTCAGTCTATAAATATACTAGCATGCAGTGCTTATTTTCTTAGGCTGTTTTGTCAAGTTGTTATTTGGAATTCAAAATTTACCTGTTTTTTCGAAGATATCTTGCTCAAAGGCTTAGTATTATGCAGATACAATCATCGTTACAATGTTATTTGCAATTTGAAAGGTTGTCTGACATTAAAGTATCATAAAAACAAACATGAAATATTTCATTCAGGAAAGTATGTTCTTTTTCAAATACGCTTTTTAATATCCTTAGTGACTGTGTGCTGAAAACAGTTTCTTATATAATCTGCAGGTGTCTAATATAAAATAAAATTCATCACAATTCATTGTGGTCGACTGATTTCTCAGATCCATCAGTTTACTGTGACACTGATTTTCAAGGTTCTTCATTTGACAGAAGACTACTTCCAGTAAAGGGGTGACTTTTCTGATGCTGAATGCTAGTGTTCATTTCTTACTAGAAATGAAGACACATTCTTTTATATTCTGAGTACTTGGCTCATGTCAGCATTTCTGTGAACTTACGATAACAACATGAATTCTTCAGTGAAATTATTTATACATTAATATAGCATATGACTTCAAAGGGAGTGCAAGCAAAAATGTTTTCTTTGTTTTCTTTAAAAATAAAAATGTGAATTTTTGTCCCACCTAAGATGAAATTTTAAAAAAATCTCATTTTTCATTTTACGAGGATGCTAGCAGGTTGGGTGTAGAAAAAAGCCCGAATCTCAACCATGTGCTGCTTCTCCCTTTCTTAAAAGGAGAAAAAATTGCTATTATTATTTTTCCTGTAAATTCTTTGGAAAACTTCCATCTCTTTTCCTACAAATAGAACCCATATTCTGGGTTTCTGTTCGTAGCAGTATTTCTGCTAGTGTTTTCAGAAGATTTTGCCTCCACCCAAGTGATAGAACAGAGTAACTGTTTATTTCGGATATAAACAAGTGTATCTATTCATTACTTTGTGCTGAGGAAATCTCTCATTCAAGCTGTGATTTTGCTATAGATCAAGTTAAAAATACCAAGAGCTGTACTTTAATGAAAGAAAACTTAAGTGGTCTTATCTTGCTCTGTATTGTGACAGAGAATAGGGACTGGTAAATGAAAACCATTCATCCAGATTTTGTTATGCAACACAGTGCAATGAAGATTTGACTAAACATATTTGTTGCGTGCAAACAAATGAACAGGAACAGTAAACAGACCGAAAATGAAATAAATTGAAGCATTTGAATTGCATACAATTTTTAAATGGCTAAAACAATCCAAAAGCAGGCAAATCTTGCATCTGTTTAGCTTTTCTCTCTCCTTGGGAACCAAATCTCTTATACTAAAACTTGTGCTTGATCTAAGTTGATCCAAGACCAGGATGCCAATGGAAGTTGGTGGTTATACAGTCTCTGACGCATCTGTCTGTTTCCTTTCCTTGTCGTCTGCCAGTGATAGTTTTCATGCTACTTTAAGGTGAATCAGATAAAGTCATAGATCTCACTAAAACCTGATCTTGCAGGAGAAGAAAGAAAATGGGATCAACTTATGCTGCCCATTGAACCTAAAGGACACTTAAGACTCTTTAGATTTCATTGAAGCCACTTCGCTTTTAAAATTAATAGCCTGAAATGTCAAGTTAGAAATCTCACATTACATTATTTATTTTATGCACACATACACTGGAAATAGGTTCTTATATTTAATGACAATGGTAGTCAGTCTGCCTATTTGACCAATGTTTGTGTCCTGAATCAGTTAAAAGAAACTCAGCAGTCCTCGTTTGCTCTTGAGTCTCATTCCATTTAATTCTGCAATGTCATTAAGTGTTAAATTGCTTATTGTTTTCAGTAATTTATCTAAAATTGTCACTGCCTTGGAACTTTTTTCATAAATATCTTCTTTGTATTTAGAAAAATAGAAAAATTAAGAAAGCAAAGATGACAGGTCATGTAAATAATTTTTATGACTCTTACGTGCTTAGAATTAGCATTGGTGTTTAGGATTTAAGACTAAGAAGTAGATTACCAGAAGGGAACTGGGCAGGAAATAGTATGTGTTTTCTGATTAATTTGATCTGCTACAGAGGAAAATGTCCATGAGTCTGTCAAATTCTAGTTCTGATATATGCACTGTATTTAATGAATTACTGTACCTTTTTAAAATAATAATAATAAACAGCCCTTATTTCATTTTCATGTGCTATATTTCTTTTAAGTCTGCCTTAACATACATTAAGTTTACAAGCTCACAGAGTATTTTTATTTATGGTCAAAAAGTTGTAAAGTATATGTTTTGTAAGGTCTTTTACTGTATTTCTGTGATGGCTCCATTACTGATACCAGCATATATCATTATAGCTGTTCATATATCAGCAGTGTTTTCTGGAAAAAAATAAGCCCCTACATAAACAAGGAAAGCAAGGGATTTTTTATTCCAACTTCTTAAGCATTAGGCATAGATTAGATATAAAAAGCTGAGAAAATGGAAAGCCCTTTACTAATGAAAGAGATAAGTTTACCAGAAAGAGTTTGTTCTCAGCTGGTGTAAATCAGGTAGTTTGTTGGCTTTAGAACTGTGCCATTTGACAAGAGCAAAGAAGTGTTGCAAACTTTTGACTGGTTCCCAAGTCTGTATGTGTTTTCTTAAGCTGTGGGAAAATAAAACAGGACTAATAGTCTTTTTTCTGCCTCATCGGATGCAGATTCAGGTGTGTACTTTTTTCTGTGTCAGCATCACTGAGGCAGGGATGAAAACATGACTCTTCAGGTGACTTATGCTCAGATTTCAAGTAGACAACCCAGCATTGGGCACATCATGTCTGTCTGTAAGAATGGCTCTCTAACCCTGAGGGAGCTTTTCAAAAGCACAAATGCTATCTTTCACCTCCTAACTTTCCACTGTTCTTTTTGTCCCCATGCGTAGAACTTTGAGATGTCATGCAGCTGGTTTAACAGCTGGTTAAACAGTAGCCAGATAGTAGCAGTGAGGAAGAGGTATTAAATCAGCATATTGCAGTCTTTGCATTTAAATGCAGACCTATATGTCCTTAAATTTGTGCTAAGCACTTGCCCTGAGCTACACTCAATACAGAATGCAATAATTTGACAAAGATACTATAGCTACCATATATTCTTAGTATGTGGTGATTTAGCTTTCTGACTGCAGTTCATGGTCTTATATATAAAATGAAATGATCTGGGACTTTTCAGCCTGGTGATACTCCATCTTCTGCTGGAAGTTGTTAGCTGAGATTAGTGGGGATGCTCCAGTGAGGGTCTCAGGACATCTACAGTACAGCCGCAAGCCCAGTTTTTCCTGAAGAACTTATTCTTTTTGTTTTGTTATTCATATCCATATTTGCTCACACCAGCTGCTAAGCTTGCTTGATGAAAAATAAATATACACATTTTCTAGGTCTTCCAATCTTGTGCTATATTATATTCTAGACCAACAAATAATCTTAACCATTTCCTAATATCAGTCTGTCTTTATTCTATTGAGAGCTATAAAGTTAATTCAAGTAACTTTCAAGAATTGTGGAGAAATTATTCTATTGTTGCTTCAGGGAAGGTAGGATGTTCATCATTCTATATTTCTTTACATTTTATAATATAGTAACGACAGTAATGACAGGACATAAAAAGGAAGATAAATATCTTACTGATAGTCAGTTTTTCTTTGAGGGGAAGATAAGGTAAAGAACAATAAAATATATCTGTCAAGATTTTGGAAATATGTATTTTTTTTAAATTGATAGACAAATAACACAGCCCTGCATCTGTGATGCTAAAGATATATGTCAGCACTTTTATAATAAAACTAAGAGTTATAGAAATCTACAATAAAAATTCCTGCCAGAATGCTTTGTTGCCTTGTTGCCTTGTTTTATTGAGATTCTTAATTCCAGGGGAACATTTCTACAACATAGGAGAAATAGATTTCAATTTCTTGAATCTTATTTAAAATATGGTTACATAGCATCTTTTAATTATCATCACATAGACAGGAGTTTTCAGTATGTGACCACAAGACTGTTCTAATGCAAATGCTGCAGGGGTAAAGCAGAGAGGGCAATGAGTTCTTAATGTATAATACCACGAGCAGGAGGGGAAAGTTTAGACTGGGTCACTAGATTCTGGATAATTTGGCTCCCCCCCCGCCCAACTCCCCCTCTAATTTAGGGAATACAAATAACCACTATATTTGTAGAATAGTTGCTAATATGACTTCTGAAATAGTGTCGTGAATTGTGACTTTGTACACTGAAACAACTAAAACTTAGGGTTATGGCCTGCATATGGCCGTAAAAAAGTGAGTTTGCTTACTTACCTGTTGAACTCCATTTTGAAAGACTCACTTTTTATTTTATGTCCCTTTCACTTGTTGTTTAGTGCTGCTAGGTTGCTACATAATGCTGCAATTGTGTATAGGCATACAATATATACAGATCCTTTGGCTGGAGCCTTTTTCACGTCCTAGCACAATTTCTGCTGCAGATTTGAAGGCAGACTAAAGGCATTGCCTTAGTGTGTCAGCGTTATTCTTCTTTGTGTAAACAGCATTTCTAGGGAACTTAGTAACAATTATAGACTCATGACACTGAGACTATTGCTATTTTTTCAAAATAACTGAAATATCATAAAGCAGCAGTTAGGAATATGGACAATGGATACTAAAATATTTAGTCTGAGACATATACAAGACTTGCAGATAATTTGTAATGTGTTTAGTTAAAGGGCAAATGGAGTTTGTATTCATTCCCAAATTTACTCAAATCCAGTAATTTTGTGAAGTCTGCTGTATATTTAGATAGCATTAGTTCAAATATAACGTTGCCTTTAGTAGATGAGGTTTCTAATAGCGTATATTTTCCCCTATTTACTCTTTTAAACTTATCTCTGTTGCCTTTGGAGTTAATATTGTTTACTACATTTTTAATTGATGTCTTGTGAGTTGTCATTTATTTTATTTAGGAAGACTTTAGGGACACTGAAATTGACACTGCAGAAGTCCTTGAGCTGGCAAAATTAAATTAAGCAGAATTAACACAAATCTGTCAGATTCTACGGAGCAGGGAGGCCAGTAGTCTTGGAAGTACCATTGGGCATCTGCCCAACGCAGGTAGGTACCCGAGTAACTTTGGATACGTGGTCCTTCCAAATTCTGTCAGTGTAAGCACTAATTTTGAAACTTTTAATGAAACTTTTAGTCTTTTTTACCTGTTATGAGATTTTAAAAATTGTACAAAGTTCAAATTTTAGCATAACCTTAAATGCTTTTTCCTACAAATGCTAGTCATTGGGAAGCACAGATTAATAAAATATTAGGTAGCAATACACCATAAAAGTAATATCAGAACAACACCTGTAAATAATTCTAAATTTAGTCCAGCACGTTAAGAGTGCTTTAACATGAGGAATATATATATCTTAGATAATTTACAATTACATCGTAGAATTTTGAAGACTTTATAGTTAGCAACAAATAAAGTATTAGCATAGTACATTAAATATTGCTGGTGTTTCTGTGTGTCCATTCTAATATTTTGCAACAACTGCAGATTTTCTGGTTTTAATCACCTCATTAAGACTTAACAGTCTTCTTGCACTGTCATGCCAGATAGCCTGTTAATGGGATGGAATAAAAAAAACCCTATCAGGACCTTATATTAGGGTTGATGAAGCACTGCCTTGCTTCAGTTTTAATCTAGTGTAACTCCACTGAAAGCAATTGAAAGACAGAGACAGGAATAGCGACGCAGGGGTGAAATGGATTTCTTAACTATGTTTCAGTTGTCGAGAAGAGAAGAAGTGCCTACACTAAGGAACGTGTTTCAGTGCAGTGATTTATACTCTGAGACTTTTTTTTGTATGATCAGCACTGTACCAGAGATACTCAATTTGAGAAATAAACAAGCTTAGTACAACTTCTTCAGCATTTGGTCTAAGTTTGACTCTTGCAGCTGGATTACCTATCATACACTGAGTGAAGGTTTATTTTTTGTAGAAGTATCAATAATAATTTTTAAAAAGTAATCTGACAGATCTCAGAAGACGGGTAGGGAAATATTTCCAGAAGAAGAATATGAAAAAATAGAAGTCAATTAAGACCCAAGAAAATGTTCTAAAGAAAAGCAATGTCATGAAAGAAGACCAGTGGATCAAGAAATAAAAAAAGATGATACTGAAGAGGAAAGAGTAAAGAGTAGTACAAAATGATTCAAGTGAAAAAGCAATACTTTTTCATCATGGTGAGGACAGATTATACATGCAATGATTAAACACGAATGTGTTTACAGGTTACTTCTGTTTCTGTATTATAAAGAACACTGTCTTTTGTGTTCTTTTGAAAAATAAAGAAATTTCAGGAATATGGCAGTATAAGAGAGAGGACAATATTCAAGGCAAGTTCTTTGTTTCCAGAGAAGTGGCTCTAAACACAGACAGAAGAGTTTTTGCTGTGAATCGTTACCACAGGAAAGTGAGAGAGGAGCAGGGCTGAGCATTACCTGCTGTTATGAGCACTGTGCTGGCAAGGTCTCTATCTATGTATCTATCCAGTCACTATCAAAAAAATTCAAACAATGTAACCCATAAGTAGCCAGGACCTAGTATTAAATCCTGTCCTAAACAAAGCAAAAACTTGTGTGTTAAATTTGTGATCCATCAATTGTCGACCACTATCTTTTTTTTCTAGCAGTTAAGTTCTTTATTTGTCTACACATCTTCAACTGAACCTGCTCAAATCACCCTCCATCCAGGTGTGCAGGAGGAGCGCCATCTGTATGCCCATACCATATACCATTCAACTTTATATACCAGATATTCCACTCCAGAGCGGCAGAAATCCTTGGACTATGCCTAATGTACGTAGTAACAGAAGAGATTTCAGGACATCAGTCACTGTAACAGTTCTGTCCACTGTTTATATTGTAACATGGAGATGACAGCATTTAATCAATAACCACAATTGTAAACATGTAGTGGAAACTGTAACCTTTAAGGGGATTGGTCACTTCTTGGCCACTGGAGTAGAGATAAGGCTGTCATGGCAGAGATTAGTCTTCCATCCCTTCTCTTGAAGAAGGGATGCAGTGCAACAAGACATAGCAGATTTTTGGGGCTGGAAGCCATGTAATCATCCTTGGTTTAGTGAGAGATCTAGCTTTAGTATTGTTCATGAACTGATAATCCTGACTTCTGTTCCCTGTTCTTAATACTTTTGATGTATTTTTTGGTGAGACGGCTACATGTGAAAAGCTAAGCTGTACAGTAATGCTGGCCTCCATTCACTTGTGTTCTCAGGTGAGTGTCCTCATTCATTCAGATACTAAATCATAATGCCTATTTCCTTATCTCTGTCGACTTTGATCTTTTCACTCACAAGGGTATACCTGAAGAAAACAGACTAAGAATGGCATGAGATTTTTGGTTACTAAATGGCGAACCAAGGGGTATGGGAAACATAAATTGATATTAATTCAGATGGATGGAGGCCAGATCTCTGATGAGTGTTCCAAGATGTTAACTGTAAAAGTTTTCCATATTCAGCTGCAAATCAGTCTCAGCTGGTTGTTCACACCTGGAGGTCTATCTTTCCAGGCCCTTAAATAAACAGAGGGTAACAGGCCAAATCTCTTTTAATCATTTGCCTGTAGGTCTGTTTTAGAAACCTGGACTATGAGGAACACCCTTTCCACCTGGTGCTAGACCTGCCTAGTGCAGCACTGCGTAAAGATATTCCACTTGCTCCAGTGCAGCACTGAACACAGATATTCTAGCTCATATTCTGGGAATTACATACCTTCTGTACCTTAGCTCAGTATTGAGGCCAATTAACACTGCATTTCGCAGAACTATTCAGTTCTGGTGAACTGATGTGCCTACACAGCTTCTTTTGGTTTCAGAAAAACCTTGTAAACCTTTTATTCATTCGTAGCTCCTGCATCTACTTGGCATTATATTAAAAAAGGACAGCAGGCCACATGGATTTCTGCTTTGCATCCTGGCTGTGAATCCTATTTTCAGGCCCTAAGCTCTCCTTAGATAGGTCATTTACATGCTTACTAGATTATAAATTTCATGTTGGGGTCTGGTACCTTAAAGTTAGATATGATGAGATTCTAAGTCACCGCATCTACCAGGATCAGGACTTGCAGAGTAAATAGAGAAATGAGACAAAATAAATGGGAAAGAGGTGAAATATTGCTTGGAGGTCACAAAGCAGGGCTGTGGAAAAGCGAAGTGTAGAATCCAGATACTCTAAATCAAGTCCAGGGTTGTGATTGGTATGTGGCATCATAATTTGAAAACAGATCTGCCTGTAGACACAGAACAGCAAATATCTGTGAACAATGAAAACAATTTTTGCTCAACACTTAGCCAAAAGGAGTCAGTTTCAGCCCTCAGCTATCGCCTGAAAACCTGAGGAAGGGATTTGACACTGACTCAAATTAAGCAATAAAGTTACAGAGGCGTTTTGAGTCTCTGATAATTTCATAACTGACACATTTTTCTTGGCTAATGGAATTTTATTAAATGTTATATGTAGCTGTAAGATCATGTTTATCTGGGTAATGTTTCTTTATATCTGTATTAGAAATAAGTAGACAGACCAATGAGTCAAGAATTATAGAGAGAAGTAATTGTCTACTGTGATAAAAAGTAAACAACAGTAGCCTATTATGCTCAAAGTAAAAGGCTAGCACACTAGTCATAGCTGTATAAATTGTTAGAATATTTTCCTAAAAGATTCTGTTACTAAGAATCTACTGTATAATAATAAGCCAATTCGTTCAACATTTTACCACTAGCCAGGGTATTTCACTGATTGTTCTTTACCGTTAAGCTCAAGACACAGTTAAAGTGGAGTTTCTGAAGCAAGCCCAGCGGTACAAAATACCCATTTTTTAACATAAATAATACTGTATTTTTAGTCATTTGATGAAGCGTTGTGAGCTGCTTTTAGAATATTATACTCAAAATGAAATGCTGCAATGCTCAGTGTGAGTTTCCAATTGTTTTGTGTACATGTGCGATGACTTATTTTAGTTTTATTTCCTGTAAGTAGATCTTGTATATAATTTTTCATTTCTACTAGAAACAAAACCCTTTTAAATATGAGTTTCTTTTCATTGTTATAAATAATTTCTGTGAACTCTGAAAACGTTCTTTTCAATCCTCTATGAAAAAGTCAAAATAATTCACGGATAACACAGAGTGTTATTAGGAATTTTGGTTTGTATTGATCATACTTAAAATAAGCACTTGTGCATTTAACACAGATCATAAAAAACTGCAATCTTCTATCTTGCTGAGTGCTCTTCTCCTTTACATATGAGTAAATGCTTCAGGCTGCATGTGCTACGTGTGTTTCCAGAAGAACAGAATGGCTTCTTCTCCTGTTTTGAGATTAACGGTACATATGATAAGCTGAAATGCAAGGTGGAAAGCCCTAAGCTGAAGGGCTTGTTTTGCCAGATTTACTTTTCTGCACATTTTGTTTTGAATGTTTGAGCAATTTAAATGAAAAAGATAAAGAAAAATAATGGTAATATAAAGAATAATGTGATCGTGCTGAAAAATATACTGGCCTTACAAATAGTAAGACATGTCATATTCCCTTTGTGTACCCATGAATTTGTTTGACTGCTAAATAGTTCAGAAATCTTTATTATATAGTGTTTGCTGTTTTCCCAAGCTCAATATCAGTCATACATGCAAGTAGTATATTTATGTCCCTTCAGGTCATTAAGTTTCTTTTAGGAGTGTCAGTAATTGATTTGGCTAAATTTGGCTTTTATTGTGGAAGTTTTGCATTTTTTTTTTTGTAAAATTATGAAGGGTGCACAGCAGTGATATAAAGCACAAGGTTCACCTCTAGCATCAAAGGACAACTGCAGGGGTCGCGTTGCTTCACTAGGGGCACATCTTCAAAGTTACTTTTTTCCAACGAGTATTAAAGTTGAAGCAAGAAAGTAGGGGATTAATTGCACCAGTTTACCTGTCTAAGGATGGTTTATGGATATCTTTTGTTATCAAAATACATCTATAATAATCTGGTAATTGGTGAAAATAATGTACATATATTGTAAAGATTAATTAGAGGATATATTGAAACAAATTCAAAGATTAAATCTGCCACAGAAGTGTTAAATCTTCTATCTTGAATGATCAAAGTCAGCTATTGTTTTACTTTTATTATTTCAACAAACAGTTGAAATTTGCTCTCAGAAAAAAATCAGGCACTGGCCTCCTATAAAGACCTGCTAGGTCTTGGCAATGGATATTTAATTGGCTGTCTGAATTTGAAACATAAGAGTTTAGTATTCACTTTAAACATAGCCTCGTATATTTAATATTAAGATTTCATTAATTAAATTTTATTTTAACAATTTTCTATTTGCAGCTCTAGTGAAATTCAAAACATCCCCATTCTGCTATCGAGGGCTTGGTAGAGCTGATGAAACTCTAGAATCTTAGTCACAAACTGCAGGTTTTCTCTTATAAAGGAAAAAAGTAAGAAGAAGCCACTGTTGCTTAATCTAACTACTTATTATTATCTTTAAATTCACCACATATTAATGTTATTTGACATTACTTTAAATTTCACTACATTTTGTGTGTCTTTACATATTGTAAATTACATTATAATTTTTTATTTATTGGGAGCTTGTGTAGTACATTAGATTAAGCCTGACCACAAGCTTTGTCCTGTACTTTCAGCCACTATTCAAGTACAATTTAAGTCATGTCATAATGAGCTAATAATGTCACTGTAGTCTCAAACAAATAAAGGCTTAATATAGTTCCTGAAGTAAATGGAAAGACTCCGTTCACCATTCATCAGGTTGTCTCTAATTATTCGTTGTGAAGTTTTTTAATCACAGAAGCAGGATAGGGATTAACTGATGTGACCTTGTGTACCTGAGTGACTGCTGTATCATGCCTAGATAGTCTGGTGAATCTTTTTGTTTAATTTTCTGTAGTTTGCATACACAGTCATAGGAATGCAGTGGGACTTTTTCTTGCCTTTTTTTTTTCTTTCAATCTACAAGCAACAAACAACAAGTGTGTAAGCGTGGCCTTGAACAGGGACATTTAATGTGTATTTATTATGTCTTTATATGATACTAATAGAAATATGCAATATATTTTATGTGAATGTCATATTAAGGCTGTACTCCTTGTTAGCCTCACCAACTATTCAGCAGTGGTGCAAAAATGAATTGCACTACTGTTTTCTTACTCTCTTCTTTTTTAAGTGAATCTGATAATGCAACTGACTGCATTGTCTGTTTGACACTGATATTCCACATGTGCAATCAATAGAAAAAGTGTGTATTAATGGAG
Source organism: Dromococcyx pavoninus (assembly GCA_033558185.1). NCBI lineage: Eukaryota > Metazoa > Chordata > Aves > Cuculiformes > Neomorphidae > Dromococcyx > Dromococcyx pavoninus. The sequence goes on along the minus strand of JAUMJL010000269.1, from coordinate 793,976 downwards.
ACCATGGTATTGTAATTTTCCAACAGCAGAATAAGGATGAAGAAGAGGAAATATTTCCTGACTCGTAGTTCTTTAGCTACAGGCTGATAAATAGTGTGGTTTGGAATCAATTTCAGCATTGATCTGAAAGATAATCCTCTTCACAACAACCAGGTCCTGAGGTATTTACTGTCAGGTGTGAAAATGAATGGCAGGTTCTAAATAAATAATAAAAAAAAAGAAACAGAAAACAGAATGAGGCCTGTGGGGAGAGAGGTAGTTATTTGTCTGTCACACATGAGCTAATAGACTGCAGGCATTTGCTTAGAAAAATGCAAGCTGTACACGGAAAGGGTATTTATTTTCTTAATTGCCAAAATGATGCTCTGAAATTGAAGAATCAATCATGTTTATTGTTATATGTGCGAAATTAAAAATATACAGTATACGGTAATTTAACTTGCGGTGCAAAGAATCTATAGTACACTTCTAATCGATACTCTGTACTTCATGCTAGCTTGGTCATGTAGGGCACTGGGAGGGGAAGAAAAAGCTGTGGATGGAGACTCAGTTGCTCAACCAGGACCGCTTTTATTCCATAAATGCTCCGCAACAAATAAGGATTGCAAGAGGTACCTGAGAGAATGCATGTTAGTGTTTGGAGTTGCAATGTGTTTTGCACAGTCTAAGAACTTCTGGGAGTCAGAAATTAATAGTTTTAACTTTCCAGCTAAACTATGCTAGAGGAAAGAAAGATTTTAATGTCCTGTCAAAAGATGAAAAACTCATCCTATACCATAGGCCACAGTTTAAAGGAGCTAAAGCACTCCATTCTACCTGAGTCCTTACCGTCTTCTGTGCCTGGAAAGGTTATGGAACAGATCATCCTGAGTGCAATCACACAGCACCTTCACGATGGATATGGGATCTGACCCAGCCAGCACGGCTTTGTGAGCGGCAGGTCCTGTCTGACCAACCTGATTTCCTTTTATAATCAGGTAACCTGCCTGGTGGATGAAGGGAAGCTTATGGATGTAGTCTATCTGGACTTGAGCAAAGCCTTTGACACTGTCTCCCATGGCATACTCCTGGATAAACTGGTAGCCCATGGCTTGGACAGGTGCACTCTCAGCTGGGTTAAGAACTGGCTGGATGGCCGGGCCCGGAGAGTGCTGGTGAATGGGGCTGCGTCCAGCTGGCGGCCGGTCACCAGTGGTGTCCCTCAGGGATCAGTGTTGGGTCCAGTTCTGTTTAACATCTTCATCGATGATTTAGATGAGGGGATTGTGTCCATCATAAGTAAATTTGCGGATGACACCAAGTTGGGAGGGAGTGTCGACCTGCCAGAAGGCAGGAAGGCTCTGCAGAGGAACCTGGATAGGCTGGAGAGATGGGCTGAGTCCAATCGGATGAAGTTCAACAAGGCCAAGTGCTGGGTCCTGCACTTTGGCCACAACAACCCCATACAGGCTGGGGACAGAGTGGCTGGAGAGCAGTCAGGTGGAAAGGGACCTGGGAGTGCTGATTAACAGGAAGGTAAACATGAGCCAGCAGTGTGCCCGGGTGGCCAAGAAGGCCAATGGCATCCTGGCCTGCATCAGGAATTGTGTGGCCAGCAGGACAAGGGAAGTGATCCTTCCCCTGTACTCGGCATTGGTGAGGCCACACCTTGAGTATTGTGTTCAGTTCTGGGCCCCTCAGTTCAAGAAAGATATTGAGGTGCTGGAGAGGATCCAGAGAAGAGCAACAAAACTGGTGAAGGGACTTGAGCACAAATCCTATGAAGAGAGGCTGAGGGAGCTGGGGTTGTTTAGCCTAGAGAAGAAGAGGCTCAGGGGTGACCTCATCGTTCTCTACAACTATCTGAAAGGAGGTTGTAGACAGATGGGGGTCGGACTCTTCTCCCAGGCAACCAGCGACAGAAGAAGAGGGCACAAGCTTAGACTCTGCCAGGGAAGGTTTAGGTTGGATATCAGAAAAAAGTTCTTCACAGAACGAGTAATCAGGCATTGAAATGACCTGCCCAGAGAGGTGGTGGATTCACCATCCCTGGAGGTTTGCAAAATAAGACTGGATGTGGCACTTAGTGTCATGATCTAGTTATCATACTAGAGTTGGATTAAGGGTTGGACTTGATGATCTTGGAGGTCTCTTCCAACCCAGATAATTCTATGATTCTATGATTCTATGATTCTTTGTCACCTCATCATACTTGGTTGAAACACAAAGGTGTTTTTGAGTGAGACTCAGGTGAATTGCACTTCCAACAAGGTACAGAGTATGTCCATACCACGGCCTTCAGATCCTGTTTTAATTTAATGTTGAATCATGAACTAGTTAGCTGACATGAGAATTCAGGGACAACTGACTCATAATTGTAGTTTCACTCCTCTTGTCTTGTTTCCCCAGATTTTGAAATATTATATCTCTGCATACAAACAATTTAATTTCAGATTCAGCAAATACCACTAAAATGGATCTGGTCAAGATAGGAAGTTCATTTCAGTATATATATCTTTGTTATATATTATGACATCTTCTTTCTGGCACCATTTAAAGCACTGTAAAAATTAACAGTGATGATATTTAAAATACCATGCGGACCTCTGAGTTTGTCCATCACCAAAATAAATTTGATTTCACATCTGAGATACGGCACCAGTCTTCTGCCAACACAGGTAGCCGGTATTGTGCTGGTTGTACTATCGTACACATTTAAGCCTCTCTTTCATCTGTGCAAACAGTTTCCAGATTGTGTTGAGGTTGTTGCTATGATATTTTATTATCTCAGGTTTTCAGGAGCTTTTCAAGTATTATTCTGACATATCATTCCACTTTCTAAGATAATTATTTCCATGTGATCCAACTCTGCTCCAGTACAGTAGTACATCTACTTGTAGGTAAAAACCTGGCCTGTGTGAAATGAACAGAATTTTTGCCACGAAATAATGGCCATTATTTCACTACCATTCCTACCTTTAATGAGGATTGGCAACGGCAGAGAGAGAGGAGAAAAGTACACAAGTTTTTCTGATGCAGGTCTCAGTGATTTATTTTAGTTTTGGAGAGATCATAAGCTTATTATAGCTGAAGAAGTGGAAAATGACGTGCTTCCTGAGGCACATTTCTATAAAGTTTATTTCATGGTGGATAAAAGCTAGGCAATAATATGGATTGTTTTTAACCTACAAAATATTTCTACTGAATCTTTTAATTAATATTTGTAGAATACCTTGCAAAATTAGAAAAAAAGGGGAAGTTTGCAAGAACACCACTAACCAGTGGAATCTATCTCTTTGGAAGTGAAACTGGGATATAGAAAACATTTGAATTGTGGAAAATATGGAGAATAAATAATCCAAGACAAACTGCCAAAGTATTTTCAAGTAGCAAGAAAACGAGTACATCTTTAGAACTTGACCAGGACAGTAATTCTGGGAATAATATTCTTACAAGTCACTATGACTTCTTCTGTGTTTTATAGTTGACAGGGCCTGATTTTCATAACTTTCAGCAGCAACATGTTTCTATTTCCACTTAAATTATTTTTTAAAAATATCCAAATAATTTTCTGCAGCTTAATCTTAAAGCCTAACAGACTATGTAGAAAACACATATATCTGCAGGTGTAGGGTCATTGCATTTGGCTGTAAACAAGAACGATTCCTTGTCTACATACGTTACATATGAAATTGGATAAGCCGCTGCTTAACAGTGGTATCTGAAACCAGCCATTGCTTTCTGTGAGCATATGAGTAAATTTACTGTTTATTAATTCATACTTTTTATCCCTGTTGCAAAGTGCTGACTTTCATTGGTGGGTGAAGTAGTTCATAAGTGCCAAATTTTACTAATCCCACATAAGCCTCTGTGCAAACATCACTAAATCAAAATGTGCATTGGCATAAATAATTCCACTTCAATAGTTACTTTCAAGGTGAAATATACTGAAAGCAATTTTATTGTTACAAAATATTAATTTATAGGAAGTATTGTGCTGTGATTTTCAGTTCACTTGACTATAATACTGAAAAAGCACACAAAAGGAAAGTGAATATAGTTGTAGTTCAAAGGATCTAGGAGTAGTGCCATCAAAACCCCTCATTTTATTAGTTGCTTCACTTCTGTCTGGGCTTGAATGATGATATTGGCTTTTAGATACTGATGCAAGTCTGGATTAATATTGCTGTTTTTATTGATTTAATTAGTCATGTGCATTTTCAATTCCATTAATGTTTTTATTGGCTGAATCGATACAAACTATATTAGTGCTTCAAAGCATGACTCTTAGTTCTGGTAGGTCTTCTGCTAACTCTTGAACTTTAGGACTTATATAGAGTAAATTGCTTGTACTTTTTCAGATTTTTAGAAACGTTTCTTTGCTTCTGTGAAGGGAATTATTTCATTATTCAATAATCTCTTTCTATGAAGGGAACCATTTCTGAGTACAATAGTCTCATCCTGCCATTTCAAATCAAGAAGAGACAGTTTTGGGGGGACCGTCACCTAATTAAGTTTGTGTTTGCATTTTAGTAGTATTTGGAAGAGGGGGAAAAAGAGGTGGTGTGGTGGAATGTAAACATAACTGAGGAAATAAGAATAGTAAGAACAATTGGAAGTGAGATAAAAATGTGCCTTGTCAATGTCACTAGCCTGGAAGTACAATGAAAAATACTCATTACTTAATGTATTTTCATGGTCATTCATGTTACATTGCTGATCTATCTTAATCTTTGTCAGTTGCTTAATGAAGATCTTGTTTCTGATTCACAGTGCTTCTGGAAGACTTCAAAAAGAATGGTTTGCATTAAAGTGTGTTGTGCATTCCTCCGTTTCTTCATTGTGCTCAGGTGCTTTGCAAGAGGAGCATAAGCAGACTCTCCAGTGTTCCCTCTTCTTTGCCATAAGGCTTTAATAAAGCATTTTGGAGGCTAATTAGCTGAACAGAGTTCACATGGTATATATGGTGCTTGCAAACTTTCTCGTTGTATCTGTAAGATAATAGGAACAATAGTAATGCAAATAAAATTGAACTGTATATTTTCTGCTGCATAAGTTTACTATTAGAAAGGTGTTTCCAAATAGAAAATCGACAAAGTCTTTATTTTGAGCTGTTGAAATTATAAAGGTTCATCTTCGTGTTTGGTCCTTGAACTGAATATTTCTAAGACAGTTCTTTTAGCTACTGAGCTGAATATGTTTGAGAAAATCAGGGTTTGACTCTCGCTCTTTAAAAGCTTTTTGTTGTGAGTCTTGGGCAAAACTGTATTGTGCAATAGCCAGAATTACCGTAATCTGTTCCTGAGTGGAGCCTTGCTGCAGCAATCATGTAAATGTAAATGAAGAGGCTAACATAGTCACTTGATAAAATTATTTCTCCTGAGACAACTTTTTTAAACAAGGGCTTTAAACTCTAAGAAACTTGTCAAATTCAAACTATGTCTGTATTAATGAAGTTCATTTATATTCTAGGATAAGTTGTGACTCGGGCTAAGCAAGGCAACAATATCTTTGTGTCTTTTTCCTCTGCCATGTAATAGTGCAGTGTCAGCCATCCTCTGAGCAGTGGCTTCAAGCCCAGGGGGTCTTTCAGCTTTCTAGCAAGGAAGATTTGTATTCTCTCTCTCCATGCATAACAAGTCACCCAAGTGACAGTGGAAAAATAAGACATATCCTGAAAAGACTATGCGTATTTACGTGAGGTCCAACTGGATGACTTCCAGGGGACTGTTCCAATCTAATTTATTCTATGGTTAAATGAACTGAACTTTCATGGCAAGTTATTATGGCTATTGGATATAGATGCTATGTGTAACATCTTGTAAGTATGGTAATAATTGTGGCTACCACCATCTACCTCTTTAACTTATAGCTCGTCTGGTCAAAGGGGTGATTTCCAATAATAAAATATTGAAATAGAGGAGGAAACAAGGGATGTAGCCCATAAAAAAGGCCTAAGAAACTATTTTATTGACTGTGCTACTTCATGTCTTTAGGTCAGGAGAGTCTAGCTCATGACTTGGTGGAATAAACTCGCAGAGTGCTTACCTGTTCCCTGCTGCAACTTGCTTGAGAAGTTTAGAAACAGCTGACTGGTTCCTTTCACACATCACTCGATCAGAGTTTGTAGTTGCTGCACTATTGTAACGCTGAAGTACTGCTGCCACAGGGCCCTGTTGGGGAATTGCCACACTAGAACCTAGTCCACGTGACTGCTAAGTTCAACCAGCTTACAGGTTACCAGGACAGTAGCATGGCATTTGGCAATATTAGCAAAAAATGAATATAATAAACACAAAATCTTTTTAATACGCATTCACTATATTGAGTTCATATTTATAAGCTTCTAGACAGCTTTGGATTTACATGTTAGGTGAGAACTCTGCCTTCACAGTTTTAATTACTGTCAGATTCCCAGCTGCCTTTACTCTTGATTTTACAGCAATACATTCAGTAAAGAGGAACAAAAAACCAATGTGCACTTGATGTTACTCAGAAATACTATTGATTTTTCATGTCTTGGCAGCTGGCCTCCTGGACAGGATTCACAGCTTATGAATATGCCAAGATTGATTTTGCACTTCATATGGCTTACTATTTTATTAAAATTTAGCAAATAACCTTGGATATTTCTGTGCAAAAATAAAATGTTCCATGTAACTGATAAAACTGTCCAGATCTCAGGACTGTAGCTATCAACAGGTACAAGTACATTTTGATTTAGATGTAATACCCTTAAACAAATTTTCGCAAGACCTACTAGTAACATATTGTATGACTTACAGCATTGCCTCCTTCTGTTCCATAATATCAAATCAAGTGTAAAAGACTGTGTCTGATGCTGCTTTTCTTCTTGCTTTTACATAAACTATTCCCTTTCCTTTAACTGAAAATAATTTTTAGAAGTGCAGTTTAATCAAAGGAGGACACGGTAGGTGGAGACAATGATTTTCCACATATATGTGAATTTCTCAGTGAAGTTTAATGCATCTTTAGAAGTCATAGCCTTAATGTTCTAGAATAACTTCCTATGATTGGTATGTGTAACTACCACTGGATATTCACAAAAGAAGGAATTTTATTTTGGCTCATTGGATTGACCCCAAACATGTACTTCAAGTCAGTTTGGAGAAATCTTTGTTTCCACAGTTGTACTTTACATCCTGGGAATTTTATGTGAGAGTCTGTTGCCTCCAGTCTCCTCTTTAGCATTGAGTCTCTCTGGCTAGAATGTGTTTCCCTTTAGTTATATTACTTATATTTAGTTATATTTCCAGTATTATTGCTAGATCATCAAAGAGATCCTAATCATTAAAAAATCTTGTAAGATCGTGCACCATGTTGGGATGTGGTCTTTCAGCAAGCTCAATGTGTGTAAATGTGTTTGCAAATATGGGAATGAAATACACTCTCCTCCATTATACTTCAGCTTTTTCAACCAAAACATTCGTCCTGGATTTGGATGAATCTCACCCCAAACCAAAGATTTCATTTTGACTTTCCAAATTGAAAAATCACATTTTCCCATCAAAATTATGTTTTTCTTGTGGTAAGGTTTATGATTTCTTATTGCACTTCCTATCAGACGACTGTGACTGGAAGTTCCCAGCCAGCTCTGCTCCTCTGTGTGTGTGTGTGTGCATGCATCAGCCAGACTCTCTCTCTCTGGGTGGGGCAGGAATAGACCTATAGCAGGCTCTGGGTTTTATAATCCTGTTTGGCAGAAAAAGTCTTGTGACAAACTCTCTTATAATCTCTGAAAATTTTGCTGATTGTTTATGTTTGTTTAAAGTTAACTTTGTAACTTTGGTATGTTCCTCACACAGTTTGGTAGATAAAGTGGGGTGGGCACACAGATACATAGTCTATCTTGATCATTAATACTAATCAACTATAACGATTTGTGATAAAGTCATATATAATCAGAAATAGAAATTTATTTTCATTTATCACTATTGCCAGATAATAGAGAACTACAGTGCACAGTTCTCCATTCTAAAGTGTAATATCTATTTATTTTTTGAGTCTAGATACTCTTCAGAGAGCTGCTATATTCATTTTATATTGATAGGTTGCTTTGTGTTGTTTTGGTAAAGAGCTCTTAATCTGAAGTTAATGGAATGGAGCTGAGATGAAAACTGTACCTGACACACTTAACTGGCAGACAAAAATTAAAGAAAAGAAAGAACAAAATGCAGCATTTCTTTTGAGCATATGTGAGCTTCCTGACATTGCAGTCTGTGATTTGAAACTGCATTGAGAATAAAATCTCTACCATCATTACTTAATTCTAAATTAAGGACAACAATTTTTTTTATTCCTTTTTTCTTTTTGTTAGAGTTTTGTCATAGTCATATGGTTGTCATGCGTGAACTGAGAAACATCCTTTTATATTGCAGAGAAAGACAACAGCAGACAGTTTTCTAATGCAGAAAAGAGTTAACTAGACTCTTAGTTAAAACGCCCAGTAAACTGGATGGAAACTTTCACACATTTTGTCCCACAGAATGTAAAATAGCATTTCATTGATGCTTTTTTGTAGAACTGGCAACTGACAGCATTATAATGTCTTTGTTATTTGGACGAAGCATTAGTTTGTCTCTGAACTATTGAAATCCCTTTGAAGATCTTTGAAGCATAGTGTGCCCCCCTGTGCACTCTGTGGTGTTCACTGGCATAGTAGATATGGCACAACCTTTTGCACCTTCTGTGCCAGATGCACTAAGATCCCTAATCTAACACAGAATTCCATCTTGGCCACAAGGATAAACCTAGATGAAAAATCAGAAGTATCTTCCTCCTTCTCTGAGCTCCTCATAACACCTAATTAATATCAAAGATATTTCAAAATATACTTGACATTACATTTAATGTGACTATTCACACTTGTAAATATTGATATCAGAAAGAGAAAATGTATCAAAATAATGATGGATTTAAGTTCAACTATCTCTCTCATGTCTTAAACTGATTTGTTCAACCAAGTTGGAAACAGTTACCTGGTGGCCAGGATCTCAGCACTTATGTAGGTTCTATCTCTGCTTTTTTAGTATGGGGATTAACTGTACTGGTCGGGGCAGGAGGTTCCCTTCCATGAATAAGAGGGGCAGCAACGAGCTCATCTGACAGAATGTATCCTTTAAGGAATCAGTAAATTGCAGAGATTGCCAGCTGTCTCCAATAGCACATGTATTTTGAGAAATCCTTTTCTCTGAAATCACTCAGTCCTTTGTATAAGATGAAGGTTCTGGTCTCTGGTTTTTTGGACTGAAAAAGGAGTGTATTTCTCATAAAATGTTTCAACATTTCATTTGGTTGCACAACACCAGAGATCAAGAGTATTTCTGCTCTCATATGTGAGGCTATTGCACCAGGTAGCTTGGATATCCTGGTCTTAGTTTTCTCTGCCATAAGTTTCAACCAATCTGTACATATACTAAATGAGCAGTGGGATCCATCTGCCTTATTTTTGTGTTTGCCCACTTTTCTGCTTGTTAGTTTTCATATGAATCTCTTATTCTTTTATCTACAGTGGCTATAAGCTGTTTGGGGCAAGAGTTGTCTATTTTGGTTACTCACTTGTTCAGCACCTAGTGCAAGAGGGTTGGGAGCACTAAGTAAGCCTAAGGCACCCTCACAGGCTTGATAACTGAGCAGCACTCTTGAAAAGCTGCTTGTTCTTCATATGCTTCTAGTTAGTTAATTTCTTAAAGGAAACCAAAATGATGGAGTTTGTCTTGCTGGCTGCCAGAAGTGGAAGTGGACATTGACAGTAGAAATATACCACAGAAGGTTGAAACAGAATGAGGCCTGGAATATCCAAGGCATCATGTGAAGTAAATCCTTTTAGCTTTTTTTCCTGTCTTATGTGTAATAGGTCATCTTTATTTCCATAGCTGCACCAATAATAAGATCATATCCATCTCCTGGTTTGATTTACAGGTCAGAATTCTATCCAGCCTTAGATATCTGAAGGCTTACAAGTGAGTCTAGAGAGTGAGAAATGTGCTTTGACTCAGTCTCAGATGTAGGGTTTATCCACTGCAAGTGTAGAATCCAGTTGCTGTTTACTCACTGTAACTCTCTCAGCCAGTTAGTGTTTACAACAAGAGTTGAACAGGAAAAGGGAGAATAAGACTGAAGCAATTAACAGGATCACCAAGTGTATTGCCCTTTACCAACTCTTTTTTGATTATGGTCTGAATGTCAAAGCCTTTCTTCATTTTCAAAGTTATTTCTCAGAAATGTATCCAAAATACCTACTGGGTATTTTCAGTGAGGCATTGGACCTTTTTTGTCAGTCTTAATGAATGAACCACATTGAGGTTTATTTCACTACATATCTGAGGTTTTGAAAGGCTGGAACTCCAACAGAACAGAAAAAGTTGGGAGAATAACTGTTATGAAATATTTCTTACTGACAGCAAATTCTGACAAGTACTTGTGAATGAGAATGTGTTAATACCCTGGCTCACATCAAAGGTATGCCTTACTGCTTGAAATGCTGAAAGAATTGTGACAGGCAGTTTTATAACCCATCAATAGTGACCAAAATCTCTTTCATGGCACAGCTGGGATTGCAGCATCAGTTATAATGACAGAAATTCCAATTTTCAAGGCTTTGCTAACATTACTTTTATGTTTTCTTGAGTTTTCATGGTTTGTGTTCTCATTTTTTTGTAAACTTTCAGAATATCAAGTCATATCATTACTGATGACAAACCAGAAATTTTAAGAAGTTCACAGAAGCGTAGTGCCCTTGCTTTATCCTTGTTTTTTCTTCAACTCTATGCTTATTTGCAATGAGAGAAGTTCATGTTTTTTCCATTTAGTGGATCTTATTAACTAATCATGTTGAAGAATTTTGTGAGCTGCCTCCTTTTATCCAATACTTATCTATTCCTGCTTTTCTCTGAATAGACTGTACAACTGGAGAGAAATCTGTAGCACACCAGTTTCTTATACCCTGGGCTCTGTCCTTTAAAACTCTATATCTGCACTGGTTCTCTTGATGAAAATAGGGAGCTCATGAGACCACAACTGCCCTTCTCTAGCCAGGCAAGTATACTCTGAATATAAAAGAAAATAAAAAAGCAGCCGGTATTAGTATTATAGTCAGTAGGTCTACTCTGATTTTGTGATCAAAGACACAAAGTTTTTTGTTTGATGTTGTTATGTGTTTTGTAATATCATGACACTGAAGATAATAAGTTCTCTTCTCCCCAAGAGGAAAGAAATCATGCCCCGCGATCTTCTTAAGTAGAAAATACAATCTTAAGGAGAAATAACTACACATTAGGAAAGGAAAAATGCAGTCAGTCTTACTTTTGTTAAATCTAGTATTTTGGGTTTTGGAGTTGTAAGTTTGATGACATAATTCTTAGTCACTTTTTTCTTTTATTTTTCATTTGTTTCCCCTTAATTATTTGAGAGAAAAACCAGTCTAATTTAATTATTTTCTTTTATATTTAGTTTCCTGGTTTTACTTGTACTATAATATCAATTTATTTTTTAAAAAAAAATCAAACAAACAGCGTATTTACTACAGTAATTTTTTTTTTCTGGAGTGCTCTCCTACACACAAGTGAATAGCTGTTTGCAATGGTTATCTAGGAAAGCCAGCACACAAACATGTGGAAACTGAAATGATCAAGATGAAAAGAAGCAACAAAAGCAAAGAAAAGAGAATGTTATTGTAAAAAATGAAGACCTTTTTTTTCTATGACACACACTTGGCTGAAAATATTTATATGAAGACAAGCAGCAGTGTATTTGGAAGATTAAGATCTGACCATGAAAAAAGAGATTAGAAAAAGTTGGTTAGAAATTTTTCAAGAAGGAGAATTGTCAGTTTAGTATGAAATTTCTCATTAGTTTGAAAAATGATGGAAACTCATCTGCTTTCCCAGTATTTCAACTCATGTTACTGAATTTCAGGCAACCGTATAATTTTTAGTTTTCATGATTTGGACTGTTTAAAAACAAATAAATGAAAAAATGAAATCAGAACTCCTTCTGGGAATTCTGATCTTAAAGGACACTGTGAGACGTGTTCTCATGGGTCAGGATTCTTCTCCAAAAGCAATACTTTCAAAGAACAATTGGGAAATATCATCTTTTATATTGTATTCTTCTGCTATTTGGACATCTTATTTTGTCTGGATTTTTAATTCAATTTTATATTTTAAGTGTACTTCAGCATCCTCTGGGTATTGATAATTAGTTGATATATTGAAGTGGCCGGTAAAAACAGGTCTTCATCTGTCTAGCATTATATATAGTACCACATGCATTCAATTGGAATAGCTTCCATTGATTTCAGTTGCAGTGGTGTTTTTTTTTCTTTTCCCTTCCCATTTTTTTCTTTTCTTTTCTCCCCCCCCCCCCAAAATCAGATCACAGGATATAAACTGAGCACTAAAAAAAGAGTAATACACAATTGCAGGGCACGTTGTGAAGTATTGTTGAAGAGCATCTAGAGCACACAGCTCTAGAACCATTTAGTCTAAAGCAGGTATAAGATATGAAGGATGTAAGCCTATGTATTTAACAGTTTAGCAAAGCTATAAGAAGAGCAGCAGGAGAGTAGAAGTCTTGAGCAGCCCTGTGACTTTATTTTTTCACTATGGACCCATGTTGGGGCTGAATTAACAGCTTAAGTAAAATTTGACATGAATCCACTATGCTCTCCATTTCACCTTCCCCGTTCATTGTCCTTACCAGCATTTAGCATGTTATGTGTCAAACTGACCACAGTTCAGTAGATTTGAAAGACTCTGGGTCATATGTTCATTAGTTTTGCTTTTTCTCTCTGAAACCCACAGTCTAATTAGAAATTTACTTAATGTGATGGTAACTATTAAAGTCAAACCATTTGATCATTTCAGTCTTGTTATAAAATTGTTACAATTCTGAACTATGCATGCAGAACACTCCAAATTCTTATTAAATTAATTTAATTAAAGTTTAATTTATGCTTGCAACAGTTTTTAGAGCCTGAAAGCTAAAAGCACAGTTTACATTTAAAATATGTTGAAAGCTGATGTTTCATTTTCTTAGTAGAAAAACACAGATTAAGTTATATAGATAATATTTTTATATAATTTAGGAAATACAAAAAAAAAGTAGCCAAAATATTGTTTCAATGCTTACATTTGCAGCAGTATTGAATTAGCAGCCTGCTGTTCTTTGTGTTTGAGTGTGGCATGGAGAAAAACATTTCTTGATGGTTGGAAGTTGGGAGTTTTGGGACCTTTTCTTGACTGTGATCCTGACTTATGTCTTGCAGTCCTCTGTGCTTCTACATTAGTAAAATGGGCAAAACTACACTTAATTAGTATTCTCAAAATCCTTCAGCATCATTTGTGATCTCAATAGAGAACCATGTTGGAAAGTCTGTTGAAGATGTACTCAATATTTTTGGAAGTCTGGCCTTTTCAATCGTATACCTAGTTGAGAGATGTCTTTGAACATCAGACCTGACTTCTGAATTCAAAGAGCTTTTAAAAATCTGAATAAAATTGATATGTAATATTGCATTGCACACAGAAGTAATATGAGTTGCTAGATATATAAGACGTGGGAGGGGAAAACCTGCATTATTTGAGAAGCAGCATTTAAGCATGTTGCTCATTACTATATTTTTAATGAATACATACTAATCTCTTTCATCCCATATTACCAAGCGTTTTCATGTAAAATCTTTTCCTTAGAAAATATGGAGAATATGTGCATTTATTTTGTGGATAAAACTTCGCAGAGCACTGAAGAGTTATATTTTAGGGTCATTAGTATTTAAGTACAAAAATGCCATTGCTTCATGTGGAAAACTCGGTACAGAGTGTACATGAAATGTACAATGAATGGACTGGAGAAAATGTGCTTCCCAGAATAGCAGATGATGTGGAAATAAGGATTAAGTTTTTGATTTTTTTCTTTCTTCTCCTGCTCAGAAGCTGAGTGTCCTATTATATTAAAATGATGATTTGTACATTAGGTTATTTCACCTATTTCACAACACCACTGAAAATCTAGTAATCTAGTGCTTCTGTTTTATTGTATTTAATTTCCCTGATTCTCAGTTGGTAACATGTTTGTCTTTGAAAGACTTGCCTTGGTATTTTTTCGTATGATTTGTGAAGTTCAGAGAGTTTAATTAATTGACATTAACATGATTCGATCTTTACATTGAAAAAAAGTGTTTTATTTAGTTACGAGATATGATCACAAAGAACTTCTAAAATTCTGAGATCTTGTTTTTCCCACTGGCTTGCATTTTGATTTCAGTGTTATCCTTCAATTTGTATTTTATATTTGTTCTGCAAATAGAACCTTTGTAGGATCGGACCTGATAGCTTCTTTTTATTTTGAAAATATTTTTAAAAGGCGTAAGGCAAAGATTACTTCATTTTTGCCTTGAATTGGACCAAATTAGTGTAGATAGAAATTAAGAGTGGAAAGACTGTCAGCCAGATCAGCAAAGGCTTTGAAAATGGATTTGGTCAGTCACTGGTCTTTAAATTTTCCAGAATATTTTCCCAGTAAAGATATTGGTAGCCATCCAGACACTATTGTTAATAATGCAATTGAAACAAGTATTTTTACTTGATTTTTGTTTGGTCCTTGTCTTTATGATAACATCCCATTGTAAAATTTGACTTGAGGAGATTTCTTGAAAAAAAAAGAACTGAACTTGCAAGGGAACAGACTAAGAAAGTACCTGTTTTGCATGATATGACACTAACTTTTGAAAAAACTAATAGAATAATTTTCTTTCTGGTACTGATTGCCCTATAGAAGGCTTAAAATAACTGGATTGAAGAAAATTACTTTTTGACATAAAAGGACAGATTTCTTGTGATATTTGATATCCAAAAATCTCATAGTACCTCTTCAAAGGCAAGTAGCATTCATTGTTGTTGCCAGCATTTAAATTATGTCCTTTTAATATTCTGTAGGAGTTTGAGTAACAATAAGCTGCCTATAAAGATACTTTGCATCATAATGACAGACATCTCAATAAAACTATATTGGCTTTACCATATGGACTTCTCGATGCAAATTCATTTAAGCAGACTTTCTAGAAGTTGGGTAGGATAGTGTCTACTTGACATGAAATGCTATTTGGTAAGGTTGCTTTATGCTATTTAAAGGCTGTCTTCTTTCTTTAAAGAGAAAATTGTTACATTCCAGAGGGAACAATACAGTCGTTTCCATTCTGATTAACAAAGTACAATTATTACACCTCAGAAAAAATTCCATCATTACAAAATGATAACAGACAATGAAGAATGCAAAGACGTAAGATGAATACGTAAAATAGATAACAAACTGCATAATAATTTCATTATATTGATTCTATTGTATACATCATTTAGGAAGAATAAAAAAACTTATACAAGTTTTTTTTAAAAGAAGACCAAAGAAGCTACATTACAATAGTCTAGCAGAGTGCTAAGCATATGAAAATCTAAAACGATAATTATTCATTATTCATAGAAAATTATTCATTTTCTAAAGCCAAGCAGTAGCCTGAAGCTAAGAAATGAAAGTTTAGGTGAGTTATTAAGAGTAGGCACTTAATATCTGAGCAGTAGAATAGCCTACTAAAAGAAATGGTTCTACTACATAAATGTAGGTACTTAATAACACGATAGGAAAGGACACTATTTGATGTATATTGCTGATTCAATACCTGATCCAGTGCTTATTGCAGTCGTCGCCTTCTCAGATGCTGGATTAAATGTACAGTATCAGAGCACATGAAATACTTCTTTTTACTATGACTAAATAATACATTTATAAGACTGTTACAATTGTATTTATTTAATCTTTTTCAATTGAGGTGTAAAATAGAGCCCAAGGCAAACATTGCTAAACAGGTCAACACAGGCCTGAGCCCTGTGAAAGTCAAATGCATTCAAATTTAATACCAGCTTAAATGCTTACCTAGTCTGGATCTCAATTTTGCCCACTTTAAAATTTCATCTCTGTAAATATTTATACTGTCAGCTCCAGGTTTCTGTAATATGTCAAATGTATAGAAATATCTGGTATCCTGCATATCTTTAGGTATTTTGTATTTAATAGGGATTTATTTCCTAGTTTTAAAAAGTATTCCTTTTAATGTTAGTCAGAAACTATAACTTGCATGAGAATACTGTATATATAATGTATAATATATAATATATATTAATATATAATAATATAATAATATAATAATATTATATAAATATATAATAATATAATAATGTAGATGAGAGAATATATATATAAGAATTACGTATATAAGAATGTATATAGGAATTAGTCATGGTGAAATTTCAATATGACATCAAAATCACCTTAATATATTAATTGACAATGCACTGCTATTATCTGTTTTCATTTTCCTCTATGCCTCATATTACGCAAGAGGAGATCACCAAAACTAATAGGTAGTTACAGTATTTAATTACTATATTGCCACACTTACTTGCCTCCCAAAGCCCTGCAAAACAACGAATGGTTACATTTTGAAGTATCAAACAGGATCAAACAGAAAAGCCAACATGGAATTGAGGATCATCTGCTCAGGATCATTCAGAAACAACCTCGTGTTCTAATTATATCTTCAGTTCTACCAGTTTTTCTTCGGTCGTCGTTGTGCCCTGTGCGAACAGTACAAGAAATAGCTTAGGTGAAATTAATTCATATTGTAATGACTGAAATGTGCTCTTTACATAAAAAGTTTTTTGGATGAGAATTGCCAATGTAGCTTGTATGCTAGTAATTTTCCCAGAAATCTCTGTTATACAGCAGGCAGTGCTTTGATGAGTGTAGCCAGATAAGAACTGTCTGACCCAGAGGGTGTTCTTACCACAGGTCAGCTGAAGTTGTTGATTGCAGTGTACACACTAAACCACTTGCAGAGACACTGCAGTTACCCTGGCTAACTTACAAAGAAGTGCATTTGCATTTTCAGACATAACTAAGCGATAATTTTAACAGCTTTTTATATAGTCTTTCAGTTCAGGGTTATTGTGTGGTTGGTAGCCATGACTGCTTTCTTGACGAGAACTGCTAGGAATGAATGTGAATGAAGACAGGAAAAGGGAAAGGAGCTGTTCCAATGTTAGTTGATTGTTGAAGTTCAGATGTAACCAGACATCACAGTATGGAACCTGCTCTCAGGTTACTTAATTAAGGTCTTCTATTTACTGGTTTTGTTTGGATTTTTTCTTCCATGAGATTACTAATATATAGCAACTGTCTTGCGATTCAGAAGAAAGACGAATGGTTATGGCATCTTTTGTCATATTTTGTCCAGGTGGTCTTCATGAACTGCTTCTACAATTAGGCTTCTGCCCAGTGGAAGCTGTACCATGAGCCTTCTGCTTGAATTCTTCCTCAGAAAGTAATGATTTAATGCCTTCTGACCTACACGTCTTTCAGGTTTCATTAACCTTTAGGAATTATGTATTTTGGTATTTCTGCTGCTCTTTTGGAATTAGTTTGAAAATCAATGAACTCAAAAGTTACTGGAGGGAAGAAAGGGAAAAAAAATTGTTTTACTTTGTTTCCCAAAGAAATAAAATTAAAATCACATTTTCAGATGTATTTTTATTACTACCTTCATATTCCCAGTGTCTTCTTTGCCTTCACAGTCTAGATTTTCTAGTTAATATCACTAATGCAAGGGTACCCATAGCAGCAGTGGCCAGTGCTGGTTTTGCCATTTTTTCATCATGATTTATAAAATCTGCGAAAAAAAAAAACAGTAAGTGTTCTGTCAGTATATTAAATCTGCAGCTCCAGACCACCTCTGTTCCTGATCGTTGTGTGAAAAAAGCTAATCGTAGAGCAGTGGTACAGTGTTTGCATCATTTCCTCTGATAAGAAATCCACATTTAGTATGTTAAAACTTCAAGTGAACTGCTGAAGTTCAGAAAAAAGTTAAAGAAGTTTGATAGATTGCCCTGTATAAAATAATCAGCAGCTCATTTCTACTGCCAGCAATGTACGCTTCTTTCTTGTGTTTTTACTTTTCAAAAACTTGTGGATGATACTGGAAAACAGAATTCCATGTGCAGGAAACCCCCCACACTTTCTTCTAGCAAGCTAAGGAAAAAAGATAAATATAAAATAACATCACCCCTGTAAAGGTGAACAATCTGGCCACCCAAAGCTACAGAGTGGAGGGATGATCAATGTGATAAATAGAGGAAGGTGAAAACCATTCTCCAGAAGATTTATGACTTCAGTCAGGCACTGAAGTAGCAAACACTAATGATTTGAGGGGTTTTATAGTTTCCTTTCCTAATTTTAGAGGATTATTTACATAATTGATGTCTACTTTGACTTAAAAAATGGAACTTTTGTCACAGAGTTCATATATCTTGACACATGCAGTGAGAGAGAGGCAATAAATAGAGGATTTTTGAGTGACAAAACGTCACTGAGCCAACATATCAATCTTTGAAATAATTGTTGAAGCTGGCAAGGAAGTTTGGGCTTTGTTTGGACTTTTCTCTGTAGTTATTAGTAACTGTAAAGTGATACAGAGGATAGAAGTGAAATAAAAAAAGAAAATAAGCATGTTCAGAGTTCCATGATCACTGAATTATATGAACTTAACGTGGTTGATGGGATTGAAGGGAAGGAGGTTGGAGGACAAAGCTATTGGCTTTATTAAGACTGATGAATTAGTTCAATTACTGCAGCTGAAATCCAAATAGGAAGCTCTTTTACTACTTCTGACCTGGTAAGTGGGACAGTGAAGTAATTGAACCAAGAGTCATTTCAGATACTGAAGACTGCATGTGAAAAAGACACCAAGTAATGTATTGGAGTCTCTTAAGCAGTCCTTCATAATTCTCACATAATACTCTCAAACAATGCAGGAAGTCAAATTCTGCTTTCCTGGTATACAAGGATTCCATATTGCTTGGCCACAGTCCTATTGGTACAAAGTCGCACAAATCCATTGGTTTTAGTGGAATTTCTCTTCCTGTATGTAATTTGCTGGAATATTAGTACTGATCTCAGTGTTTCTCTTTAAGATGGTACCCAAACACATCTTTTCGGAGAAGACGAGTTCTCAGTACCACTGATAGTTAACTTTTACGTTTTCTCTTTGAGATGGTATTTTTGTTTCTTGGAAATCATTGTGTTTGTCAAAGGAGGTAAGTGTTATTTGTATTCTGAATGATAGCAAGAAGATTAATTTTGGCACTAATAAAACAGAGTTGGATATCATTAGTTGGAATCATGCACATAGTATGTGCTCATTATACCTACGATAAGTTTTTCCAAATGACTCCCTGAGGACTTGTCTGTATGGGAATATTACTTCAGAGTAACATTAATGTATTCAATTTCTATTACCTGGCAACCACTCGCATCTTCTTAAAACTGAGTTATTTTGTGCCCTAGTAAGTAATCTTTGGAACAGCATGCCTCCTATAGTGAGTTTGTGTACTTCAGATTTGCTGGCAGTCCCCCAAATGTCTTAGCACCACGACTGGCGTGTCTGTGTATCTATGGGTATTGAGGACAGCTTGACCAGATGTCACTTCATTCAAATGCTGGCAGTCATGCAAGCATTCATTTTTCAGTACTGCTAAGTTCATATTCCTCTTTTAACAACTGAGCCTTCAGTGAAATCCTTTTAGGTCTCTGCACAGCATGACAAGTAGACTATCCTTTTGGAAAACAGCTAGTAATATAGGAGGTACATTTTTGCATCAAGAAGGGTTACTAGAATGTAAATGTTCAGAATACAGGGTAGTATACCAGGAAGAGCAGCTTCTTCTGGAAGTAGAATAAATCATAACTCAGAGTGAAAGAATGTAATTGCAAAGAATGCTGATTTACTTCTTCATCTGCTAAGGAACTAGCATGGTGACATTTTTCTGTAGATTTTCCAGGTGACATAGTTAAACATCCAGAGCACTGGTAAAAGTTATATTACCCAACTACACTTTCTTTGTAAATCAAGGTGAAATAACTGGCCATGTGACCAAGCAATGTGTAACCTGTGAAAATACTCAAACTTTGGGAATTATTTAAAAAAAATCTATGTAAAGAGTCAATGTGAAGCCACAGTGAAGGAAAACTGCGTTCATACTTTATGCTGAAAGAACTAAAAAATAATAAGAAAAAAATCAATGGTATGGAGTCGCATAAGCAGTTTCAGTCTTTTTTTTTTCCTAAATTGTTTAGTTTTGACTGAAATGAGTAGTCAAATGCCCAGTCAGCTGTTGAATGCGAGATCAGGTAGGACAGTCAGGGATGACAGATGGAATGGTGGAACCTCTGGGAATGGACTGAGAACCATTATTTCTTCAGTGCACACAGAAAAAGGGAATAATCTCCTTTGCTGGGCCAGCTTATGCTATGCGAGAGTGCAGAAACCAATTATGTTCGCTATAGAGGGCAAAAGTTCCAGTGTGGGTGGCAAGGCTCTGGACCTGGTTGCTCAGAGAGGTTGTGGACTCTACATCTATGAACAAATCCTGAAGCAACCTGCTTGAACTTTGAAGTTAACCTTGCTTTGAGGTGGGACTTTTACTGCATGAACTACAGAGGTCACATCCAAACTAAATTGTTCTGTGAGTCAGTAATTCTGTATTGTTAGGATCAGTTACCAATTTGTTAGAAGAAGCTGATTTTCCTTCATGGAACCGATTGAAAGACAAATGGGAGCATTTCAAAACCAAGTGGCCAAGGCAAGGGAAATTGGATTCCTGCTAATGGACAGGTTAGCAATGAGCAAATGGAATAATAATAATATTGCTGAAGGGGAAATCATGATACGTTCTGCTGTATTTAAGTTTCAGAGAGAGAAATAAATCAAGAAGTGAGTAGTTCCAAAAAAATGAGTAGATGTCTCTAATATTTTTGTGGTCTATAATTCATGTGACTATATTATGATAGTACAAATCTTGGGAATATAGTGTGATACTAGCACTGTGTCGGCCATACCCTCCAAGTGACTTAGCTAGAGGCAGGACCAAGCGACCAAGGGAGTGAGACCAGTAATGGAGGAAGCTGCATGCAGCTCCTTTAGTTTTTCTTAGAAATCTCCCCCTCCTTTTTTTTTTTTTTAGTGTAAATTCACTATCAGACTTTTCAGTCTGTGAAAGAACTGCAAACAGATTCTGTGATTGTGTTTAGAGCTGGTTATGGTCCTCCCTGTTCTAAAGACAGAAAACATCAGTGGTGGAGGGCTTCTGATTTGCAGGGGTGGGAGCTGTGGACCTTATCAAGTACCTCAGCTCAATGTTCATTTCCAGTTAGAAAACAGATATCAGTCCTCAACTTCTACCCGTCTATGTTCTACTATTGCCCTAATGTGTGAGACATCTGTTTTAAGCATAAGTGGTTTTAAAAGTTACTCTGCTGAGTCTACTTAATTATTGGACCAGCTTAAGTTGCATACTGTGAGAAATATATCTTGATGTTTTCTTGACAAATGAAAATTAAATTCCTTTAAAGAGAAATGACTTAGTGATGAGTGATATTGATAAGGCAGTCATAAGAGAAGAGTCATCACTCTGGATCCTGAGATACATTAGAAAGAGTAAATGGTAATGTGGAGAACCATTTAAAATGCATAGATTTTAATACCAGCATAGGACCATTAGCGGCCATCAGGTTTGACCTATTGAGCAGAGATCAAAGAATGCTGCTTACTAGGTTCTGGTTTGTGCGAAAACCTTCTGTCTGGACTAGAGCATCTTTTCAAGAAAACTGTTCAAATTATGGAATGCCCCTTGTGTACCTGGATAAATTATTCACTAGTTAATTGTTCTTAGCAAGGGGAAAAAAAATATTTATATATGTCTTAATTCTAGTCTCCATTAATTGACTGTTAAGTCAATTTTAAGGTCTTTGTGGATGAAAAAAAAATAGATTGCAGTTTTGTTATATAATTATAATGGAGGTTATTGCTATTTTTTAATCGTTCTCACAGCTCATTCTCTCTGTCTTTTTTCGGTATCCTTTTTAAAGCTGTGACAGCAGAAATAATTACAGCACACCAGCACAGAACTTTTTTATATTTATATAGTGCAGTTATAAAGTGAAAATAGAAGGAGTAAAATTCCCCTGCTTATATGATCAAGAGAGAAATACTTGTTCCATGTATTGACAAGCTGGCTTGAAATGGAACAATTACGCAGAGCTACAGTCAACTGAATGGTAATTTGCCTCCAGTTCCTCATGTTACACTGAACAGCCCCTGACGAAGAATACTCTAGGGAGTGATGATTCCTGTTGAAGCCATGCGTTAACCAGTTATATATATTGTATAAAATTGTAATTATCTTTTGAATACTTTGTATCGTTAAGGTAGATCTATCTAGAATAAATACATTTTCATAATGATGTGTTTAATATACAGAAGCTGGGGTACCAACTGACATTAGATTCTCCTGTGCTTATTTTCAGATTTCTATAGCAATATTGCTCATTTTAAATCTCTGTTGTGTTAAAGGTGACCATTCTCCCTAAGAAATCAAAAAGGTTAAGGTTTTCATACCATTATATCTTTTGCCTTTTTATGTTTTCTGAGACTCAGTAGAAAACTTTAGGATTTTTTTGTCATAAATCTTTTTCAAAGTTTAGCAAATAGTATCTTTAAGACTTGGTATATTGTGCATCCTCCATCACACAGCAGGCCACAAAATAATGGGTCTAAATTTCCTTTTGATCCAGTACAAATCCCCTGAACTTTGTAGTCTCACATTTCTGTTCCTTTCTAAATTTTAATTAATTTCAAAGTTTTGTAAAATAGAAATCTATCAGTTATTATGTGTGTATGTATGTATGCATAAACATATATATATACATATATAAACAAGACCATGCAATTATTTCAGCATTTAATCCTGGAGGTTTCTTCTTTATTTAATATTACTGTACTGTGTCCATTTCTAGATACTCAGTTTTAGTTTGACCAGATACTGTTCATGATGGTGAGGGCTGCAGGACCTTAAAAGTGCGTCTCATTCAAAACAATGTCTATTGCTCTATGAAGTAATGATCAGATGCTTGTGGAGCATCATCCTTGACAACTTTTATCATAATTGGATCAATTTCTTTCAGGCATCATCTGAAAACTGATCTGACCACACCATATAAAGCTAATGAATGTATCCTCCAGAATACAAAACTCTTGGTGTCCTTCATGGAAACTCGTGTTTCCCACATTGGTTTTAGGGACCTGGAATATAGATGTACAATTGACAGGAAGAAACCCATTGTTAATAAAAATAACAGTACAAAAATAGTTATAGAACACGTTTATCTGTATGGTTGTTGGTTATTTTTTTAAATTTCTTCTGATAGTAAGAGAGTTAACACTGTAAATCAGTTTTAAGTGGCTTTAATCTACGAGCCCTGCTATTATCCTTATTCCTCCAGCATTAGGAAAGGTACATTATCAATAAAATAATGAATACCAAAGGAAAACCTTGGATATGAAGGGCAATCCAGGCTTTTTCTTTTTCCCTCTTCTTGAAATCATTTACAGGTCAAAGGGGGGAAAGAGTAGTATATTAATGTGATTGCACCTGAAATTTTATTGGATATCTTCTGAATATGTTGTCCCATGAAATTCCTACATTTTTTTTGTAAAAGGTGACATTCAGAAAAGTATATCTCAGAAACATCAATGTACATGTTGTATCAGTGGGATCAGTGTGTTTTATATTTACATCTGATTCGTCCAACTCTATGCTGAGTTCTCTTTTTATACTCTATGTAGAAAGAAACCGTATAAATAAAAACTGCAGTGTAAGGCCAAAGATGCACTTTTAGGTAATTGGATGTTGCATTAAAATGTCCCTGGGTTTCTTTTTTAGTGATGCTTCTGCTTAGAATTGAGCCAATCTGTCTTCATATTTCCTCTTCTCTACCATTATAATTGATCTGGCAGTTCGCCACACTTAGACCCAGCCAGTAATCACTTGGCATAGAGGATATTCTGCCTCCCTAATTTGACTGACAGAATAAATCCTGGGTTTAAACTGCTGTCATGTGGTTTTTATCAGTAAATAACACACATTTTACTATGGCATGTGTACATTGAGATAGACAACTATGTCTTTTTAATGTGCCTAGCCAGCAGCAGAGGAGGAGTCATGAAAAGCAATCGTTTTCATCAGCTCTACTACAAGAGTGCAAACCTTGAAAGTGATTCTTAGGAAAAAAGATACTAAAGCTTGAAGACATCTGTTAAGTTTTCTTTTAGGGGAAGTCATATGTATGTTATACTGACTAAGAGGCTGAGGAAAAGGGGCTTTACATATACAGGTTATTTCCCTATAATAGACATCGCAGATTTTTTTTAATATATCTATTCCATACTATAATGCAGATGAAATCACTGGAAAACATTACTAGTTTTTGAGAAATGTATCTGTACATGTACAAATAATTTGCCTGTTAGTAGCGGTAAAGCTAATATTGTGCTCTGTTCAAATTGCACGCAGTTGTAGTTTGCCTGGGAGAGGACAAACCGTGGATGGCATGCGTACGTTTTCAGTTATGTTCAAAGAAATAATTGTTTGGTAATGAATAATATTCTGTCAATAAACAACAGTCCCCACTGCCAACATCATTATGCTCACTGGAATCACTGTATGCACAAAGATCTCCTAGAAGGTCAGACCGAACCTCATCAACACCATTTGGGAATTAGCACTGCAAAAAATAAAACAAAGGCACAACAATTGTTACTTTTTTGCTTTACTCGAAAAGAATTTCTGTCTGTTTATGAATGAAAATATTTGAGTCTATTTCTTGGGTTTATATAATTTTCTTTTGAGGAAAAACAGTGAAAGACATTGATTTGTTAATCAGTTCAAGGTTTCTCATCATTTATGAAATCTTCAACATTTAATCTGAAAAACTGTATTACTCTGAGAAAATTGTATTTCAAAACTTGCAGCTCAGATGATAACTGGGAGCATCATGATGTGAGGTTTTTCTTGAGTGTCTTCTGTGTGGATGATTGTATTTACTATCCAAGGGAAAAAAATGATGTTACACACTACTGTGCATCTTTCTTTACCCTGAAGAAACACATAATTTATAGGAAAAAATTACAAAAATATTTCAGAAGCTTTTTAGCTAGAGCTATTCCTCTTTTCCTCTTGTATCAAATCAAATGTGTTTTCCATTGTAAATTATTATAGCAGGTCATATTTCCACTTTCTTTTTTGGATTTCTGTCTGGTGTCACAACCTGTAAAGGAAAACAGACAACAAAGGGCATTTCTGCACTAAAAAACCCCCCAAACCTGAAACTAACAAACAGCAATTTATAGGAAAAAGAATTTAGCTTTCAAGGTGATTTGCACAAAGAATATTACTTTAATCAAAATAAGCCTTCATTGTAAAACCTGGATAAAAGAAATAGATTTTGTTTAGCAGAGGCTATCTCATATGATTTAGCTTCTGAAGCAGAGGTACAATTAGAACATAAAAGTAATTGACAGTGAAGACAGGAATATCCTTTGGTATTGATAATAGAGCTGTTTAAGATATGAAACCTAAAGAAAATTGACATAACTGTATTAAACTGCTGTTCTTATATACAGTAGCTTTGAGTGGGTAGCATGTTCTTTTTACAAGAGTATTCATACCAGAGGATGTTCCTAAATATCCTTCATATTGTACGTTAGAAGCATGTGGATACACCTGATGAATACCTCTGACAAGAAAACTTTTCTTAACCTGGGAAGTTTGGGAACTGATGTTGACAATACAATCCTCTGTCTTGTAAGGCTAAGAACCTATCTAGAGTACAACATGCTGCAAATTACATTTCTGTCTCCCTCAAACCAGAAGAAAATGTTCGGTATTGGGAAACTAACCCAAATACTTCAAACCAAATATATTGTTTACATTCTAATTTTGAAAGAGCTAATAATAACCTCTAAAAAGATTTAGATTTCTTTTATCTTAAAATAAATCATTTTTTTAAAAAATCTGTTGGGTATAATAGAAACTACATGACATTTCTTCTATACTGACTAGAGGTGAAGAGTTTGTGTTTTTAGAGAAAATGTACACTCCTGAAAATATATAGAATAGTGTTAAATGACTCTGTATTTTAAATAACCTCTCCTTAGATTTTCCCTATAATCTAAAACGTTTTGAAGTTGTAGCTATCAGAAATGTGTGTAGAGAAGTGGCTGTATCACTTCTCCTAACTGTCTCTTAACTGCTCTTCAGAATGATTAAATATAAGGAGAAAAAAATCTTGTGGGTATCTATGAATGCATAAAATATGTGAGTTCTCACATGAGTAAAAGCACTTATTAGCAGAAGGTTCTTTATTGCGTTTCACAATAAAGATCAGTCATTTTTGCTGTTTTCACTCAAACTTGCCTGAACGTTCAAAATTACTGAGCTGATAGTTTCTTAGTTTAATGTAGTTTGTCTATAAAGCCATTTGAAACAACCAGGGAAGCAGATGGTTGGACTTCTGTTATAAAAGTTGGGTCAGTAATCCTGGCTGTTAGTGCCATCTGGACAGAAGAAAGGGAGGTGAGAGCAACTGGTCACTCTGAGTGTATACTCTGTGCCATTAATAAAACCCTTCAGTTTTCAAAGGGATACAAAATTTATAATAAGAACCGTCATAGCTAGTGAAATAAAAATAGAATTAAAAAAAGATTGAGGTGGTGCTGAGAAGGCAAGTGTGGATGGGGACAGTAGAGTGCCCCACACAGCCGCAGCTATGGCAGAGCTCAGGCAAGGCCGACAGTTCTCTGTGGGCAGAGATAGATCTCCCACAGCTCTCCCACACAGTTCAGTCTGGTCTCTGTGTTATCTCCCCTTACACTGACTTTTTGACTGATAACTTGGAGTTCCAAGTTTCGTTTTACTGACTGGTGTGGCTTATAGGGCTGTCTGCATGTTAGATGTGTAGTATCTTTGGGATGTTGTCCTTGAAACCCTCACTCTGCATCTCTCTGCTGGGCATTCTGCTGCTTCTGGAAATCCTTTCACATGGCCAAAGGCACAGTAATGGGAGCAAAGACTTTTAAAGACGTGGAGATATATGGTATTTCCAAGATGTATATTTCCTCCTTTTCTGACAGATTTTGGAGCTACCTGTACTTATTTATGAACAGTGCATCTTGACTAGGCTACTGCATTGCTCTAGTGTTAATCCATTGGCAATACTGATAGGAATTGTGTCTCCAGAACGTGAGACGTGGCCAATATGTCACTTTACAGACATCTGAAGTATATTGCTGGATTCTTTTACTGTGAAGTGTTGACTTGATGTATCAGCTAGTTTGCTAAATCATTTTCTCTTGGAATATTGCATCTGTTTGAGACAGCAGGAACACAGTAACTTGGTTTGTACAGTAAAATGCAGAATATGTCTGAGGGAGAAGGTCAGGATATTACAGTTTGAGGAAAAAAATAATTCCAGAGACAGAGTAATCTCCCATCAGAGATCTGGGTAAGATATGCCTTCCTTCGTTTTTAGGTAACGCGTGTGCTGCATATTTATGCTTAACTTTATTTATTTATTTACTTATTTATTTTACTATGCTGTATTACTCTGTCAGAGGAAACAATACTTTGGTGATTTATCAAAGTTCCCAAGGAACGGAACCACAGTTCCCAAATTCAGCAGGATGTATGAATGTGTAAGTTCATATACAAGATACTTTAGCCTATGAAGCTGGTTGTGGGATTCAGGACTAAAAGCCAGAATTGTAAACACCAGAAGGTTGACAGCAATGAATACTGGAGGGCCAGGATGTAAGTGGCTGTGTGTGGCAAGAAGTGCCCTAGGTTTACACGTCCTTTCATGTCCAGTAGCTCACTATTGACAGGTATATTAAAACCAGAAAATCTTTGCCAGCTTCAGCAGTGTACAGTGTTAATAATCCTAACACTTTTTCTGGTTGTAAGGCTCATTTCTTTGTGTCTAAAGAACAAATTAACTCCATTCAGTTTTTCTCTAATCTTTAAAATAAATAGATAAAGATAACTGTATACAATCTTTCACTAGGTTTTAGTTTAATCCAAATAAGAAAGTGATAGCATAGCTGACTGTGCAGATCATGCTTTGCGATGATGTTCAGTGTCTGATGGAGTCAGTACAGTGCATAAAGTTTTCTTGGCAGAGTCTAGATATATGATGAAGGGAAGCTTCAGATGTGCTTTGTTTGATCTTGTCCATTTTCTTATAACTTAGTGATAACATTTCTCACCTTGATGTAAAACTCAGTTTTTCTATGTATAACATCTGCATTTGTTTTATGCACCTTATGTGTATCTTTGGTATTAGCAGACGAACTAGGAAAATAACGTATTACTAATGTACTGTGGCAGTTGAAACTGGTTGTAGTAATTCTGGTGTTAAAAATAGTCATTAAACTCAGCACTTTCAGAACAAATGGTAAGTGCTTCCATTTCACCACATCACACTTTTGTGTAGCCAACAGCCAGTCTTTCAGTGTGCTTAGAAGGCTGAACCAGGGATTTTAGGTACACAGAGTTTATCAGTAATGGATTTTTTTATGTTCTCTTTATTGCTATGTCAACAACATCTGAAAATGGAATTTTCTGTGAGTGTATCTCTTGGAGGGGAGTTTTCTTTCCTTCTGTCCATTCTTTTTGTTTGGTTTGATTACTGACCAGTTTCTTTGAGGAACAGAAAGGGAGTATAAGATTTTCTTCTTTGATTCTCATTTGAGTATATTTACATGTGCAGAGCACTGTATGTGTTTCTGTCACACATGGGTATGAATCTTTTTATGAATATTCAAATAAAAACCTCCTTATCTCAATGCATTATCAGCAAATTTATATCACTGAGACTCTTCCCTTTTTTTCCCGAAGGAAACCCAGACAGTGTGATTGCTCATCACCTAAGCATTATCTGCTCCAAAGTAAGAATCAAGAGATCATGAATCATAATAAACAAAGCTGAAAGCGATTTCAATATGTTATCTAATCCCCTTTCCCCTGCTCTGTCTTTCTTCAGTTAATTCTACAAGTGTATTTCTTCATTGATGTTTCTTTAATCTCTCGACTGAGATTCCACAGTAACCTCCAGTAGTGCAGTAACCTCTACCCTTGCCCTTTCTGTTACTTTTCCCTAATGTCTAATCTGAATCTTTTTTGTTGCAATTAAGCTCCTTTACACCTTGTTTTATACCCCATGGATATAGAGAATGGATTAGTTCTATCTCTTTGTAACAGCGTTTCACAAACTATCAAACTCTGTCCTGGGCTCTCCAATGAACAGAGACTCAAGAACAGTCTTCTCTTGTGTTCACTTTGCTGTGAAGCCTATCTTCCCTGAGAGGCAAAGGAAAGGATTCGTCAGACACAGGATTTTAACAGTCTAGTTTACTGGTACAGAGATGTAATCCATCTCCTGCTGAAAAAAGGAACAACCTGCTATCACTTAATTTTTCCAATTTTCCAGGTCAAGACCTCACTCAGTTAGTTTTCCTACTATCACTCTCACCCACCACAAAATATATAGCTAAGAATGATGGTTTAAAAATTAAGATGTTGCCTGTGTAACTGGGATGCCCAAATTCACTTCTTTTCTTATGCTGCTTTGATAAATGATGCTGCCCTAAACTCAGGAAGAGATGTGGATTCCTAAGGTTAGTTTAAGGAAATATTTGAATTCTTAATTTAAAAATCATGAGCATCAATGACACCTAGCTTTCTGCTGGATATCAGCATTATTGATTCTGTGCAGGCTCAGATGTGCTGATCCTTTGGGAGCTCCTGGAGGTGCTTTTGTAGCTGTTTTTCTTCCCAGGCTTTTTGGAATTCCTGAACTAGTAGATGGCCCCTGTCTGTGTCCCCAGAAAAAGTCAATCTAATAAACTTGCTCTGACTGCATCTTTTCAGGGAGCAGCAAAACCAGGTTGCTTCCCAAGGCAAGGGAAGGCATGAGCTGAGCATGATAGCATGACAGGCAGTGGCTGTGGCCTCACTGGCAAGGGAGCAGTGACACAGTACTGAAACAGGAAGGGTAGAACAGGTCCAGTGACAGTAACCAGGGATCAAGCAGCAGACCAGCTCACTGGAGAAGTCCAAAGTGATGAGGAAAAGTCCAGAAATTTGAGTTGGTCGGTCAGAGTGTGGATCTAGGGGGTGCATGGTCAGAGGAGAGTCTTGGCTGCAACACCGTAGAAGCTTAGCTCAGGAAGGGCCTCAGCTTTTTAAGTGTGGCTTCTTAAGTGTAGCTGCTTGAAGGAGTCTCTGCTAAAGTTTCTTCTAGCATTTTCTTGAGGAGCTCCAAGGCAGCAGAGGTTCTGAAACAGCTCTCTCTTACCAGAGGTCTGGCTTTGAGCACAGAGGACTATGCTGCTGGATGGGAGGAGTGTGCTCTGGGCTCTGACGTAGCTGTCGTGATTTGATGGTGTGGAGTTCAGCACATAATGCAGCATTCAGAGAAGTGGCAAAGCCCAAAGAGATCACAATGGCTATGTTCTATAGCATTTGTATTTTTATAGAGTTTGGCGGGTTGTCCTAGAGAGAGAGAGATCACTTCCAGACTGAATGATCTATCTAGAATTTATTTCATCTCTAAATTTGTTCAGTTTTAAAATCTGCTTATTTCTGCCTAAATTCTACAGGAGAGGGAGCATGAATGAGGTGTTACAGTGATGGATACTGTACAACTACTTAGTGCATAACTGTAGTGTATGATGGAACCCATCATGTCTAATGAACACTGTGGAACTTCAAGCATTTTCTTTCACAGAGAGGCCTTTCCTCCACTGAAAGAGTGGGTCTTTAGGAATGGTGTTCCCACAGATGAAGATTGGCTTTAAAGACCTAATTTCTTCCTGCTTCCAAACCAGAATGACTTAACAGATATGACTGCTGGACAAAGAGCATCTGTATGTATCTGAGACCAAAGTTTGGCCTTATTTACATCTGTAGACACTGCTTTTGTAGAAAGCATAGAACGGAGTCTGAGAAGATTATAAGGAGCTCTGTTCTGTGAATTTCCAAACTTTACTGAGCTGCCAATTTTAGCATCTGAGAGTATAAATATTCATGCTTACAGCCCCTTTCTATTTTTTCAGGGGATGCAGTCTTTTCTTATATCGTGCTATTTTTGCTTGTAATTTTAAATAATATATTATATATATGATTATAACAGGGGATTTAAACTTCAAAAATTTTCCTTTACCTCTGCAAATATTAGAGAGAACGCCAGTCTCAGGCATACAAATTATGTGTAGTTGTCCCATTAACTACATTATTCTCAATACAGTTTGTAGGAAATTTAATTATATTAGTGGCATTCAAATATACTAGAAAGAACATAATTACAGGTGAAATATTGTGATTATGTATTTTCAGTTCTATATAATTCATACACAATGGATTCACACTTTGCACACTCTATTTATATTTAATCAATACCTGTCCTAAACAACTGTGTAGTCAGAACTAGAGAAAAGAGTTTGATATGAGGAGAACATATTCCAACTTGCATGAAGTTCTTTTTGTGATATTTCCTTTATGAGTGGCAACTTTGAAGGTTGATTCAAGTCAAGTGAACAGCATGCCCCAGATAAATGTTTTCTGAACACCACCTGGCAAATCTCAGAGTGACCCTGGCTATATTACATGGGCAGTATTTTCTGCAGAAAGCATTGTTACTGGGCATAGACAATGATTTATTTCTAACTTCAGGCATACAGGCTGGAGAGGTTTGTTTTTTCACCTTCAGAAAACTTCTCACAATACCTCACCCCTTTTTGCAGTGATCCACCACCGTGTAGATAGTGATGAATTATACCATCTGGCCCTGATGCTCATGTCCATTTCAGAAATGAGCTATGATTTAGTAAGAAAGGCAGGTGCTCAGCTTTCTCAGAACAGATTATGTCTGCTTTCTTAGGAATTATAGCAAAATGGAATAGCCTTGCTGCAGGGAATAACTGCTGAACACATGCTTTAAATTGCATCAGGATTGAAGAGGTTTATTGATTTATTAACAACATGTAATTAACTGGCAGGCAGTGAACTATATTTGCAGGATCAATGTCTGCAATGCAACAGATAAACCACAATATGAGACACTTAGAGACTATAAACATATTCTTACAAGTTGCTAACGGCTTTCTGTACTTGTTCCTAGAAGTTCTTACCTCCCTGCACACAAACCCTTCACACAGCGGGGTGCCTGCAACCTGCTGGCCCAGACAGTGAGGGTTACCAACACCCCCCTTTTCTGCGAGTGCCGGTTCCTGTGTTTAGACCCACTCCCTGTGTGCCCATGCTGCTCAGTGCAATCCTCTAACCAACATGCTGGTGAGAGACCACCCCTGGAGTAGCTACTCGTCACACTCGTACTGTCAGCCTTCTTGCTGGAGGGCAAGGTAGGGATGGCATTTGATGGGCACAACGCTCTCTCTGGCAGCTTCTGGGAATGCTTAATCCTGTTTGTCAGCTGCTGATACCAAGGTCTCTGCCCAGTCACAGATGTTCATGCTTCTTTTATATGTCCTTCCAAACTCACTCTTCCTTTTCTCAGAAGTCTTTGGTAAACCTTGGCTAATGTTTAATGCAACCAGTGGTCACCGTAAGCAAAATGTCACTCTTAATTTCCTCTCAGCATTTTCAGGTTTTGGGCAAACACCCTCCCAGCAGAGACAGATTTGGAAAATCTATTCACACACACTGGCTACACTGACATTCTTCTCACACTCCCTGCTCTTATCCAGGTCATGTTAACAAGAGCAGACTGTACAGATTCCCCTGAACCATTTCCTAAAAATGTTGGTCCAAAACTGTGCTTTATTTCACAGAAATTAATCTGGGAAAAAAAAGTGTAGAATGATACAGTGGCCAAATAATAACTATGTAAATATAGGACTGGCAAATACAGATCGAAACACATATAATAATAATTCTCTGATTTTAAGACTGTCCTCTTGTCTATGGAATATAAAATTCCCTACAATGGATTTGTTTGTTAATACCTTCCCATGGTTTCAAAGTACATCTATAAATGAATGTATTTTCAGCCTGATGCATGTTTGATTTAATCAGCTCTTGGATTTTGGTCTTTTTGAATGCTGAAGGGAGATTTTCTACCTGACAAAATGTGGTTGTAGCTACAAAAATGTATCCTGTAGTTCTTCATGCAAGAATATCCCATGGTGAATGAGGACATAAAAGAATCATAAGGCTGTAGCACTGCAAGCATTCAAATAAATGTATTTTTCTAAGAGTATTTTTCTTTGCTGTTACAATAACCCAGCCTGGCTACATCTTTAAGGAATCTAAGCAGTATAATTTACTGATGACTTGTAGATAGTAAAGTTACCCTATTCCACTAAATGTTCTCAATTCAGGCTCCAGGTTTCATTGTGCTATCTTTTCAAGGCTTAGTGACCACACGTATCACCACACTGCTAAAAGATTCTGTGTTTCCTCTTAATGAATGCTTTGGAGAACATTGGTGGAAAAATGACAGCCTACCTAGTGATCAGCAGTCGGTTCTGTCCTGTGATTCTGTAGGTTTGCCCAAACAGTTAAAATGTTAGGGCATCATTAATGCAGACAACATCACTTGAAATAAAGGATAGGGAACTGTGCAACTTTTGCATTAGGGTGTTGAAGTGTGTTGTGTGGAAGGGAAAGGTAACATTGAAATTGTTCCTTAGGCATCCTCCTTATTATCAACTTAACTGGAATCACAAAGGACACTTAGGGCTTTTACTGAACTATAACTAACCCATCATGGTAATGAACATAATTATTGTGGCTTTTTTTATTTTTTTTAAACCTGCAGCAAACTGTGATCATTAAGCATTGTCTCACGTTATTCATCTGTATTAGCAGCATGTGCAATACTACATGGGAAGGGGTGGGGAAAGAAAAATGAGCCAGTTTTTTCAAATTCAGACACAGGGACCTTTTGAATGTTTATTATTATTGTTGTATAATTTCTTAAATTTGCAATTAGTATTTTATGGTTGGATCCTATAGCCTTTATTTTGCTCAGAAAGAAAGTTGTGGTTTTTCCTTGGATTTTCAGTTTTCCTGCGTTGTGTTCTGTTGACTTTAAATTGTGAACTATTTATGGCAGAGACTGTCTATTTCCTTTTACATTTATACAGTGCTTCATGTAATGGGAATTCAGTCCTAACTGGAGGCATCTAGGGAAATTACCATTCCTGAGGGGTTATATAATTTATGACATAACTTTTCCCCATCTGAAAATGGTGAAGTTTGAGATAAGCAGAATTAATACAAATTATTTCTTTAATAAAGACAAGAGAAATACATTTCCAAGGATATCTTGTCTTCATGACTGTGGATTTGAAAAATGAATAATAGATGCAGGGTAGGCCCTTTTTATTGCCTACCTAATACATCCAACATAAAACTGTAATTGAGCATAAAAACATAAATTCTCCTAGCACAAAACATTTATTATTAAGATAAACCTGTCAGTATGATGATACAAGCAATAACCTTGGATTACAAGAATGTGGGCTAGAAATCTTTCTAAGTAATCTCACAAAAGTCCTCCCTTATTGACTTATATTTTAAGAATCAATTGCTTCAGATTTTCATTGGATTGAGAAATTGGTTGAGAAGGCCTGAATAAAATGTATATAAAATACTGATATCCATATTTCTGCTTTCTCAAAACTTCAAATCATGCAGTTTTAGTACAGGGAAGACTACTATGATTTCCCATTTTTTCATAGCATTCGTGCATTCCAGTGCACCTGAAAAAAAGTCAAAAAAGAGAAAAAAATAGAGCTCAGCCCAATTGCAGATTTACATTTGACATTCTGCATTTTTAAATATAGTACTGTTTATGCAATCTGTACTGTAATTTACGATTTGGGATATTAACACTGTATATTTAGAAATAAATATCTGGTGCCATCATCATATACATGTTCATCATTCATGGTTTCTGCCTGAACCTAAGCTTGTTCACTGTTTTTTCTCTATCCTTTATTACAGATGGACAAGGGGAATAATGTGCATAGGCAGAGGATGTTTGTTGACAAAAGGTGGATTCAAGGTCCATCTGTTCTGAAGTTCTGTGCCTGAAGTTCTACATAATGTCAGTCTGATAAGTCCCGTGTAACATAGCAAGAATAAAGACACTCTGTTTGTTGGCCCATAATTTTAAGTTGCTGTATGTGTAATTATGTTTTTATTATCTGCTTCTTGAAAGCAAAAAATAGAACTGGCGTTTCACAAAATAGCAAAAACTGTAGCAATTACAGTGTCAAACCAGAAAAGGAATATTTTAGAGGTTCAAACTGTTACTGAAACATATAAATCAATAAGTGATATCATGAAAGATGAATTTTTAAGCACTAAAATTTATAGGTGGATTTGATTCGAAGGTGTCCCTTAATGAAATGGAAGTCATTAGTCAGAAAGTATGTTGCAATTAAAATCAAAGAAGAGTTGCAGCACTTTTAATTGGAAAGATTCAGTTTGTGTTAGAGACAACATGTTTGGACTCTCAATATTATTTGTGGTGAGTTTAGTTAGATGAGAATGTAAGAAAACTATATATCCTAATCATTTAGACACGCTAAAAGAGAATTCTGCATTTCTTTCGACCTGCAGTGTTTGCATGCAGACAGTAAGGTGCAGATTGCTCTATGTCTTTCATGTTTTAAAGCATATTCTCCAAAATTAGTTCAGTAAGATTGAGTCCTCTGTCTTTAAATATTTCTGGCAGCGAATAAGCTTCCTCAAAGCTGTCCTTCAAATGCACTTTATCCCTATTCTAAATGACTCCCACTACAGAACAAGAAAACTCAGCTCCAAACGTTTAGAATCTCTGGGTTCCATGTATGCCGAATTGTCACTAATGCTGAGGTTGATCTGTTGATCTTGAGGCAAGCACATAAATGCTTTTTACAAAGAGAGCTGTTGTTTCGTTTGTCTTCTCTATGTAAATTTACAAAGTAGGAGGAGGAGGAGCTCATTTCATTAACTGCAGGTAGCAAGTAGCAAGACTGAACAAGACTGTATACTCATTTCTTAGTGTTGTATAGAAATAATTTGATAGGTCTATGTATGCAGTATTCCACATGCGTAACATTGGTTTTCCAGTTGTCACTATTTCAGTTTTGTACTGAAAACACATGGCACATTTAATAAAAAAATAGTGATTGAACCTTGTTTCAGAAATTATGTTGTAAAAACCCACAGAGAAAATAGATTTTCTCCTGTAAGAAGAAGTTTGAATTTTTCTCTTGTATAAAAGAAGATAAAATTTGTATAAGTAAATAGAAAATTCTATCTATACATACAATTTTAAACTTTGACATAGAGCAAGTATCAGGACATTCGTTTGCTCATTTTGCTTCTTTAACTTGACACTGGTTGTGAGCAAGTAAAGACGGGAAAATCCTGCAACCCAGTGAAAAAAAGAACGTCACTGTGTGGTGCAATTCTGAATCAAAGCAAAAGTGCTGCAGTCTGAGAAATTTTTCTCCACTTCTAATCCATTTTTTTTTCTGTGATTTGAGAGTGTTTGTCTGAGGTTGCCCTGAAACAATTTCCTCTACTTTTTAATCTCAGAGTTCTCTGACTTCAAGCCATGTAACTGTGGCCATTAAGTTCCAGTGCTTTCACTGTTACAGCTTTCATGGCTCGTCTCAACATACTGGATCCATATATATGGAATCAATTAGTGTGAGGGTATCAGTAGTTTAATATCCCATCCACCAATTCAGTGCTAGTAGCAACTTCAATCTAGGAAAGGAAAAAATCTGTATTGCCTTGTAGGAAAGGATTTGTAGTAGGTGGTGAGTGGGTGATTAGACTGCAGGTTCTTCTGAATAGCAACTGTTCCTTACATTTGTGTTTGTTTAATGTTAAACACAACAGGTTCATGCAACAAAATTAATGGAGTTCAACTAAAATCCTCTTAAATTCTGTATCTGTTAAAATCAGTGGTCATTTTACTGCAGATGGCAATGATAGTAAGAATAAATCCCCACTTATAATCACAAGTCACTAATGTTTGTGAAAGATTGTATGAAAAGTGTTTATTGTTTTCTTTAAATATAAATATG
Organism: Dromococcyx pavoninus; assembly: GCA_033558185.1. Lineage (NCBI taxonomy): Eukaryota > Metazoa > Chordata > Aves > Cuculiformes > Neomorphidae > Dromococcyx > Dromococcyx pavoninus. The sequence continues at coordinate 756,928 of JAUMJL010000269.1, read as the reverse complement.
AAAGAGCAATAATCGAAGTGAAGATAAGCAAAAATCTGAGAGGGCAGGTCGTCACAAAGATGATAGCACCAACGTTTTGCACAGTCTCACAGCATCTTTTACTGCAATTTTTTTAAATAGAAATGACCTTTCCAAAACCAGTTAAAATACAAGAAACATTTGCCCTAGATTTTTCTTCTGATGTGTTACTGAATGTTTACATTATAAGCTGAAAATAGTTTGCTAAGTAGTCAAAATTTAAGAGCAATTTAGATTAAACCTTTTCATGCTCATTTGTGCAAAGCCTCTGATATTTTAGCAGTATAAAAAGATTTTCTTGGCTTCAAACCATTGGATCAGGGTGATTTTGACATCCTTAATCTCGCTTTAAGAGCATTAGATATTTTCTTATTTAAAAATCTAAGTGGCAAAAGGTAGAAAGTAGTTATTTTCTAGAAGTAGTGCTTTTTAAAAAGATATGTCAGCAAACACTGTGGATAAATGAAACGATTGAATTCTAAGCTAATGGTGCCAGAGATTGTACAGACATACAGAGTCTGCAAGGTCTGAGGATATGATTTTGAATAAAATGTATAGCCTTGGGCTGACTTGTCTACATGCATGTATGTGCAAGGAATTCAGCCCCAAGCTAAGAATCCTCATTTCAGGGAAAGACAATTCCAGAAGAAACAGTCTTTAGGGATCTGCAGCATGTTAACTCACAACTAAAACTGCAGTCTACTCATTAGTAGTATTGCCTGTTCCTGGTGAAAGAATACTGCTACCAGAGTGAGAATTGTTCTTCAGTTGTGTGACCTTTTAGGCCAGTGACTTGTATGTTAGTGAGTTAATTATTAGTAAGTATTCCATTGAATAAATGAATGATCCCTTTGGAATTTTAGAAGGAGTTAAAATTCCTTTCAGTTCCACCATAAAGCTATTGGTAGCACTCAGGTGCACACTAGATTATCCTTTAGTGATGATGAGAGGTAAAATCACAGTGTATATGATCTCATGTTGGTGAGAGGAGAAGGTATGCTACTCACAAAGGTCTTGTAGATCCTTTCTATGGTGGTCTGGGTGGTACATTGACATTGTCTAATCTGGGCAGGATCTGTTTAAACAAAATCTAATGCAAGGTCAGGGATGGTTATTTGGAAAACAGTCAAAGAACCTAAGAGTCATAGAAGGATGATGCTTAATTGAACATGAGCTCCAGTGTGATGTAGTGGTTAACAGAGCAAATGTAATTCCTGCACACAAGCAGTGGACCATCAGTTGCAATTGCACCTATAGACAACATTTATGAGAGCGTTATTGGGACACTATGTTCATTTCTGATGTCCACATTTCTAGAAGAATGTTGATAATTCAGACAGAATTCCAAGAGCAATATAAAATCTGAGAAACCTGTCCTGTGGTGTTAGGCTAAAGATAAGAAACCGTATTTTGTGGTCAAAAAGACAGTTGCTAAGTTACTTAAACATAGCCTGCAAGCAGTAGCATGAAAATAAGTTACCTTATTATAGAAGGTCTTAAATCTAGCAGGCATAGAAGATGGAATGCCTGGAGGTTAAGGACAGACAGAGTCAAGCTAGACAAATTTAGGCTAAAACTAAGGTGCATATTTTTACAATGAGGTCAACAAACCACTTTTGCTGCTTAGTTTGAGGTATGATGGATTTCCAGCTATGTAGAAATTGGCTGTCTTTCTGTTACTGCTTCAGGAGGCAACACAGAAATAATACTGCCATGTCTTAAATCTGTAAGTAAAATTCTGGCAGTGTGGAACACAGAGAGGCCAGGATTTTACCTATGAATCACTGAGAAAAATATTCCATGGTACACCTAAGAAAAACTCAAGATATTCTCCAAGGGTTTGTCGGTCCTGCCACTGCAGTGCTGCATGGATATACCAATGTCGCTATCATATGTGAAGCAGCAGAGGTTAACTAAGAAGCTTAAACTACCCCATGTGAGCAGCCTGCCAAAAAAACTAGTTATGGCATTCCCCATAAGCTGTGCAGTGTGTGCATGTCTTCAAATGTGATGCTCATCAAAACCTCATATTTAACACTCCAATATCTTGCAGACACTAAAATTACATGATCGCAGGATTTCCATCTGTACTGGAATAGTTCAATGGATAAATTATAGGATCTCATTGCCTTTCTGTGATTAATTACTGCATGAATTTTGGTTGTACCTGCTTAATGGGCCACCAGTTTATAGTAGAATCTTATACTTTTCCTTAAATACTCTTAAATTTCATCTTCTATGGTTTCAAATTTCTAGATCATCCATCTCTTCTTTAATTTTGTGCTGTACTGATGGTGCCTTCCAACTCTGGAAAGTACAAATTAACAAATTTAAATATCTATAAAGTCAAAGTGAAACAATTAGAGTTATTAATCCCAAAGCCAATCCTTATGGAGCTCTAATAATAAAATTATTATAGCATAACTCATTGCTTTCTCTTTTCTAGCCTTTAAGATCTTACATTACAGAAAGTAATACAAGTTCTACAGTTTCATTGCCATGTGTTTGCTCCACTGAACTATAGACCAATTTAATCTTAATTTTCCAATCTTAAAAGAAAAAAACAAACAAAAATTGTTTCATAGAAAGATACATATTGAGCTTGGCACAGACCTTTACAACTTTGTAAACTTATATTGCCTTTTATGTCATTTTTCATTTACCTTTATGGGTTTAGTTATACTTCCCCTCAAAATTTTTATTAAAGCCTTCTAGCTATTAAAGATAAGATTAATGAGCCTATAATTGCCAACATGACTTTTATCAGTTTCTTAAATATACACTCGGCACTTGCTACTCTTCAGTTATGTGTTTTCCTGATTTTGTTAGATTTATTAGCAATACTTGTTGTTGGATTTGTGTCTTCATGTGTTAGTTTTCCAGAGACTGGAGGTGATCCACCCTGGATAGTATTTCATGCTGATACATTGCATACTGTACACTCATTTCCATTAGCCTTCTGTGTTTGCTTGCATATTTTTGATTATTATTTTTACTGGTGTATCAGATAATATAACCCAGAAGGCCAAAGGAAAGGACAGTTCATTATAAAAAGTGCTCATAAATACTCATCTGGGATACAGGTATCATTCTTATCATTTATGTTGAAGAAAGACTAGTGGAAAAAAAAACAGGAAAGAAAAGCCTTTTTTTATCATTTCTGGGCTGCTCATTGTGTTTGAGGCAGATCCAGTTCAAATGTTTGGCAGTTTTGGGAAGATTCAAATACCAAAGTGTAGATGCATTCATTCAGGCACCTACAGGAGCGCTTGGCTGTCTGTGCTCCCATTTGTATCACCAGAGATAGTACAGTATTGAAGGTCATGAGTAGCAGAGAGGGGACAGTGACTTTTACCCTAAAAGCGGCCATCTAGGACATAATTCTGTTTCCTGCCTATTGTTGTACTGTGCCATTCAAGATCCTCTCCTGTTTCTTTCCTGGCTTCCAGGTGTCACCAGCTGGTGAATGAATGTTTTCCCATGTACTCTGTGCCCTATCTGCAAGCAGCACGTGCAAGTCTTGGCTATCGTGGTGCATCTCAAATGACACAGGGTGCCTACTTGAAAGGAAAGGAAGTAAATTCCAATGAGTAACATTACTGTACATTGGAGCACATACCATAATACTAGGAGATGCCCTTCTCTAGGCTGTGTGCAGTCTACAGACTTTATGGCATGTGCATTTTTGTTCTTTAAAGGTCTCCAAAAGTAACATATATGGTTGATGGCAACTTTGATAGCAAAGTTTGGTTTCTTCTTACGCTTCCCTAGCTATTGCTGAGAACTGAACGAAGTCTGCCGTAGGTATAAGACCATAAGCTGTCTAAACACCAAAAAGAAGGGAAGGACAGGGTTAAATGCTTTCATATGTCTGGAGAGCGAAAGTTTGAAAAGGAAAACCAGACTAATATTTTCAGTGTGCTTTTTTTAGTAGCTATAGTCTTTACATATTAGACACATTAATTAATTCTATTTTTATTTTCACAATAATTGATAAATTCCATAATTGATTCATTGCATATGTACTTATTGACATAATTGGTTTAATCCATTACTGATTATCTTTGTTATTGATACTTTATTTCTCTCCATATCTACTTCATACAGTACTTGATTCATCGTATAATTACTTCACAGCTTAATTGAATCATTGCACTATTGGGTAATTCCACAGTCATTGCTTTCAAGATAATTGATTACTTGTCAGTGTGACCAGTCATAACTCACCTGTCATTCTTTGCAGTCCACTTTGTATTTCTTCTTTCCTGCTCTCAATACTGTCCTTTTGTCCTCCTCTTTCTGTGGTTCCTGTTAAATCTACATATCCGTGTTTTCAATATCCATGAATTAGTTCTCCATCTCTTTCCTATTCAGTTAGTTATCTCCTTGAGCATATGCTTTATTTCCTGTTTTCCCACTCCAGCTACATCCCCTTCAGTCTACCATTTGTTTTTTCTAGCTTCCTCATTGCAATATAATGCTAGACTCTCAAAAGGAACAGCTTTGGTTATTTCTCAGAGCCTCCAGGTAATTTTCCTTACTCTCCATCTGGTTTTTATTTTGTTCATCAAATATGGTGAAAACCCTTACGGTGCATTAGCTTTAAGGCCCCTGAATCCTTCTGTTTCTCTTGCAATCACTTCTTTGCTACTTTGCTTTATTCTGTCACTTCCATTTCTGGTCAAACAGGAGTCCATCAGTACCTTTTGCTTCCATTTGCGCTTTGTGCTTTGGTGATCATATCTGTATCTGATTTCAAATGCCAACTTTCTACTTGCCGTAAAGTCTGGTGGTTTGCCCTGATCTGTTTGCCTCTCTGCATTCCCAAATTGCTCTGGTTTTAGGCATCTTGTGACTGTTTCGCTTCTAAGTTTAAATGTAGCCCTGCATCTCTGAACTTGTCTCTTATAGTATGAAAAGTTAGTCAGCATAATTTCTCCCTCTGTAGATGCCAAACTAAACCTCTGATTATTCTTATCACAGTTTTCAGAGACTTTTCTCATTTTGCTTTATGAAATGAAGAAATCAAGATTTTATGCAGCTGCTCAAATTATGAAAGAATGCTATAATGATACGGTAGCAAAATGAAGTTTTTCATTTTGTTCTTTACACCCTTTTTAATGAACCTTACAATTACAAAATTTGCCTTTTTAACTACTATTAATTTGATGTTTCCACATAGCTACCTGTGATCTCTGTCCTCAGGGATAACATCTACTTTAGAACCCATTGCTCACATTTATACACATATTTTCCAGGTGTATTACATGATTTGTTAACCTTATCAACAAATCTCTCGCTATTGGGATTTTCCTAAATTGGTTTTAGTTTTATATCAGACAAGGTGATGTCGTAAACAAAGTTTTTCATCTTACCTTTTAACTCTTTTCCTGATCATTTGTGACTATCATGAACAACAGAGGGTCTAGCATAACCTGCTGTGGGATTCTACCAGAAATTTCTACACATTATGAAAACTGATTATCCATTTGTGTCCTTTGCTTCTTATTTTTAAATCAGTCAATAATCCAGGAAAGAGCATTTCTCTTTATCATGTTTACATTCCTTAAGAGTCTCTTTTAAGGAATATTGTGAAAAGTTCTGTAATCCAAATGCATGTTTTTGACCAGATTCTCATGGTCATCCTTTTCATTAGTGAAGGATATCTTTGTAGAACTTCCTTCCACTGAAAGTGTACACACGCTTATTCATTTTATCAGGAGACATGTAATTCCCTTATGTTCCCTCATATTCTGTCACTGATAGAAATTCATGGATGCATTTGGCTTGAGCCTGACAAATTTTAGCTGGTAGACTTGCAATTAAACGTATTCAGAAATCTTGCATGACTGCTGCCAGTTATGGTTATGTCTTAAAATTTTCTCGCGTGTGTTTTCCATTGATAGGTCAGTATGATGAAGTTTCATGCATTTCTCTTTTCTAAAATAGATCTACTTAAGCTTCTGCATGATGAATAAGGGGTGCAAATTACCCTAAGATCTAGGCTTTCTTCTGTAATAGCTGTACCTTTCCTGAGAGGTTCTGTGATGCTTTTATTATCCTATGACTGTACAGACTTTATAGCAGGTTTCTTGCCTAAGATGTATTTTGAAGAGATTTTTACTGAATTATACATCTTTTGCAAGTAATTTCTCAAAATCTTGTTGGACTGCATTTACAGTTTTAGCTACAACTTATTACAGCACATTTTTTTACTATTTTCATCACATGAACAAACATCATGTTTTAATGGTATGTAATTAATCCAAATAACCCTTTGTTTTGCCATTGAACTTTTTTGACTCTTTAAAGTATGGTTAAAGTTTTTGTGAAAACTCATGTACATTTAGTCTGACTTTTTAAACTTTAGTCTTTAAACACTTATCCACCGATGCCAGTGCTTCACCCTTTTAGCTCCTCCTAAATTATTTAATTTCCTTTAAATTCCTAAATTCCTTCCTGTAATTCTTTGGATTTCTTGGGTTCATTGTGTAGTAATAAAGTGTTGGTTTTGTTTAATTTTAGTGAATTATGATCACAGTTTCTGTTTTAACCAGGAGTCCTGTGCACTCAGGATTAGAAATGGTCACTAAAGTTGTCTAAAAATTTAGGTATCACTGATGTGAAACTGGTAACTAAGAGGATTGACCCATTAGTGTGTGTTTTCTGCCTTTGCATCTCAGTGACTTTTTTTACCGATTCAGTCACTGCTTTTATGTTAGTCAGATGACTGAGAAAGTAGTCGTCAAACTATACACTTCCTTTTTTAGCCACTCAGTTTCAACCTGCAGAAATTCTGTGGTGCATGCTCATTTAATTAACTTCCTTATTCTCACTACTTTCTTGAACATTCATTAAAAATTCTTCACAGGCACATCTTACAGTCCATTTTAATATGACTCATTCCTGGGTATTACAAGTGTCCTGCGGACTTCCTTCTTCCAATTGTGCCAGATATAGCTATTCAGTTAACATTGTCAATTAAAGCCAAGCATTCATTTTTATTTCTTTGTCTTTTTTGGTGTCTGAGTAGAAACACACTGATTTTTGGTCTTGGTCTACTCAGCTGTTTTAATTGGTATTTAAACTGAACTTTAGTTGGTGAGATTGCTCTTCACTATTTAATGCCTGAATGTTATTAGATTTCCTGTCTTCTCTTTTCTTGAAGATGTTTTACTGCTCTTTGTCCTGAAAGATGTGTCATTCCAAACCTGAGAGTTCTGTACCAGTCTCTGTTTCCCAGTTATTAGTTTATATCACTCTTTTCTCCTCTGGTAGACTCAAGTGCCAATGACAGCTTCCTTCTTGGTTCAGCTGAAGTCCATCCTTTCCATTCTGCTCTTTACATTCTCAGAGTTCTCCAATTCATAATAATTATAAATCTGCATCAGTTACTCAGTTGTGCATTCTGGCCTCCAGGATGTAGGCATCTCAGAAAATGCTATCATGGTCTCTAGTCTCTTAGAGAACAGCTAAGATTTTCCCTCTCTCTTTTTTCTGTGTAGGAGATGGTCTGTGTTTCATTACTTTCATATCCAGCAGTCGAGTCACAGGCATTATACACCCAACTACGCATTCGGTAGCCTTTTCCTCTTAATTGAGATCCCAACTTCCCAGAGGGTGTACTGGATGCAGGATGATGTGAATCAGAAAGTCCCTTTGACTGGTTTGTTTTCCCTTTTCAGCTAAGTGCACCTCTATTTCAAGGTGTTCTCTCATCCTATCAACACAGAGTGTGGTCTGCAGTGTGGTCTTGGGAGCTGAACCAGAATTAATTTTTTCTTCAAGACAATTGCTTTCTCTAATAATTTTCATTTTATAGGAGAAGTTGTCATATGTTTAGAAGGATATATTATAATCTTTATAGCAAGAAAACTATGATACTGCATTAAACAGAAGCATAGTATTTTATGTACTGAAAAGAGGTGTTCAACTACAAAAGTACTGAAGAACCCACATAAATTTGCTCACGTAAGAAAGTGCAGATTCAAACCCACCAGAAACACAAAGAATATTTGGAACCATGCTTCGTATTTGGCCATTTAATTTCTGTTTGACTTAGTCCAATCCTGGAAGATAAGTCAATAGATACATTTACATAGCTATTAATTTGAAATCTTTTAGGACAAAGTTAGGCCTTTACAAACATGAAAGAATTTCTGCCTTTAAGTAAAGTTCTTCTCATAAGTATTTGTTAAGAAACTTCAGAGGAGAACAGAATATTGAGAAGGGCAGAGGAAAGCAGTGGAGGAATTTATTTTAATTCTGTGTAGAGGTGGGCTGGTTCTTTCAGTTAGGATTTTTCTCATTTGTTTTCAGCAAGCGCCACTAGTTTAGTAATGATATATTTAACACAGTTCATCTAAACAAATCCCCAAATGATTTAACAAATCTACTAAGAGATAGAACTAATTGTAGATAGATAGTTTTTAAGAAAGTGGTCAAGCTACCGTAGGGCACACCAGTAAAAACAACAAACAAATAAAGAAGTAGTTTATGTGAGTATAATGTTAGGATATCTGTCTCTGAAAAATATGCCAGAGAACATCTGTATTTCTTAATCCTGTTGTTTTGGTGTTTCATGTTAATGCTGTAGAAGCCCCATAGTCCTTTCTAGTGAAAGGATCATGTCCATTTTGTACGTTGGGGTTGAATGCCAGTGGGAGTAGCCTGTACTCCAATCCATGTTCTCCAGAGAACCAATTGTGCACTTGTGTTAAGCCAGGTTGATCATGGGACAGTGACACAGAAGCTAAACAGGGGCTGCACCTTCAAAGTAGTGTCACCTTCAAGAGTACCAGTGCAGGTTCACTGTTGAGCATGTAACAAACTCTTGATTGGATAAATAATCTCATTTTGTAACATTCTCACTGTTTGGGTTTTTGTTTTTTTAAAGTTAGGGTGCCGTGAGCAAAGTTCTCTGTTCACACTGAGTTTGGATAGGCTTCTTGAAGGACCACTTATGACTCATGGAATTTGTCCTATGCTTCTGTTCTTTCTCTGCTACATGGAACTGGCATTTATACCATGAGAAAATCATTGTGATTTCACAGGAATAAAGATTCCTGATGGCTGAGGGCTGACTATGCTGGAGTGAAAGAAAGAATGATATTACTAGGAAAAATATAACTCTGCACATTTAATTTGTTGTTGGACTACCATCTAGTACATCCCATCTAATAGCAAAATGCTTACATTAAAACTGGAGATCTTTTCATGAAAAAGTCTGTAGAAAGGTCAGCAAGTGTCATCAACTTATTTTATTGATGTGCTGGTAATTGAAGCTTACTGGAGGATTATCTTTCTACTGAATCCTACGCTTTCTAAGTGTCTTATACCTTATATTGAATAATAAGAAAGTAGCATCAAATTAATTTAGACATTTCAATTATTTAAGTTGTTTTTCAGTCTGGGGACAATACTTCTCTAGGTAGACTGGAGGTAGAGACTGATAATATATGCAGCAGATCCAAGCCCACACTGATGAGCATGTGCACACAATGGATTCAGTGAAGTGCCATTAACCCTAACCTTGTGCTTTATACATTGGGGCATTAAGATGAATGAGACCCTGTTGCAGTGTTCACAAAGATAATTGCTATAATGTGTCACATAATCTGAAGATGCTTTGTATAAATAATTCCTAACATTTTTTTCATGCATCGCTTGCCTGTAAGGAGGATGTATGGGGTCTATCCTTGGCCAGCCTTAATGGGTTATGAATCAGACAGGGAAACAGTATGTAGTATTTCAGGAAACACTTAACAATGGTGGGATTGATCTAAACCCAGTTTTTCAAATGGAAAAAATTGAGTCGCTTTGACAGGGTAATTTATCCTACCAGTTTATCTCCATTAACTTCAGCCTGTTGTGTCTGTGATAGTTTACATGTGTCAAATACTCTCGTGGATAAATGACTGAAGTTTTACATGGCTAAAACTAATCAGCTACTTAGGATCTCATCAGCTGTCATTTTTGCCAATAACCTTTCTGCTAATACAATTTGCTGTAATATATGCCTGCACCTTTTAGGTGGTCCAAGGTCATTGAAATCGTCAACTTCCACGTAACTTGGAAGACTGCAGTTTTTATTTCAGACCTCAGGAAGAATTTCTGTGCATTCAAGCCTATCTCCTTTTTATCTGTCTATAGCAGCCAATAGGCATCCTGTCTCCTTAAAACTGAGTTACACTCACATCTTTAGACTATCTCAACTGTTACACAGGGCCAACCTATTTTCCAGGTTCCTTCTATAGCTAGTGGGATGGATGCACTGCAAATGCTAAACTCTTTGTTGATCTGAGAAGGGATCTAGATAAATAATTTAGGTTAGATGTTTTACTTTTATATAGGTAAAGTAACAAGAATCCAGCAACAAAATCAGAGAATTATAGAATCATAGAATGACCTGAGTTAGAAGTGACCCCAAAGGATCGTTGAGTCCAACTCCTGTCCCTGCATAGAACAACCCCAACATTCATACCCTCTGTCTGAGGGCTTCTTGAATATTGTCAGCACCATTACTGCTTCCCTGCGGAGCCTGTTCCAGTGCTCCACCACCTTCTGGATGAAGAATTTTTTCCTAATATCCAACCTAAATCTCCCCTCTCACATCTTCCTGCCATTCCCTCAGGTCCTATCATTGGTCACCAGAGAGAAGAGATCAGCACCTGCTCCTTCTCTTTCCTTTGTGAGGAAGCTGTAGACTGCGATGAGGCCTCCCCTCAGTCTCCTTTTCTCCAGGCTGAACAGATCGAGTGACTTTAGCTGCTCCTCATACAGCTTCCCCTCTAGGCCCTTGACCGGCTTTGTGGCCTCCTCTGATCACTCTTCAGCAGTCAATGTCCTTTTTATACTGTGGTGCCCAAAACTGCACCCAGTACTCAAGGTGGGGCCGCACCAGTGTGGAGCAGAGCAGGACAATCACCTCCCTCAACCGACCGGCAATGCCCTGCTTGATGCACCCCATGACACAGTTGGCCCTCTTGGCTGCCAGGGCACACTGTTGGCTCATGTTCAACTTGCCATCGACCAGAACCCCCAGGTCCCTCTCCAGGAGGGCTGCTCACCAGCCTCTCAGACCCCAGTCTGTACGTGTATCCAAGGTCGATGTGTCCCAGGTGCAGATGCCAGCACTTGCCCTTGTTAAACTTCATGTGGTTGGCGATTGCCCAGCTCTCCAATTTGTCCAGATCCCTGTGTAGGGCCTCTTTGCCCCCAGGCTCCCCCTCGTCTTGTGTCGTCTGCAAGCTTAGTTATTGAAACGTCAAGTCCTACATCCATGACATTTATGAATATATTAAAGAATACTGATCCTAAGATGGATCCCTGCAAAACCCCACTAGTAACTGGTAGCTGTTACATTTTTGTAACAGTGCATTTTTGGTACTACACATTTTTGTATTAAACTTAGTTTCTGCACCATTCAAGGATATTAATTTTCAAGACAATATGGGCATGCATGTTGATTTTTAGAGTGATTAAAAAATGTCTGATAAATTAGAAGCTCATCTCAGTTTAACTGTGGTGTCACTCCACTAATTCAGTTTCATAAAATATGCAGTGTTTACCTGCAAGAGTCATCTCATATAAAAAAAAAGATAATCAGCTACATCCTGTGTGTACACACTAGTCATCCAAAATGCATATTATTTCTCTGGTTATATATTAGTTATGCACATCCTTTTTTTAACTGTGTGCACTATTTATAAGAAAAAGCTTAAGAGCTTGGCTATTGGGTAAATGTATTGTCACATGCATGATAATTTTTTAAACCTACTTTATTTACTGGGTCGACCTGCTAGACTGTTCCACTGAATAAACAGAAATCTTGGCACAGGGAACATTTTTGCAAATACATGTTATTTACATAATCCTTTTCACAGAAGTATGCACAATATTTTCAAGATCTGTTTGTGAATAGTGTTAATTAGAATGGCAATTTATCTTCTAATGGACCCTAAAAGTAATTATGGTCTCCTCGGGTATTCTTTCTTTGTTTACAGATTGTGGCCCAAGAGATTTTTGGGAGTATCTCTTTTGTCAGTGTAGGTATAGTGCTAAAAGTCCATGCATGTTGTTTTCTGGTGTTAAATCATGTTTTCTCCACTTTGAAGACGTGTATTATGTTAGTTGCAATATCAAAGAACTTTTGTTTTATGTATGTTGTGAAAATGTTTGAAAACAGAACGTCCCCAATGCCCTTATTTTCCTTTATTTCCGTGACAAATGTGGATGTTAGATCTCAAACTTCTGGAAAAGTTTCATTTTGAGTTATAACTCCCAAAATGCAGATTTATGTACTTACACTGCTGATTAATGAAGCTACGATATTTGTGACTAAAGTCAGATTCTTTGATATGATAATTTTGATGAAGCTCAACAGTATGTAAGCTTTTGGGGTCTATTTTTACTTCTTCATCATGCAGCCTTTGTTCTGCCTTGCACCAAATTGATGAAAGTCTACATTAAATGACTGGAAAATCCAATTACTGTATTTATTTAATGTAATGAATATGCAAAATATTTTTTAGATCAGATAGGTCTAAGTTTCTGTTAAAAAAAAAGAAAATGAAAAGGAAAGTGTCATTAGATTATGCTCCTCCCTTTGTTTGGATCTACTTTCAGTGTTCTGGTTCTGCCTTGCTTTCACCATGGCAGCTGAGCGTGCTCCCTAGGAGGAGTCAGTAGATGGTGAGGAGTGAGGCCCTGAACAAGTTGTCTGCACATTTATGCAGATTGCCTGAGGAAAAACCCGCAGTGATTGCTGTCACCCTGTTGTTATCTGAGAAAATGATTATTCTGACAGAGACAATTGCTGCCCCAACGTTTCTGTTAACATAAAGATTGATGCTGCCCTTAGGCATGATTTTCAGGTCTCAGTGGAGCTCCTCAAGCTTTTTCTTTTCCCTTGTACATACTTGCTTCCTTTCTTTCATGCTTGGTGTTTGTAAACATGTTTCAAAATATAGGAAATAACATTGTAGACAAAGGATGCAGGCAGATACTGTATTTCTTCAGACTGATCTTACTTGGAGGCAAGTGCATGGGTATATTTTTGGAGATAGACTACAGAAAATAAATACTAGGGATGGCCTTCAAGCAAGATCTGGTGTTGAAATATTACCATCACTGTAGGCTATTATCAGAGGGACAACATGTATTTTTAGTTGGGGAAAACTCTAGAACAGGCCTTTTTTAGTATATAGTTAGTTGGTTTTTGTGATTCTGCTTCCCAAAGACATTATCCTTAGATAATCAGAATGCTGGGAATTATATGGTAGGACAGCTGAAGAAAACATCTCTAATCCCTTCTGACAAGCTAAATTATTTAGTATTATCGAAGTTCATTGGATATTTCTGATTAAAATCAACTTTAGAAATTTTTAGCACAAAGCAAATCTATTCTTGAAGAATTCTGTAGCACCTTATTAATTATATTTAGCTTCTTCACCGTAGGGGTTTTAAGGTTTTGTAAAAGAAGCTGTACATTAATGCCAGAGGCCAGCAGATAATGAGATAACTTACTCCACAACTAGAAGGGGCTATTAGAAAAAGTAATTTTTAAGATGTCAAATGCAGCATATATACAGATAAAATTAACAAAAAGATTTCATGTCACATTCCCTATCGTATTTTTGTATTGCTATGATTTATTTCTGTGAACAATAGTTGCTTGAAAAAAAATGCAGTTGCTCCCTGAGTTGTGATGATGATTGAGAGCTGGTTGAGCATCCACCTGCTTGAGTAGGCCTGTTTTGTCACCAAATGCATGCTTCTGTAATCTACAAACCAAATGTAAGACAGTAAAATTTATTCAAGCAAGAAATACAAATTTACCTCTCTGATCAGGATTCCCAACAATTCATCATTTTAATGTATGCTTTGCCTCAGCATAAAAACGTGCTTAAAGGGCTTTAACTTACTCTGAAATGACATGTTGAACAAACTAACACTACTTAGAGAACAAGTCCTGTTGCTGTTAGCACCGCCGTTAACTTGATGAGTTCTAATACTGCAAATAATTTACTGAAAAGTACCTGTCATGGTATCACCTATTCAATGATGAAGGCAGGGAGAGTGAAATCCCCCTCAGGACAAAGCTGCAAAACCAAATGAAGGTCACAAGGTCACATTTCAATATTGAGCTTGGTTTCGCTTGCATTCTTTGTGGTCTATGAAGTTCTGACTATGTAATTTGGCATGTTTGATATACTTGATCAGTAAAGGTTTTGTTAGTTCACAGCACTGGAAAAGTACAGTAAGACTAGAAATAACCACCTTTTGTATCTTATTTACTATATTAAAAATAATTCTTTAGACAGAATTTGTTATTGTTTGTCATTCCCTGCTGAAAGAAAGTACTCTAGACCTATTTGCCGTGGGTTAATTAATGGGCATTTTATGTCCATTGCAGAACACTATTTGTACCTGTGGGAGCCCAGTACTCTATTTTCATCTTTTAGGTATTCCAGATGTAGAAGGCTTAATGTTTAATACTAAATTTACCTATTTGAGGTTAAATGATCTTACACGGGATTTTAATTTATCAGAGCAATACAACAATAGACTTAAATCACAATGCCAGGACAAATCACACTTTGCAGAGTACAGCAATTTTAATACACAGTCGAATCACAATGTGAACATGATTCCTGTTACCAGTCTGTACAGTATGCTCACTGTCGTGACGCTGGGTATCACATGTGGCCAGGAAGAAATAGGTGGACTAAGGAGTCAGCATAAGCCCTTTGCTACATCCAAAGCTCTTTTTGTTCATTGTTCTGTTATTTTACACTCCCTATTTGGCTGAGGTGTGTATATACAACCCCCTGCACATGCTGCTTCTGCACATGCAGGAAGACATTTGCTCTCTTTTGATTAACTTGGAGATGAACAGTTCCTCAGCTGGTTGGTTCACTCTGTTGACATAACCAGTTGATCTACTAAACTGCCGCTGGCTGATCCACTCAGCTGCTACAGCCGTTTATCCAGACCAAAGGCCACGCTCTGGGCCTCTAAATATGGAGCTAAGTTCAGCTTTCTTGCAGCAGATGTCACCAGCCTTACTCTAAACCATTTTTGGGTTTCAAAGTGAAGGCTTCAGGATTTATTTCTGTATCTGTCTTGTTTGTCTGTATCATATCTATTCAGTGAATGTATTTTCCATCCTGGAAAAAAAAGAATCAGGCTGGAAGTAACACATCCTAGATTGGGATGCAAGCCCAATATTTTGCATTCTTTTATTCAATTTTGAAAGGTAAATTGATTTTGAAAGAATAAAAGAACATTGTTGTAAAAATTCGGAATGCTACACTCTAGCTTTCCTGAAATTGAGTATTTATGAAGTCTTAATGCATGAAATTTGCTAAAATATTTTCATGGGAAAATTAATCTGTTTGTCAGAATGCTAATTGTTTTGACAGTTCCTTAGTATGTTTTCAGTCTATATATTAAATATTACTTGAATTGTGTATCATCTCCTATATTATAGCTGATACTCACAAGAATAAGAATATAAGTAATATTCTGTAAGGTTTTATATTCAAAGTTTTTTTTAACAAGTAACCATTGATATGTACTTTAAAGACATATATGTCTTTATCGAAGCCAAAGAACAATAAAATCTATTTTAATATGCTGACATTTTCATGAATACATACGAACATGTAGTTGGTCACAGACTTGAGAAAAGATGAATGCTAGCAAACTATACCAAAAGTACTCAGAAGTGATATTATTAATAACTTAATGAACTAAAAATAATTTAAAAAATAATTATGATTTCATGTTTATGATTATTTATAATCTGTGAGCCAAATATTTATCTTATAAATTCTAAAATACTCATAATTCTGTACTCTCAACCAGATGGCAATAATATACCAGTGGCATTTTATACTTTTTAAACCTATTTTAGGGGTATAATATTAATGGAACACACTTTTATACTGAGCACAAAAATATTCCCTTATATTAATTAATCTATATTTAGTCTTTGGTTGCCTCCAAATGAAAACATTGTATTCTTCTACTATAATATACATAAAATTCATTTTTCTTTCTTGGATAAAAATCATTTACAAGTTTGGACCTCTTAAGTGAAATTTTGGCCATGCTGCAGAGAATATGGGTTTGCCACCATGGTGGGACCGTATTCTCTTCCCATATGCTTTATTCATTAGTCACAATAACCCAGGCACAGCTGACCTGAAGGACTTGAGCAAGATCCAATTTGGAAGTCAAAGGCAGCGTTTGTAGTAGGACTGTGGCACATGACAGACTGGAGATGTGTGGTTGCGTGCGGGCGCCTGGATAATCCCTTACTGTGGAAGATTAAGAACTGGAGAGGCTGGCCATGAGTATGTAGGGTCCGTTAATACATGCTACTCCATCCTGTCCTTCACTGGAGAAGTAGGGATACCTGGAAAGCCCCTCTAATGTTCTGCCCCTGGACTACAGCATACCCAGAGCAGCCTCTGTGCCTGTCTCTCCAGTGTGTGTGGAATTAATCTTGTGGCTTGTGACCCACTGGTATTTTTGGAGTGTGATTCATGGCATCAGAATTGTTGATACTGTATCAGCTGTATTGCTTTTTTCCCCAGTTTTAAAATAATGCTTTCTTGCATATTTTTTACTCTGACGCACTGGTTCTTAAGCCGTGTGGTTAAATAGAAAGAGATTTAATGGAAATGTCAAAATGATCTAAACATTTTTCTCTTTACATTACTTAGTGACACAGAAACATTTAGTACCCGTGATTTAGTGAATTGCATACTAATCCAGCTCCTCTCTATATTACCCAAAAGTGTTCAGAAAAGGTTAGCATCTGCTTTTTGGTATTGTGAGTTTCATCTTGCACTGCACAGGGGCTTGCGTTTCTCACGGCAGTGAAGATTGGTACAATAATCCTTTAAGAATTAGGCCAAGATTTGATGCAGTCAGACCTAAGTGATGCCAAAAATGAGTGCCCTGGTCTGCTTCAGCTACCATCAGTGCAGACTGAGGAAGCCGATTCACCTACTTGTTATGATGAGTTTTTTACATGAATTATGGATGGAAAGTTTACTAAATCCAGAAAATAAGATTAATTTCAGCTTTTAGCCTTTTTCATAATAATACAGACTCCTGAAATTTTCCTGTTAATTGCTAGCATATACATACATGAACAGCATGTGTGCAGAGGTGTGTATATCTCTGTATAATGCGTGCATATAGGTACTATATCTGTGAGTGACTACTGAAGGAACTACCAGATAATTTTTCCGCAGTATTTCAGCATTTCTAATGTGTTTCACATAAACTCTTGCATTTTCAGGAGGGCTGTTCAAGCAGTATTGATGCTGCCAGAGAGCAGAGACCGTAATGTGGTCACTGCACTCGGGCTCAGGCTGTTTCTTGGCTGTCTCAAAGCTTGCATTGGCACAAGCAGTGAATGGGACCCCAAGCATGCGTGGTTGTTAAAGACATAGCAACTGTGGCTTTCAAAGAGTTTGATTGCAGTTAGTTTTTATTTTTTTAATGCAGTCTTCTGAGCCATTTTTTGTTGTGACTTTCACAAAATCAATGCAAAAACAATATTGAATCTCAGTTTGCACCAATGCAAACATATTGAAAGAAAGTTTTGCTAAATGCTGTTGCATTTATGCAAAGCTGTCTTCCACTTTAGTTTCAGTTATTGTCTGCACTTTTTTTTTAAATTTTGGATGATTTTTAAATGTAGGATTACTTCAGTATTTTGGTGCAGTTACAATTGAATTACAGAAAAATATATATATTTTTAATTTACTCTTCCAGGTAAAACTAATGTAAGGGTGTGACACTTTCTGAATATAAAGTTACACTATCCCGGCGATATCAGAATAATACAAGTTGGAAATATTATATTGGGCTTATCTTCTCTTAATGGTTTCTACAAGGGAAAATGGAGTGTTCCCTTCTATTGGAGTATTATACACTATGCAAGACTTACTATTTTTTCCTTGAAAAGGTACTGAATCAGTTGAACTACACAACTGTAGGTTCATGATTCATTTTAATGGCAAAAGGTTCTAGAGTTCCACTGAGCTATTACAAAGCAGAACATAATGAAAAGAGTTGAATGATTTTAAGTAAGTTCTACAATTTTACTACTTCGGAAAGCAGTTAAGTATTTCAAACTAATGTTTGTATCACTGTCCTTTTGTCCATGTCTTAATTTAGGATTCCTGCAAGTTTTGAGAGACCTTATGTTTTTGTTGAGTGCTTCGGCCAATGATAGAGGCTTATTTTAAAGAATCACATCTTTATGCTTTCTATTTTTTTAATACAACTTTAATTGAATGACTTTGTGAAATTTCTTTAGGAAATTGGTAAGTATATTGTGAATTTAGGAACTGACTATTCCCTGTGGACCTTTTGCATAACAAATTAATATCAATATTTAACTTTGTAAAATGTTTGGCTCTTGGCAGGCAATGGAAATGGAAAAGGCAAGTATGCACTGAAAGATGAACTGTTTATCATGTTTTCTTCCCTAGTGATTGCATTCTGTTACCTGTACTATTCTTTAGTTTCCTTCTATTCCTCTAAAAAAAAATTACACTATTCGTTATACAGTTGAACAAAGTTAAAAGGAAAAATGTTGAAATGTTGATGTTCTTTTCTAGAGATCTGTCCATCCCGTATCTTTACCCTTAGTGAGAATTAGAGGATCTTTGCACGCTTCTGTTTTTTTCTGATTCCTAAAAGGTACAGCCTGGAGTGAGGACATTTCTCATGCTGCTGCATGAGTCACCTATATTAAACAAGAGAAACAGAGACCATTCTGTTTATTCTCCAAATCATAGCACTGACTGTGGGTCCTCTGTAGTCCTTGAGAAGCCTTTTCTTCCTCCTCTGATCATTTTCTTTTCCATTCCAAATATTTCCTCTCAGTTTCAGTATTCCCTTTGTCTGCCTTTTGCATTACTCTGTCATGCACTGAAATTTATTTCCTATATTTTTCAAGTAATCCTTTCTGAACCACTCAGGGTAATTATCTGGTACGTGTTGTCTGGGTACAGGCCTCAGGCTTCTGAGGTCTCCTGGCTCATCCTGGTGTTTCAAGCTAAGCATTATCACTTTGTGAAGTCGTGGTGTTTGGTGCTCCCTTCTGTTTCACCAGGCATCCTCTATGCAGCCCTGGCTTTTTTTTTCCAATGAGAAGGCTCAGCAGTATTTCATGGACATGTCGGAGCATGCTATTGACAATCCAGGGTTGCCTGAGTCCACTGATTGCCTAGAATTAGCTTGCACTCCTGGCTCCTGCAACTTGTGAAAGCCAGAAACTGTTGGGATTTTTTAAATTCTTCCTACTTATTTTACTAGGCCAGTGAGGCTTGGGAGTAAAAATCACGTACAAATGCTGGCTTCATAAAAGCCGGTTTCTGCAGAAGGCAGCATTCCCTTTAAATCTGGTTTAATACACTTACTGGTTTCTCTGCTTGTTGTAAGTGATATCCTTAGAGAAGTTGTTTATCATGCTAATGAAACAGTTTCACTAACACAGTATAACTGTTTAATTGCTGCTGCTATTTCAGTTGCATTAATCATGCAGAAAAATCTTGCATGGGATGCATTAATAAACTGAGTAGTACTGTGTTTTGGCACATTTAAAGAAACCTCTCAATTCAAGTGACCTGTGTTAATTCTCTGGAAATCATAGGATGTCTGCTAGGTCTTCTAGAATTGTTTCAAGAGAGAAAATAAGGATTTCATATATCTAACAATAAATATTTGCAGTTTTGCAATTACTGCCATATGTGGTATCACAAATAAATAATGGCTCAGTCTTTTGTATGTATTTTTTTACTGATGTAACTTTCTTTCTCCATAAGGAGAATTATTATTATTATTTTGAGAATTACTAACTATTCAGTTGTAATCCAGCCGTATCATCTATTAATAATTCTTCAGAGAAAAGAGGAAGTAAAGCAAAGCACTTCTTTGTGTAGCATAATTTATAAGAAGAATTATGTCTATATTTTCCTTTTTTCTAAAATGAGGATTCCAAGAATATTTGTACCTAACACTCGAGGGACCCAGTTTAAAACAGCAATTTTTGTTCAGATTTCTTATTCTTTTTGAACTAATTTAATTTTCCTCTAAATACATTTCTATCTAACCACATTACCTATTTATGTAATTTTTTTGGCCCTTTAGCTTGCCACAGTATTTAATTTTTAATTTCAGTCACTTTTGAGAGCTCACACATGCCATTACAAAGTTGTAGTTTTAGTTGGATGATTGGATTAAAACATTTTATGGCTTTATTTAAATAAATCTTGTTCTCATTTTATTCTTGTTTCAAATTTATCACTCGCCTAAGTTGACACGGTTGATTTTATCTGTGTTTGTAAGTAATTGGGTTCATATGCTGTTAAAAATTGTGTTACTAAAGTGGACGCACTGACATTATAACTATATACGTCATGATCATTTTATCCCTAAGTCTTATTGAGCTCAGTGATGTTATTTGCATACAGAGTTATTGATGCCCCACTTCATGTACTGGTAGAGCCTACATATGGAGCAAATGCTACCAAAAAATGTACCTATTTAGCAGTATAAAGCTACTGATGTCCAGATCATTCTGAATAGAGTGGGAGGTAAAATTTTGATCAAGAAAACTTGGCGAATATCCACTGTGTCTGAAAACACCGTACAGTTTGTAATGTCAACATAAGCAAAGGAAAGCTATGTGTTACAAACCTTCTGTTTTATTTCTGCAAGCCTCATATAAAGTAAACTGTACTCTGACTCAGTAATTCTGATCTGCTGATGCCTTGCTTCCACCATCTGCTTTTACAGAACTATTTTACCTAAAGAAGTATCAGTGGCTGCTACTAAGTGGCCCTTTGATGTGCAGTCAATCACAGATGAAAATAAAATTGTATAATAGACCATAATTTCCTGTCTGATCATAAGCTCAGCCTCATGTGCTGGGAGATTTCCTTGGAACTAATTGACAAATTCACTGGCACAGAGAGTGGTTGGCTGCAGCTGTGTGCCTATTTTGTCAGAAAGAAAGGAAATCTTGAGAAGTATTGAGGTGTTTGTGAAATTGAGATGGCTCTCGTTCTGGGAATATTTATAGTTAAAATGCAGAACTTTGGGTTTTTTTCAGAAAAAAAGAAAGACTGCCTCTTCTTTCAGGCCTCAAAATAGGCATCAAAAAGGAACAAATCCCATAGAAGACTATGTTGCTCTTTTGGCATTGTTCCTCCTGACTACAGGAACAACAGAAAGCCAGCACATGACCCAAAATAATAACTTAATACTAACCTACCACGTTTACTTCAGAGAGCTGAAAGACTTGGTCAGCACATTCAGTGTTTAAACATAGTTAAGACAGATTCTGCTCTTTCTTGCTGTTCACGTGCCTTGCAGAATACGGTGGTGCATTTCTGTGTTCCACCTATGGATGTAAGGTGTGCAAAATGGGATTTTTGCAAAAGAATTTGTGGGACTGTGCTAAACAGATACACCTTGGTAGCAGCATTACCCATTTCCATTGTATACTTGTTGCCTCTCACTAAGCTTCAGCTTTTCCAATGTAAGGAATAGCCCATATATTGAAAAGTACATGTAATCAAACAGATTTATTGTTCTGCTTGTTCAGAAATTTTAACTTCAAGTGTTGTTAGTTAGAATGAAAATTCTAACCTGTTTTTCGGTAGAAAAAGTCTAAATTTTGATGTAAGAAAAATGAAAGGGACATTTAAACTTTTATTTTTAAATAAGCTTTTACTTCAGCAAGAACTGATTCATCCTGTCATCGTCAATTCAGCTGTTATTTCACGTTTTAATTTACGTGAATCTTGCTTTGTCAAAGCAAATCTTCTTTATCTGACATTCATGAAATAATACGTGCCCACAAAACCTTTGGCTTGAGTACATTACATGTGCTAATGGAAATGTGCTCTTCCCGGGGAATTATGACCTGGACTAGATAAACGGTATTTGTATTCTGATATCTGAGATATTTTGATCTATCATGCAATAAGCTAAAACCTCGGATTATGGAGCCTCCTTTTTTAATGCTGAAATTATATAGCCAGCTTAATCTTTAATAAATAATCCTATGGTTTCTTAACTTTCTAATGAAACATACCTCAAAATTATAGGCCTGCAGGCCTTGAAAAATCCAACTTCATATCAGCTATGGACCTAGATGTCACAGAGACAGACAGAAATGATTTTGTCATCTTCCTCAAAGTTGCCGATGTATGAGACAGTAAAGATAAATCCAGCAAAACAGTTTGGCAGAGAATTGGTAAGGTGGCAACAAATGCACCCAGCAAATGTGTGGCACAGTATAGCTCCAGATGGTCTGCAGTATTTGGTGTGCATATCTATAATAGGTACCTGCTTTGGCTGAGCTTAGTGTTGGTATAAAGAAACCCAACAAACAGATCCAATGTTGCTTGTAAAGATCTGAAACGTTTCACAACTTTTATCCCATCATATTCAGCTGTTTTACTATGTACATCACCATTTATCAATACGAAGCCTACTGCATTTTGGCATTTCATTATGATTTGGAGTTTTTAATTTTTCCTGTTTGTAACAGTCTTTCAGTCACATGACCAGTAAGCCTTTTTTTATGAACTGGAACCTCTACTCATGTCCTACCCAGCAGATTCACATCCACATCTGCTCAGTGAATAGGGGTTTCACTCTACATTGAAATAACAAAATTCTGAGTTGGGGATTCTATACATAAATGTATGTGATCTGTATATAGCTATGTACACACCCACTTTTATACATTTAATATAATTAAAGGGTGATTGTGAATGGTTTCATTGTGTATCTTTTAAATAGGTCCACTTAATTTCTGTGTGTTCAGAGAATGTACTGAAATCATAGAATCTGGTGTGACACTGGGATGTTTGAAATTGTGTTTCTTTTCTCCATCTAGCTAGGAGTTTTATAGTAGGAATAATAGACTGGTTCTGGCAGTGCATTCAGGTCATATGTTTTTTCCTGGCAAAAGTGACTACTGAGTGGCTACTAAAGCTATTGTAATTACTTTGGATCTGTAACAAATCTTTACATTACATCTTTAACAGCTGTAATTTTTCCATTGTTAAAACAGTGGAATCTGACCATTGCAGTCCTCACCATGCAGTCCCATTTACAGCCTTAAAGCTGTTTCAATAGTTGTGCTTAAGATTTTCTGACCCTCTTCTGAATTTCCTTGAACTCATGCAGTCTTTGCTAAAATACTGGCTCATTCTTCCACAGGACAGGGGTAATTTAAAAGCTGCAAGAGTATACATTTTATTTTTAAATGTAATATTTCTTATTAATAAGAAAAGCTGTAGTATATAGCTTGAAATATGTAGAGTTTAGGGACTGTTATCCATATCTAAGCACTTTAAAGAACAGTATGTGACTATTTAAAACGAAACATGAATTTAGCTTGATTCCGTATCAGGGAAGTTCATGGCAGCTCTGTGCTGACCTAAGCAGCCAGTAAATCAGGCCAAAAATAGCTAGGATAATAACATCTTTAAGAGACTTTTTAAGGAAATGCCAACTTAATTGTAGTGTTGGGTTAAGCTAGTTATGCATTCCTTCAACTTTAAAGAGAATTTAGATATACTAAAACTGAGTGAAATATTCACAGGAAATAATTCACTGGACAAATTTAGCTTGTCTCTTGGATTAAGAGGCATACTTCCTAGAGCAAAATTAGGTTACTGTGAGAATTGCTGAGTTTAACATTTGCCTCACTGCAATACAGGAAGGCAACTGCATGTGCATGCATAGTTCTGGAGGAAAAAAAGAGTACTGCTGAGCTCTTGCCTTTTTTATTTGCCTGTGTTCTGGGTATAGATTACAGGGGAGTGGTGGATGCCCCATCCCTGGAGCTGTGAAAGGCCAGGCTGGGTGGGGCCTTGAGCAGCCTGGTCTGGTGGGAGATGTCCATGGCAGGGAGGTTGAAACTGAATGATTTTTAAAGTCCTTTCCAACCCAAACAATTGTATGATTCTATGATCTACCACTTCTCTGGTGGAGTTTTCCAGAGAGCCTGTTGTGAATAATGTAAGCAAACATCTAATTTTTTTCTGCTTGGAACATAGCTCCTATGAGCTTAATATGATGCCCCTAAACCTTGCAATGGAAGCAAGTACCCAGTCCCTACTGACCTTTTCCATGCTGCTCATGATTTTGTAGAAAACTGTTATCAGATAAAAATGTGGCATTCATGAATACTACTGTATTGCTTTCCACAACCCGTTGTTTGAATAAAAGCCAAGCATGATTTTTATTTAGAAAGGAAATAAAACAGTCAGAAATCTCAATCTTAAAATTTGAGTTAATAATCAAGGAATATTTTTTATGATACTCATTTAATGTTAACTAAAACTAAAGAGATTTCAGTGAGGGAGTTTATTCCTTGCTAAGGAGAGAAATAACCTCACCAAGGAAGGGGTTTTATAGACAATGTTTATGTTAGATTACTACATTGCTGTCTATGTGTGACTACATCATAAAATCATTTGTTAGGTGAAGGTAATTTACGAGTGATCAGAAGCAACCAAATTACTGTAGCTTAATGAGTTGCCACTTATTGCCTGTATAGGCTTTTTTTTCTGCTGCTGCTGTGAAGTTTACTTACATTAATGTGCATGAATTTATTTCACAAATGCAATAATTGAGGAGGCCTAATGCTGCCAGTTATCACGGCTCTGCGGTGAATGGTAACTTTTTAAGTAGTGGTTAACTTTGTTGCTTATACCTGTCAGTCTGGACCTGGTGCAAAATATACAGCAGGCTATTTTGCCAGGAAAACATAACACCAATGCATTGACACCTGCAACAACAACCTGCTCATCTCAGGGTAGTGTTGAAGGTGTGGATTTTCAGCTACACAGATGGAAATGTGTGAAATCATTATCTCTGAGATGCTATCTCACTCCCTGTGTAGACAGCAAAGGTCCTGTAGCTGGATTCCCCTCTTTATAGAAAAGGGGATTGTTGGCAGTGCAAAGGCTATCTCAACTTGGCTTCAATTTGTCAGAATTTGGCAATTTTTTGATGGGAAGACATCTGTTTGAGAGTTTTCTTGGAGAGAGCTGAGGGTGTTTTTACTAACTGATGAAAGGGCTACATGAATTCCTATGGGATTTTATTTTATTGCATATATATATATCAAGGAAAAAATCATGCAAGCCAGTTGGCCAGAGCTTTGTGACAGTGACAGCAGCCTCCAAAGCAGGACTTGAGGTGATGGAAGTAGGGTTGAAATTAAAATTGATCTGACTTAACCATCCTGCTCTCCAGTGCTCCTGGGAGAAAAAAGTGTTGAGAAAATCTCCTATGGCAATGCAGAAGCTAGGTACAGAAATCGGTGAAGAAAAAGACTGCAACCAGTTCCAGGGTACTGGAGCTGCTCTGGAAAGACACCTCAAAGAACATTGCACAAGGTTGTTTAACCATTTAATTGGACTTCCAATAACATGTGCTGACTGGCTGTTTATTATTAAGCCTGCCAGAACTCTTAGGTGTTCCTCTACAGACCTGACCTCAACTTGCACTGTCTCCTCAGCTCATCTTTTTCATTCCATTTTTTTGTTCCTCTTTAATCTATGACTTTACTTTTTTCCCTTTGTGCCATTCCCTTGACACACTGAAAACCAGGAAATAACAATAGAAAGTTGTGGAACAAGATTGACTGCCACCACATTATATTGTGTTCTGCTGCTAGTTCCTCACAGTACATATATCCTACAGCTGCATTTCTACAATTTAGGTTGTAGAAATTCCAGGCAGCAACTGATATTCACTTGGGGTTTATAAGGTCCCTACAAATGTGTCTTATGTTCATTAAATATAAGGATTAAAATACATATGATTGAGGATAAAGGAGCCCCAGCATCCGAAAAAATGGTTATTTTATTTATTGAAATAAAAGAAGATACTTCGAACAGCTGCCTTCAGCTTACGCCTTGAGAGGTGTTGTGCAGTTATGCCATAACAGAAAGACTTACAGAATGTTTCCACAGTGCTCTAGGGCCAATGGCAAGGATTTTACATTATCTCAATTTTTACTTCTCTTCCTTTATTTATCCTTTCTGTGCATTTTCCTGTTTTTAATCTGCACTAAACTGGTTAGTTGTACTGGATAAATTATTAATTGCAGTTTATGAGAGAGGTTTAATATTGAAAAGGAAGGAATAACACTTTCTGTTGTGAAATAGTTTAGACATAGGTTTTGCTCTAAGAAGGGCTGTGTTCTCAGGTCAAGTCCTGAGTCAAAGAGGAGCTACTCACTACAAGCAAATACTATTACAAGAATTTTCTTCACAGTCTTAGGGAAATGTATTTCAAAAGTCTTGTAATCTGACCCAGACAGGGAAACAGCTTTTAAAAATAAAAAAAAATTCACGTATTTCACAATATATTTGGGTTAAACTTTGGTTTTATTCTTTTTGTCTCTAGGAAGAATTGGATAATAAAGAGTACTTGAAGCTATCATAGTTATCATGGACACAATATAATTGCTCAGCAATAAGATCTCAGAGTTTAAATACGTGCATTCTATTGCCTCAGATCATATATGGTAGCTTTTAGCTTTTGTTTGGTGTGCAGTAAAGCACAATTGTCTGATTCACTCCATAGGAAGAAAAAAAATGGCTATTTTATGTCAAAACTAAAAAGAAAGTTTGTGTTTTGCATGTAGCAATGTAAAAAAGTCTACAACTTATTTTCATTCTCGGCACAATTCAGTTGTTTTGGTTCTATCTATCAGCAATGTGCCTTCTCAGTTTGTTCACAAGTGGGGCCTAAGCTTCTGCAACGTGCAATATTTATCTGCTCAATTCAGAACTGGAAAACCTGCAGGACTGATGACAACAGGGGTTAAAGCTTTGGCACTTTTGGTATGACTTGCTAAAGAAGAAAGACTGCTGAATCCCAGGTCCTTGAGAAATGACTTATTCAGATCCTGGCAGGGGTGCCTGCCCACCAGCTTTCTTCCAGCCCTCACTTGAAATTCTGGAGCTCCCCTGCACACCTGCCCCAAGTACTTGTGTCTGACTTTAACCAGCTCGTGTTTGCATTTGCTTAACTTTCTAACTGAGTTTGTAGTAATATGCTGGATTGTAAACAGGCAGAGCTTAGATGCAGATTCTTTCAGTATCAGTTATATCTGCAGCAACCTCCAACAAAAGAGATGGACAGATGGCCAGGAGCAGTACTGTCTTAAACTGGCCAAGATTGTAGCCACAATATTCTTCGCTTATATTCCCTTCACTAGCAATTCTTGTATTACGTTGTGGGGAAAAGTTATTCATTATATTGTATCCTAATTATCCTGCTGACTCCATTTTGATATTGAATGCAATGATGTGTCACACTGTTTGTGAAACACAAAATCTTCAGGAGAGTTAACACTTTATTTGGGAAGTGATGCTTTTCCTTGCTGTGTTCATATGAATGAAATGGCTCATTGTACATGAATTTATTAATACAAAACCCTTCAGAGGTGATAACACCTTAATTTTATTAGTTACTTGAATACAAATCAGCTAAAAGCCAAGTAGTTGAGTTCCTTGGAACCTTTTAATCAAAATAACTGCTGGACTGTCTCTATCATGATACACCAGCATTTTCTTATGACCACAGCACCCAATTGCTTCTGGGATTTGTGCTGGTGCTTCATTCTGAGAGAGAGAATCCAAACAGAGGGGACCAGTCAACAGGACTGGAAGAAGAAAGAAGTATTATTTTCAATGAAGTGCTGCAGAATGAAAATATTTTAACACATGGTACTTCTTGTTTGACAAAAAGAGCATTAAAAATCAATACACTGAATTTTTGATGTATTTGAAATGAAAACCAATGTCAAAATAGTGCAACTTTCTACAGCTGGGAATCAAGATTTTAATTCTATTCAGTATTTACTTCTGCATATGCCTCCACTCTGTGGTCTAATTGGGGCATCAGAAAGAGTTGGAGGGGTGCATTTTTCCTTCTCATTTCTCTTTCCCTGAATTGCCAGCCTCTCTCTGTAAAGGCTCGTTACATTTTGTTAGATAGCTTTAACCTACTGCTGCCTGCTAGACCTTCATTTCTGTATATATAGTCTTTTATGTTGTCTTTGTACCTGAATGCATTTCATTACTCTGTGTATTCTGGTTTTGTAGTACCAGTTTCTTGCTGAGTACAAATACAATTCCTGCCTTTACACTCAGAACTAAGAACTTCTCCCTTTACTACACTTGCAGAAGTGGCATGCCAAAGGTCTAAGTCTGTGGTCTTTGAAGAAGCCAATCTCCACCACTTGAGTCATTATGCCAAACCAAAAAATTTCTTGCTGTCTAGGTAGATGCTTGAAAAATGGGTATTTTCATAGGAAGCATGGGAAATTCCTCTGGAAATATGTAAAAGTTTTCTTTACATCTGTTCCCTCATGCACTTGCTAATGCTTTCTTAAATGTCAACTTGAAATCATTGCATGAAGTTGTACACGCTAGATATCAAAAGACGTAGTGAAATATATATGTACTTCTTTTTTTATTCACTCTTTTAAATTACACCACTTTATTGAGTACTGTGCTTAAAATGTGTGGACTTCAAAGTGAGATTTTAAAAGTATGTAGAGATTCAGATAGATACCAAGAGAGATTTATACAAGCACTTGATCGGTTCAGGAATCAGAGCCTTGTGACATTTGCAGAGATTATATTTGACATAACAGTGAAGTCTCACAAAGTTTCCTTTTATCAGACAAATTTTACTGTTTGTCACTACTTACAGATGTGGGAGTAGGAAAGCTGATCCAAATGGAGCCTCCTTTCTTCAGCGCAGTTTGGCTACTTCGTAACTTTAGTAACTTGATTTATTTCTTTTGTATTTCCATCAGCGGTTTAGGTCTCAGGTAAATTCTCTAATCTTCTGTTAAGCCAATATTTATGTTACTTCCAGCAAACAAATTTAAATTCCAAGTCTTTTCAGAGGATGTGTTCTTTGGAAGAGATCTCAAATGTCTGCATAACTTCACCTGTGATCTCATGAATGACATGTGCTTTTAAGAGTATCATCAACTCTACAGCAGTGATTTAGTTATCAAGTTGAAATGTCAGAAAGAAAAAGTTTCTTTTTTCCTAAAAAGACAGCTTGAAATATTATACTGATGAAATTCTGGTTTTATTCCACAGACTCAAGCTTTGTATTTAATCTTTTTATGCTTTGTGCAAGTAAGGAAAGATCACTTCTGTTCTATTATGTTGGTGGGTTGCAGATTTTATAATACAATAAATGTGTTTAAGGGCAAAATATTTGTGGATTAGAACTTTACAACAAGCCAAGTCTGGTGTTCTGGCATTGTTCTGAGTTACTTCTTCAGGCTTGTAAGAGAATAGCTGTAATTTTTGCTATGGAGTACAAAATGTTGCACCACACACCTTTTTCCAATGCTTGCTTGTGGTTACAAGCGTGAGACTGGAACTTCTGCTACTGCATACACATTGGAAGGAGGAGAATATACCTGTTGGAAGTGAATAAAAATAAACTTGTTTTAGGGAAGAGGTGGAAATTGTTGATGATGAACATGAATTATACTCGCAGTAAGTGCGTTGGATTGATGCGGTTTTTAAGAAAGACTATCGCTTTATAATTGATTTAAATGACACTCCACTTGTCTATGATTTTTTCCTATCAAGCACTTTCTTCTTACCAGAACATTTGATTTGCAGAGGAAGTGCACTTGCTAACCTTTTTGCATTTCCAAGACCAATAGCACTGGCTTTCATAGGACTAAGGATACTGGGGATTAATTAATTAATTAATTAGAAAGGAGTTTTTGGAGTTGCACATGTATGCTTTTCTTGTGTGTGCACAAGTGTATCTATCTGTATAAATGTGTAAAAAAAATATGCACATAGTCAGACAGTCAGAGCATAGCATATTAAAAAAGTATATTTCCCATTGATTTAACTATATGTTTTGATACTGGCCCGCCCAGATAAAGTTATTTACAACTGAGCATTATGAGTGTTCTCGAAAGACGAAAAATGTTCAGTTTCTACTGGCTGGAACATTTTTGTCATATAAAGTCCTCCTTTACTCTCCAACCCACAATAAAAATAAAACTCACATTCCACTGATTTTTGTGAACAGTCTGAATATACAGCTTGCGAAGGTATTTATTTCCAGAACACCTTTAAATAGAAGACCAAACCAGTAACGCGTTGTACTGCAGGAGACTGTGCTGCACCCTGCCAGACATTGCATTATGGAATCCTACCCTACATTTTAGTACATTAAGAGGGTACTTTCAAGTGCAAAACTTAAAACATTGTGTAGAATTTTATTGGTGTATGGCCTTGTGCCTTAAAGTTTAGCCAAATCTGAATTGAAGTTGAGAAATTGCAGATATTTATAACATATATTGCTCAGCAAAACAATGGCAGCGTTCTCTGCTATGTTCAAATGCTGTTAAAGATTCTGACAACTTTGAAGTGGTCAGATAGACTTTATTTGTTTCAAAAATCCAATTTTCAGTTTTATAAATAATTATTTCTTTGAACTATATAAATACTTTTCAGCTCATGCTTCTGTCAGTTACCAAATATGCAAAGGAATAACATCTTCAGCCAAAACATTGCAGTGGGAATGCGAAGTAGATCTTTCAGACGACTGGTTGTTACAATCAATACCCAAGCAGTTTAGGTGACAGGTGCCCACCACCTAATTGATATAAATGATTTTTTGTTTTATATTGGGTTTTGCTAATTCCTTTGCTTCCTGCCTGTGGAGCTGTTGGTCGAAGCAGTCTACTGGGGACGTGCGTACCGTTTATACAATCTCTGTGACTGATAGGGATGTAATGAGGTTTTTTCCTATTTCATAGCTCTTGTAGTCATTCTGCAACCATGGGCTCAATGAGCACATTCAGACTCCTTATGAAAAACAGCTCTGCCAGCTGAATGGCAGGAAGCTTATGAGTTTATTTGCCAGCCTCCTCTGGCTGTATAAACCAGTTGCTGCAGCTCTAAAAATGATATGACTGGTGCAGTAGTGATTTTCCGCGCTGAAGGTGGATGCCGGCAGGAGTTATGTACTGCAGATATTTTAGTGAACTCTGAAAAGACCATGCTCTAATGCAACACTCACTCCCAAACATTTCTGCTAGCGTGTGATTTTCTCTCCATCATTATTTTCTGTAGAATTATATCTGTGGGAAACCAGTTTAGATGACTGTACTTGACCGTGTAACAAGGAATATTTTTCTCTTGTATTATTTAATGTATTTTGGCTCTAAAGCATATCTCAATTTCCTGCATTTATTTTTTATATGCAGTGGGGTATAGCACAAGGGGCACAGAAGGTGTGTGTGCCCTGTGCCTGCTAAAGTTAGGACTGAACTAAAAATCTGTTGAGCCAATTAGCTACTACTTATACATCTGCCTCGCTGGGTCTCTTTTGATTCTGACTGTTCTCTTTAATTTCTGACAGTGCCAAGGGAAAACACGTGGGTTTTGTTTATTGGTCACTAGCTGTTCTGTGATGGGTTTCAAAATGGTACACTACACTGCAGTATTCATAGCTTCTCTCTGAAGATAGTACATGCTCCCTGAAATTGAAGAGTAAGCCTCTCGTAGTCACTCTAGTCCAAACACATCAGGGGAAATGCTCACTTTAAAAGGTGTTTTTCTCTTGCTCAGTGTTTGTCAGGTTCAACTCCAGCCATGGCTTCCCTGTGGAGGTTGGTTCAGACTCCAGCATCCTCCAGCTGAAGGAGGCGGTTGCCCAGCGACAGGGAGTTCCAGCTGACCAGCTGCGGGTGATTTTTGCAGGGAGGGAGCTCAGCAATGACTTGACACTGCAGGTAAGTCTCCCTTGGTAGCTTCGCTTCTGGACTGCTGCCAGCTACACTGCCTCTGCCTCTAATGCTGCCAATCTGACATTCATGCCTGAGATCTAATAGAATAAATAGTGCCTGGGGATTCCTTGAACTTTACTCCACACTGCTTCATTAATTCTGACCTTCTTAATTATGCATTAAAACAGCAAGCAGGAAGGATAGGGGAAGAGAGAGAATACGAGAGGGAGAGCACAAGAGCAAGCTGTGCCTAGTGAATAAATGTTTACTGACTACAGAAGCAAGCCATGCACAATTTCTGTATCTGTTCAATTTCTATCTTACTTATGCTATTTGAATCCTAATGAAGAAGGATGTGAATAAATTGCTCTAAATCAGGCTGCACAGTCATCACATTTCATAGAATTTATAACCCAATTGTGACCCCTGGAGGATAGCTACAGGGCTGCTCCTTGCTCCATGTGCTGCTGTGCGTGTGCGCAGGTGAATGCATTGCTGGAGGGATGGTTCCAGATCAGAAAGCACACAGAAGTGTACAACAAACCACTGAGCTCATAAACGTGTGAAGCTAACAGAGGAGCAGGGAGTATAGAAGAGTGGCTGTAAGTTGGTATCTGAATTTCAGCTCCTGAAGGTTAGCTGACCGTTCTCTTCAATAAATGCAGAGGGCTGTTTATCGGTGGTGAGCAGTAGTAAGCATGGAAAGATAGGTTCAACTTTCTTTTCTGTGTTGCTCTGCTACCAGTACCAGTGCTGCCGCAGTTGCTTTGTAAATATTTTTTTTATCCTGTGTGTGGCTTTGGCAGTTCATTCGAATAGCCAGGGCTTAACATAAGATCACACATTTAAGTCATTTGGGGAACTTGGAGAAACCTACTGGCCTTTGAACAGAGTGTGAATACTGATTTAACAATATTCCTGTCCTTCTGCAGTGGTATCAAAGAACTGCAGATGTAGTCTGTAGTAGTGCAGGTGATTATATAAAAGATCCCTCACAGGCAGAACTATTTCACATTAATTGGCACTCATATTTCAGAAGTATTGCTGTACTTAGGATGGCTGCTGAGCCTGGGTACAGAAAGTCACTACTGTATTGATGACCTATCACCGTTTCTCCTTGGGTATGATATTTATTGCTTTGCAAAGGGTTTCCAGGGAGTTTTAGCACACAAAGAAAAGTATAGAAATGCGAGTTGTCAGTCTCCAACACCATCACTTTTGGATAGTGTAGTATATATTCACGGCATAAATGGCAATGATGTGATTCACTTACTTATATGTAAAAGCGTCTATATGAAAATGTAAGAATAAAAAAAGTATAATGTGAATTGTAGAATTTTATCAGTTACCAGTTGCCAGATTTGGGTGTCTATGCTCTGTCAGGAACTTCTGAACTACTTAGTATTTCCTGGGAAGATGCAGGTATTGGTGTTACTGACATTTTTTGTCAGTATGAAACAGATTTTGAGCCCAGTTTTACACTTGCAGCCAAGTTGGTTGTCGACTGTAACGTACAGTCTGCTGCCAGGGTATATTAAAAATTTCTTTCCAAATAAAGAGACCTGCTGATGACTTAATTTCATTGAAATGTCAGAATTACCACTGTTATTTAGCAAACTGTACCTGGACTCATTGCTTTGACTCTCAGCTCCTAAAGCAGGTAGGAAGTTCAAAAGTTGTTTCAAATGCTATAATCCATACTTCTGTGTTTAAGTGTCTTAAATATTGTAACGATTCATATCATCAGTGGTGTATCAACTACATTTTTATTCTTGATATTTATTTAAGTGTATTTTGCTCTGCCTCTGTGTCTACACTTTTTCTGTCATGTATTTGTGTACGTTTATTTCTTTACTGCAGAAATTTTTCAACACAAGAAGAACAGTTGAGGGTTTGAGCTGTTTGAGTTTCTATGCTAGGCTGTTTGGACCTTTTTGCAAAAGCAGCTGAATGCTAGTAAAACTTGAGTGCTAGTGAAATACTAACTGCTGGCATTTATGTTGCATCTATAATTTCAGTGTTAACATCACATACAAGCAAATTAACTAGTTCTTGTTTTCTAGATCTGTGGGTTTGTGTACAGAATAAGAAAATTACAATATAGATTTGTACTCAGCTAGAATTTCTAGACCATTTTGTCCTTCCATTTTTTGTAAATTACTTTTGAACTTATTTGCCCAAGATACGGTGGGAGAATCTCGAGGCCAGGAAGGAGAACTGATAGTATTACAGATAATGAGATAATGAGATTATAGAGGACATGGGAAAAGCTGTGATAATTGCAGGAAAATGGGGCAAGGGTATAGGAAATACTTCAGGACAGCGAACTTTATTTGTTTCACGGCTAAGAGAACAACTAGATTTGGCTTGACAGCTACTTTAGGATCTCAGGCAACTGATACAAAACATAACTGAGAATGTGAAAGCTACATTTGTTTTCCTGTTTGGAGAGAAGGAAAAATCTTTAATGGTAGCTGAAACCAGTAAAAAAGAAATGAAGCTAGAATGGACAAACATTAAAGAGAAATTATCATAAAACAGAAAGTGCCAAGTTGAGCTTTTGAATAAGTAATTTGACAACAACAATGAGAGTAAAAAAAATGTAGGAAGGATAGAAGTGAAATATGTGTGGAGACATTTAATTTGGTTCCTCATATAAGTGTTTTGTCCTTGAAAGAAGAAAGGAAGATTAGACACTGATTCAGCTGTGCACAGGGGAGATCAGTATCTTAGATAGTGACTAAGGGGCAGGGGTGAAATTAGAGCCATGGTTAAAAAAAGACTGGTACCAACTGGATGAAGAATGAGATCTGAGAATTTGAATCTCATAGGATAGAATTAGAGCAATGAGCTACTTCCTAAAAGCACAGCACAAGTTGTCACTTTAAGGGTGCTAAATATTCTGAAGAATGATGAAGAGCTCCCTGCTGATTACAGTTCACTTTGGAATGAATAGAAATAATTAATTAACATATACTTGAAATAGGAATTCTTTCAGAAGGCTGTCATAGGTATATGAAAACAGTGGTCAGATCTTCTTGTGGCAATCATAATGGTGAAAGGTGAACAGAACTATAACAGAGTCATGAACGGAATAAGCAGGAGGTAGCTGCGTATCAGGAACACTTTAGTGTTGAAACGGGACATGACTGCTTACAACAATATTGTTCTTGCCTCCAAGAATGGCAAAATTAGTTAAAAAGCCTTCTGGAAGCAAACTATGTAAAATTTATTGATGTAGAATTTTGCTCAATGAAAACAAATTGAAATTTACTGTTGGTAATAGAAGCAGTATTATATTAGTACAGGCTTGCCCTTTCTTGGGAAACTCAAAATCCCCTTGTGTGAAGAAGCTCTTTGCAAACAGTTTGTAAGAGATATTCCCTGCCTTGCAGGGCTTACGGTATAAATAAGGCAGACAAATGATGTGATGGGAATCAGTAGCCTGGC
Source organism: Dromococcyx pavoninus (assembly GCA_033558185.1). Classification (NCBI taxonomy): domain Eukaryota; kingdom Metazoa; phylum Chordata; class Aves; order Cuculiformes; family Neomorphidae; genus Dromococcyx; species Dromococcyx pavoninus. The sequence goes on along the minus strand of JAUMJL010000269.1, from coordinate 721,602 downwards.
TACTGTTCACAGTCAGTAGCAAAACAGGGAGAGAATGAAGTCTTCTATTTCCTGATCCAGTACCATTTCTTTCTGACAGTGTTTCTTCTATGAAGAAAATTTAGAATGTACAGTTCTTTGAAACAGAAAAAGACTACGGGTGTGATTAGTGGCAGGACCTTTTGGCTTTAGCGCAGTGCTCCTCTGAGACAGCTTCCAAATCAGAGTTAGCTTACATTGATCTGGAGTGTAGGCTCGCGGCTTGGAGCATGGGCTTTGCATGTATTTGGCTTTGGCAGCATCCAACCCTGTAGCTGCTTTCCTACAGTTATTTTTCCATGCATTCAAGAAACAAACAAGCATGACTAGAAGTATCGTTAAACACTGGTATGTGAGCTGCTGAACATAACTGAAAATGAGTAAAAAGGAGCAGCATAACTGGAGTAGCAACAGAGATACCATCTCTACAGAGGAGGAAAGAGTTAAGTGGTAGCAGAGAAATGGTGCTGTGAGTAACGCTAGTGTGCTGCAGTTTGACAGTGGTTTGGAAAAAGTATGCTTTGTTGTAGAAGAGTTTCTGAATAGTAAACATTAGAGGTCAATCCGGAGGGTAGCCGGTTCTACTGAAAGCACTTTCCAATGCTACTCTGAAAAGCTGAAAGACAGAGAGAACACCTTGTGACAACGGATCCCAGTTTTTCTCTCACACATTTTAAATGTTTGTGAAAATAGGGTATCAATAATACCATTGTTCTCAATGAACAACTTCTTTAAGCAGAAATAAATATTTGAAAAATGGAACATTTCATTTTATTGAAAAAGGACCTTGTGTACCTAAATATATGGCAACTTCCTTACTCTCTAAGCACAACTCAGTAGAGTAGAGCTTCCAGCAGTTCTTGTATTTCTCTGTTTCAGTTTACTGAAGCTACAAAGGAAAAACCAGGTGACACAGGGCAAAATGTGTCCCTAAGCAGGAAACGTGCTCAACTTTAGTTATAAACTCATGAACACTAAGAGTCTTTTGACACATAGAAGAAGTTATGAATTTTGTTACGATCTACAGTTTTGTGTAGAGGATACCAAATCACTCATGGGAACGTCTTAGCTATTCAGCAGTTTTCTGCATTACGGAATACAGCTGAGACAACGTTTGCATACATAAATGCTGTTTGGAGAGGTTTGCTCACAGAAATCCCGACTGAATCAATCATCCTATGTGAAAATCAAACGGAGAAAATTATATTATCTGTGTGCGTTTAAATCAGTATTTTGGGTCAATATTCGATCGACCTGTGGATCTTTTCTTACTTGTAAAGCTGGAAGAAATGTGTATTGTATTTCTTCAAAACAGAAAAAGCTAGCTAAAGAATACTTAGGTATATTATAGTGATAAAGGAAATCTAGAGATGACATCTGTGTTGCCAGGTGATGTGGACTTGGCTAATGAATGGATAACCATACTGCTCACTCTTGCTTCTTTTGATAGCTGCAGCCTCACTGCATCTGACAACACAGACTCTATGTGTTGAATAAGTTTTTCCAAGACTTGTGATATCATGATATTATATGTCCATAATGAATATGGAAAGTACCATGTAGACATATTTAGTCGGAAATTAAGTAAAGGCCAGCTCAGGTCTACAGATTTTTCATATCTGTCTAAGAGGACACATTGCTTGTTAATTGTTCTGGCAGATCAAAATCTAGATGTGTTAATAAATTAGAACTTCAAGCCCAATAGCACATTTCCATTCTACTTTATAATGCATTGTGGTTCTATTCTTTTTATACTAAGTTTTTCCTGGAAGTAAGAGATTATGAAAAAGATTTAACTATAGATAAATAAGAGATAAATTATCTTCAAGTGGTTTGATAATGCCACATAGTGAATGGGGGCTAGGATGGCTTTGAACTTTGCTAGATCCTTCTGGCATTTCTTATTTGTTTTAATTGGTTTGTTGATGGTTGAGGAGGAAGTGTCATAGGGTTTTATTTGCAAACTTTCTGCACTGTGTACTTTCTATAAATTGGTGTTTAATTTCTAGAAGTGTCTGGGGTTTGGTAACCAGATGAATTCTGTGTTGCTTGCTAAATTTGGGTTGTGGTTCCATGGAATAGGGTTGCTGATGCCAGTATTCTTATAGGAGTCTTACTTACTCATAATGTTTCTGAATAGCTTGTATTGCCCTTTTAGAATAATTTCAAAATTTCTAAATATGAGCTTCTTTTGTTTTCCACTCTGCTGACATTTTCAGTAGGTTGGGAGTCAAATTAATTTCCATTACATCTATGATTACTATTACCTTCTTATAAGTGAAAATATGTTCAGGCAGCAGATGATTTTTTTTTTAACTTCTTTTCTGTTAGACAGTTAAAAAGTACACTACATTGAGGCCATTAAGTGAATTTTATGAAATCCATTTATGAATAAGCAGTTGCATTGCATAGGACTGATAGAGAAACCACAATACTATTTGCACGAAATACAGTATGTTGATAAGAAACTCCTCTGCCAAACCACTGTAGTTCTTCTCAAGACATACACAGTGTTTCAGAATGAAATTATCTTGAAAATTGCACTAATATTAGATGTGCTTTTGTTTTCTACCTGAATACTTTCATAAGGCAGGCACTTGAATCTTTCTCCCTTGTCATCAACATAATCTAATTAATATATTTACAATGCTGTCCCTTTTTTATTCAAATCCTTCTTTCAGTTGCAAGAGGAAAACTGTCTAAAAAAAACTTCAAAAAGCTGTAGTTGTTGGAGTGGTGACAGTGAGTAATAACTTTTATGAGTTTGTGAATCATGATAGTAAAAGAAAGGTCAGCCCACATCTTTCATTCATCACCTTTCTAAATTGCTTTGGTGAAAAAGTGCTTAGCATTTTGCACACCATTACCAAAAGCTAGTTGAATTAGCAGAAGTTCAAGGGTAAGAGGGATATTTCCTTCCTTCTTCCTCTTCTTCCTGCAAAAGGAAAATATGGTATTAACTATTCTGGTAGACTGTATTTCTAAGGAAGGATCAATAGAGCCTATGTATTTTCTAATTCATAACTAAACTAGGAGAATCATCTACAAATATTTGTATTGTGTTAAAAAGCAAGCAAAAATAGGATTTGTTTAACACTTTATGTAGTGAAAATATTGGATTAAGAAATGGGAAATAGAGACAGAGTATCTGTGGATTATTTTTTAACAGTAAGAATTTTATGTCTGGAAATAAAATTGTAAAAGGAGAGATGGAAAATACAGTGATGGAAATATATTTTAAAATAGCAGGTAGCATACTAAATCTGCCTCCCTAATAGAAAGGTAGAATGTAGTCCCTTGCCATTATAATTTCTTTGCTTTAGCCTTAATTTTACTTATTTAAATTGTTACAGCTCTAATCATCTGAAATGTCATCTGTAATACATTCATATTTGTAATTATCAAGGTCACACAGCTATTTAGTAAAACTTTCTGTGTTTCCTCCTTTTTTAAAAATTTTCGTTTTTCCGGGTTTCTCTATCATTTTAATTGAAAATGTGGGAGGGGAACTTAAATGCTTCATATCTGATTACAGTTTTCATCACAGGTTAACCTCCATCTCTAGGAGATGCAGAATTAGTCCTGCCTTTGATAGGGGTGAGCGGTGGGAGACAAGAAATCGAAAAACAGAGTTGTTGCATTATGACAGCAAGGGCCATGTGAAAGGAAATGACATTGGTCAGCCTTAAAGAGAAAGAAGGCGATTATTTTAGGAGTTATTGAAGAAAAAGTAAGTATGCAGTTCTTTACATATCATTTCATTGAAGCAACCCTCAATGAATTTACAATTTCTAGAAGGCTTCTTATGACCTCTAAAAGCCTGTTGAAGAAATGAATGTGAATGTTTAAAAAAATCTTAGTAATAAGCAGAACAACAGAGCAATGCAATTTTCTCTCCTCATTTAGACTAAATATAGCAGTAGAAGTACCTGTTCCTCAAATGAAATAATTTTCAATTTCTTTGTATACAGAGCAGGTTGTTAGTTCATTTTTTCAGGTAAAACATTGGCTTCATTGATTTAGTGAAAGTGATGCCGTTGTTTTTCCATGGGCCAGCATTCTCCCTCTCATTCTCTCTCCCTCATTTTCTCTCTCCCTCATTCTCTCCCTCTTCTTCTCTCTCCTTTTTTCTCTTTCACACACAAAATCCTTACTGTCCTGGGGAAGTTCCTCAGCTAGTATGCTATGCTGTACCTTCCATCCATAGAAGTATGGATGTGACTTCCCATTCCTGCTGAATTGTTCCTGAATGAATTGATCAGTCTTTTCTTCACTTGTACTTCTTTTCTAATTTTTAGTTTTCCACAGTTTAAGTCACTTTTACTGCTTCCATTTCTGCCTCTCCCAATCAGTTTCAGTTCTTTGAAATTGTATTTTCATCCATTATTTGTTGCCCATTGTAGTGTTAAATCAGCTTGGGAAACTAATTGTTCTTTCCAATCTTTCCCTTTCCCAACCTGAATGAGAAAACTAAGTTTCCTTGCAGATCTGATCTACCTGCCGGTGAGCTGACACTTTCTTCCACTTGGGGTTTCTCTCTTTTGATGATGTGTTTCTGTAATAACTGCTGTCCATCTTTTATGCTCTTCTTGTATCTAACCAAGAAGCTGAGAGATCTGCAGGAGGCCATAGAGCTACAGGATAACCTGCAGGTCATGGAGGTGACGTTGTGGGAAATCTAGGGATGATATTCTCATCTCTGACAGCTGTGTTCCTGACAGGAACACAGTCAGGCCCTCTTGTGCGATATTGGACTTCATGCTTATCTTCATAGTGGCTTGTCTTTGTGTGTGGGATAATGTATAAAAGGTTATCAACTTATCGCAGGTAATTTGAAAAGGCCTGTAAGTGTTGACAATTTTTTGATTGATGAAGTTACACTTGTCACGAAGAGACATGTGTGTGACACCACAATTGCTAGTTTTATGGTAGAATTAATATAAAAAAGATACCAATAGCGAAACATCCTTAAACTTCAAAAATATTTCTAATACAGTTTTCAGTATTAACTGGAAGACATAAACCAGCATGATGGAAACGTATAAAAGTTTTATTGTCATATATTTGGTATGCGTGATATCCCAGAGCTCTGACTTTGTGATTTGTTTCTTATGCAGCTCATCCCAAATTATCCTATAAAATTTTTTTACTGTACTACCTTAGCATCTTTAACATATCAATCTATTCATTTGTATCTTTCACAGTATGCAGCATATTGTGAGTACAAATCAGATGAATGTATGCAAGTATATTTAAGTACAGAGAATAATAGCTACCTTCCCCTTTAACCAACATCATGTAACCTTTATTCCTGCTTTATTTTCTTTACTCTAGATGGTGATTTGGGGTCTTTGTTTAACGTTTATCTTACACCAGTGTGTTTATTACTACAGCTTAAGCACACATAATTTAAAGTGTCTGAGCTTCAGGAAAGGAAGAATCAATCCAATTTAAAACATTTTAATCTTTCTACTGTCAGAATTTTATAGCAAAAATGTCTCAATGACAGTAAATGACAATAAATAAATTAAAATGACTGATTGAATATACATCATTTGTGAAAGTGTTCTTTTTTCTTTATTAATAGTGACAACTGCAGTGCCTTTCTTCTGAATGTACAAAGATGCTCATCTTTATAATACTGGAATTTCTATGCAATATTTTATGTAATTCGTGTTTCTGGGCAGCAAGTGTGCTTTTGGAAACTGGTTAGCTTTGTGCTGCCACAGGCAGATTTTCAGTGGATTCCACTATGACAAACACAGAAAGAGATGAAGTGGTGCAACAAAGCAGCAGAATCGCAAGAGGGAAAAGGCTAGATATAGAAATACGTACTATGGTGATGTAAACATTTCAAGACTGAGTATCAGAAGGCTAGAAGGACTGTGGGTATTTCAGATAAAAAGGGTTCAGGTAGACCTGAAATGTTCAACAGAGAGAGTTATGCTTAATTATATGACATTTACTAAATCTAAGGGAGACTGAACAACTGAAGAAAAGTCTACTATACAGCAAAATTCTTGAAGCATCTGAAGGTGTACTACCAGACAGGTAAGCAAGAAATAAAGTGAAGGTTAAGATACATTAGAGAGGACTGAAAAAGTAAGGAAACCCAAGGAATTGGATTGCAAAAGCATATGAATTGACAGAAACTACTGGTAAGACAACATTTAATTTTTTTCCAGTAACTACTGGAATAGGAAATTTTCAATGTGTTAATATAATTTGCAATGTAAGGCTACTTGGGGAGAATACAAAGAACTACATTCAAGGCCTGACACCAAAAATAACAGAAATGAACATGTTATTGCCTTCAAAAGTGGGCTGATTGCTTACAGAAATCTGCCTTAGTGGTGGACCCACTTAGTGGGTCTCCAGTGTCAAGTGATTTCTTAAGCATATCATCAGGTAAGATTAAAGACTTCTCCCTAGCAAAATGGTGATCTTTAAAAAAAATTAAAATGACCAGAACTTTATTCAGTACATTTTTAAAGAAGAGAAAAAACATCCAAAGAAGAAGAGCAGTAACCCATGCAAGTCTATTGTCTGTGAAACTGATTTAGGAAGTGCTCCAGCTCATTTGCCTCACTTGAGTTAGGCTGTGAATGCATTACCTGCAACAATAAATTCAAACAAAATATTAAATTTAAACTTGCTCAGCACACTCAATATTACCATTTATAATGAGGGCAGATACTGGGAATTGTTATCAGCAAGGCAACTGAAGAACTATGCAATGTGGAATTGCATGCAATTCTAAATATATTATAGAAAACAAGATGTGGAAGGTTGAACCAGTAACTGTTGATTTGGTGGGATATCTTTTCAACCAGAAATGTTGGCCATGTAAGCACCACTCAGCCAGGAAAGCACTTAGCCTTATTGTAAATTAGAGCTATGAGTTCTCATTCTGATTTCAGAAGAGTGAAGAAACTGGATGCAGTAACACGTAACTGTATTAGTACCTACACTATATGCCTGCAATGATTTGTGCACTCGCTTTTCAGAGGACCATTCTGTAAATGCCATCCTTTATGACTGCAGAGGTAATAAAAGCAGCATCCCCAGCAGCGTTCATTTTCGATAGAATTCATTGCTGATCTCATCTATTTAAGTGAATGCAAATTAAAGCTCTCTAGCCGGTTTCTCTGAAGGATTGATGCATTTCTGACTGGTGAGCACTGCACAGTGTCAGTCTGCAGAAACAAATGGAGGAGGGTCGGCACAGAATGGGTTCATACCTCAAGTAGCCACAGGATTTAGTATCCTTGTGTCCCTGAGTATATATGTGTCAGTCATAAAGTAGTCTGTGAATTGCTTATCTCCTGACATAATTCAAATCTCTCAAAAATGTTATTTTTCTATTAAAAAAGAAGGATTGACTTTGCAAGGCCCCTGTGGGCTATAGAAAACATTGAAAAAATTGCTATCAATAAATAAATGAAATATAGAACTGTAGAGGGAGTTCACTTTGTTCACATTAATGGAAACTTTCATATGTTCTGTTATTTCACTGAATTAGGAGACATGCTACTTCTATTGTAAGGTAATTTAGTGTGATGTATTGTGTATTTATAGTTAAAGCTAAAAATTGAACTTTTCTAGCAGCAGAGAACAGTAATAGCCCTGCAGGATATACCCCAGCTCACAGTAAGGCCATGATCTGCAGTTTTAAATTGACACTGTATTGGAGACTAGAGTCAACACCAGGGTTTCTAGTGCTGCTTACAGGAGAGTAGTTGCATTAGAGTTCAGAAAAGAGAGAATCTGAAAGAGAAATAACCTTTCCTAAAATGAAAGAAAGATTAGCTTTGCTTTTAAGGCTTGTTTTGTCATTGCCTACTTTGAAATCTCTTTGTGGTAGCTTCATTTAGTCTTTTTTAAAATGGCATTGACGTGCTGACATTTCAAAAGGCGCATCTCGGGAACAGCACGTGAGGTCTTGCTGCTGAAGACTGTGTGTCATGTCCTGACTTCATTACTACAGGAAGGAGGCTGAAGTATGTATCTTAATGTCCCTGTAACTCAGTAATCCTCATAGTTCTGTAACTTTATGTTGTTTGGAAAAAGACTATCAATTTTTTAAGTCAAATAGAACTTAAAGAAATTACTTATTTGGCTTTCAAAGGCTGGTAAGTTTCCTGTGTAAGTCAAGAAAAGCTTGTGATGTGCGCTTATATCCTTTTTTTCATTGTAATAGTAAGTTGCATACAAGTGATTTAATTACATCTGGATGCATTAAATCATTTCCAGCCTTTTATCCTGGAATGTGAACTGCAGGGCCTCAGCTGCAAGATGCACTACAACCTGCCATTGAGTCACTTGCAGTGCAATCTGCCAGTGCTGCTGCTTTTGTGGTTTAGTCTACTCTTATGTAGACTATGTTAGGGGTTCCTTCTTGTGTAGTCAAAATACATTGACTGTGTAAGAAAAAGTACTCTTTCTGGACACCTACTCATCCACTTCTCATTCAGAATTATTATTTTTTTTTAATCTCAAATGTGTTTACCATAGTCAAGATTTCACCCAATGCAGGTTTCAGGTTGATGATCTGAGTTCTCACAGACCAGCCTTTTGGAGACTTCCTATCCTGAATTAAATATGAATGATACTTGCATTCTTTTTATCAAACTTCCATTTAGAACTGGGGCTTTGATGTTTTTGTTTGTTCGATACTTTACATCTTTTGCAATTTACTACACTTTTATGTAAGATAGGTCAAATGCTGCATGTAAGGCAATGTTTGTGCATTAAATTGAATGCTCTGTGGAAGAACTGAGATGCTGTGTTTTTCCTACCTGCCTATAGCAGTCTTCCTTTTTAATTCAGTAGAAAGTCATGTATTTTATCATGAATTATGTCAGTGGATAATAAGTAAAGCTTACTCTCAGTTTATTTTCAGCTGTTTGATTTTGAAACAATAAAACAACAACTGGAAAGTGAAAGCATAAATTAACAATGACTGTGTATGTTAAGATGCCTTCTTTAGGTTGTAAAGCTGGACAGATAATACTGCCAAAGGTTGAATCTTTGTATGCCCTTTACTTTCTTGCTTAATACTGACCAAGTTACCAAAGTTCTCAGACAACTTAATTTTAATTAATCTGTATGATGAAGATATTTTGGAGGTTGAAAGAAATAGAACACAGAGTTTATAGAACTTCATGAAAAAGAAGCTCAAACAAATAGACCCTCCTGATTCAGTTTGATATACAGTGGTCAATTAGTGTACCAAAAATTTCATTTGCATCCCTCGGCACTCAGCACTACACAGTGGAACACTGCTGATTTCCTGCTGTCTCAGGACTGCCTTCCTGATGCTCAGGGCAGTCAGAAAAAGGAGTGCAGAGCCAGAGCACTCTACTAGATTATCAGAGTATACGAATTAGATATAGAGTGACAGTGTATACAGTAACAAGGCTTCTTCCCATTTTCTACCTAGGGACAGGTGTGCAGGTCAGTGCACTTGTTTTTGTTCATTCTGCAGTGTAGTCCTGGAGTGCATGAAGACAGATTTTTTTTGGTTGAAAAGAAGATGCCAGCTGCTACTGGCATTCAGTCTATGGAATCTGACTGAGGTGATTCTGAGATGAAACCCCTCTGAAATGCCCTTGTTCTGAATTTTGGGTCCTTACAATCAGTTGTTTGGCTCTGCAGACTTGCTCTTGCTGGGCATCACTACTTACTGACACAGGTATAGCCATTCCTCAGTGAGTGCTGCTCATGTGAAGAGGTAGTGTGTATCACCTTCAAAATAATCTTTCTCAAAAATTTCTGGAAAACCTTGAGGAAAAATGAGAATACAATGTATTCTATGGTAAAGATACTCTCTAGGACAAGTTTATCCCTTTGCTATATGTTTTTAAAGTTTCATATTTCATTTGCATTCAAAACATGCACATTGAGTCAACATTCACCAACTTGTAAAGAAAATGAAATTATAAGTTACTCCATATTTAAGAATGCAGTACTATACCCCAATTTTATTTCTTCAGACTGTAATTTCTTTGTGGCAGGTGTTAAATTCTGCTACACTCAGAACTGCATATTTACTCTTTCCTGCGGTTAATATGCTATTGTGTTCTAAGGCCCCATCAAAGAGTTGTGGTTTAACCAGTAGTAAAGGAAGCAGGCATTTTCACATCAGATGGCAGAATTTGTTTCTATGCATTTTGACTCCTCTGCCAGACACTGAGAATTAAATAATCTGTTAACAATAACTTGATTTCTGAATGGAAGTTCTGCACAATTCCCTCATATTACAAAACTGGGAAAAATAGGACTGCAAAAAATGTAAGGCATAGTGTAATGCTCCGGGTGATGTCTGTTGTAGGGAGTGGTTGTATGACTGTTCAGCTGTTGATTTTAGAAGGAGACTTCCTAAACATATTATATATTGTATTGTAGTGTATTATATAAATATAAATCTATTTTAATCAACTGTGTGTAACATTCAACACCATCTGAAATTTTCTAGGCCAATGTGACCTTCTTCAAGTAACAACATGTGCTCATAAGCATTTGTGAAACCTAACATAAATATCAAAACTAGAGTAACTTAAAATCTGTCCTTAACACTCCCCCACATTTTTTCCTTCCATTGCCAAAACCCCCACTCAGTTTTAGGATTCAAAGCTACATTTGGACTGTCATGTTTTATAGCTGATTCTGCTTATCTCAATTCTGTGTTTCCAGTCTGCCCTAACTTAACAAATACCAAAGACTCCTGCAGAGAAATAACTGTGGGTTTGTTACTTGTGCAATAAAAGAACTATCTTAAAATATATTATTATAAGTGTTAGAAGAAAACATCGAAAAAATCGCTATGTGTAGTGATTAAAATGCAACTGCAGATGTGATTGGTTTCCGTTTCGTGTAATTATTCTTAAGTCTCTCCATAGTCTTCTGTAAAGGATGCCGTGCTTTCAAAATGATGTATATATGTGTCCAGACTATGTAAAATGTAGTTTCCTGAGCAAAGTAGTGTGTAGTTCATTTGTGTTTTGGGTTTTAAGGCAATTCAGTAAGTTTTATTACCATGAGCAATTTTTACATCCTGTAAGGCCTGCACTTGTTGAATTTACAATATCTATATATATGTGACTTTGTAGTCTTTCTAGTTCTCAGTAGAAAGTTAGTCCCAAAGCCACTGTTTCATTTGCCTTCATTTAAGCAAAAATGTAAAAAAAGTTAATACTCCAAGTTTATTGGCAAGTCTGACATATGAGACCCCTTTGCAAAACAAAAGAAACTGAATTAAGAACTTTTTTCAGCCAGCATTCTTTAAGGTAATGGTTTTCTTGTGGTCTTAATAGAAGTATAAACATAAGGGAAAAAAAAGTAGGTAATTTCATATTATTATTAATAACAAATTATGGCTTTCTTTTAAGGCTTCTTATGTGTTACTGGGTCTAATAAAATTAAGCTTAGTTGTTTCTCTTTGGATTCTTTTCATGTTTCAGAAACTAATGCTGTTCAAATTTTAGATCAGCAGGACAAACAAAGCTTTTAGGTAGGGGTTACATTGCTTGAAATGGGAAGCAGTCATTTCCCCGTCCTTCCCATTTATGCTGATTTTCAGTTGCTAACAGTTTTCAAGATGAGAAGACGTGGAATCAAGCTTTAGAATATAATACCCCATTTATTCTAAGGTTTGTCGCATAACTGAGCACCAAATGAATGAAATCTCTGTATTCTTCTGATTTAACTAACATGGAGTTATCTGGGAACAGCTGTATTTGCTCAAATAGTTGTTTGAAATATAGTTTTAACAGAACAGAGCAATTGTTCAAAATAAATGTATCCAGGCACAGAATGATTTGGGAATATATTGAATTCTAAGTCCTTAACACCTGAGCCATCAGGCAGCTCATGCTTGTGTCATACCAGAACAGCAGCAGAAACGTACCATGGCACAGTGGCATCTGTTCCCCTTGTCTGGAAATCCTAGGAACCTCTAACAACAGATGTACTTTATGGAGATAATTGCTGCTAGAGGTGCAGAGAGGAAGAAAACTCAAACCAGGCTCTGATTTATCCCATTTTTTGATGACAGAGTGCATTGCCCTTGCAATGTGAAGTGTGTAATAGCTGATAGTATATTTTGTCTCCTAACTGCAAGCATAAAATAAAAAAAAATTAATGAATTTTAAATAGAGTTAATCAGGCAAAACTTGTGCATATTTAGCTTGAAAGGCCATTTTTTTCCAAATGAGACTCCAAATCAGTTGACAGCTTCTGGACATAAAAACTGTTCTTTTCGCCAATTTCATGGTACTACAAGTTAATAATATTTCAGCATGTTTTGCTGCAAATTTTTAATGCATAAGAACACAGTCTTGGTAAATGCCAGGAAAAGACTAGTACAAAAATTAGTGAAATTTATTAAATATAAGGAGAAATCTGTATATCTCTATTGCAAACAAGAAAAAAATATGATTTGTTGTTGTATGTATGTTGCTAACTCTTTCCAGAATTAATAAAAATCAGCTAAATTGTTAGCCTGATTCACTTCTTCCATAATCCAGCCACCCTTCACATGAAGAAACTCTTCAATTTCTTGTACTGCTTCCTATCTTGTCGTTATATGACATATTACTTTTCAGTTAGTTATTAATTAATTGAAATGGTTTATTTCAGACAAGTGTTATCTCAGTTTCACACTGGCAGAATATTTGCATAATTCACACTATTTATTTTACTTCTGCAGCTTATGGAGATCCTGTGTTGGACATTTTGTGTGACTTTTTAACCTTAGTTCATTGACATGAGCAAATAAAAAGAACATAAAGACATTAGGAAGTCTTTGGAAAACATAAAATTATCTGGGTAACTGTGAGAGCTATTTTAATGTTATGTTCTGAGGCAACAGACATAGGTTTTATCTGGATGTCATTTTTTCATATAAAAGGTATGTTGTTCCTTGTGGCAACTTTGCTACTACTTCTTTTCAGTTTAGAAAACAGGAACCTTCAGGTGAAAATACTGAAACATCTTTTTGGAAACAGCTGAAAAGTCCTGCTCGTTCCTCCTCAAAATGTGTGGGTTTTTTTAATAAAGTATCACCCAGTCACTGAACACATCCGGTATTGTCTCCGTTTGGTATTTCTCTGCAGAAAGAAAAAAATGTTGTATTTTTTAAATCCTATCACCACACCTGGGCAGTTAAGCATATCAAGGAAAGAAATGTATACTTAGATATTAATGTATACTTGGATGTGATTTTAAATCAATGGAATTTAACAGGTAGCATACCCATTACTGCTACATTCTACGTAGGTGGTCTTCTTCCAGGACAAGAAAGTGTGGTTTTGGTTTTGCTTGCCTCACTTTTGAGATGGTTAAAACTAGACTGTAAAACCTTAGGAGCTTGAATAAAAAGATCCATGTGGGAATTTGACCTGCTATTACCTTATGAGGTAGAATTTTTCTGGGTAGATAAATGCTCGGGCTGTATTATCAAAATTTGAATCCTTAGAGCAAAATAGGAAAGCTTAGGATCTGGCAGAAAGACCGAATGAAGCCTTGAATTGAAAGTGATAGGCGCGATGGAAGATAACTGAAATTCATGCTTCTTTCTGTGATCCCATACAGACTCTTTTTCTTTGTATAAACTAAGCAAAAAAAGGAAAGGCCATGCTGCAGCATTTTTCTTAAGAAGGTCACAGCAGATGTCTGCTTATATCAGACACTTAGGCAGCATATAGTGATTACTTGTAAAAGATGAACTCTGCAATCGAAAAGTAACTGAAGAAGGATTTTATTTTGATATTCATTTACAGAGAGCATTGTTCTCTTTCTACAGCATTAAAATCTACCCTTCTGAATAACTTCTGTTTAATGCTTGTTCCCTCTTCAATCAACAGAAGAAACACAGCAATCAAAAAAAGGAACAAAGTAGTTTTTCCCGCTCCAAACACTGTGTTTTCTTTCAACACACAAGCAGAGCATGTGTGCTCTGCTTCACGGAAAAGAGATATTCTTCAGACTTCAGATACTCATCAGTGACCTGGATGAGGGAACAGAGTGCACCCTCAGCAAGTTTGCAGATGATACAAAACTGGGAGGAGTGGCTGATACACCAGAAAGTTGTGCTGCCATTCAGCGAGTCCTGGACAGGCTAGAGAGTTGAGCAAAGAGGAATATAATGAAGTTCAGCAAAAGCAAGTGTAGAGTCCTGCACCTTGGTAGGAATCACCCCCTGCAACAGTACAGTTTATAGGTTGACCTGCTGGAAAGCGGCTCTATGGAGAAGGACCTGGGAGTCCTGGTGGACAGCAGGTTAACCATGAGCCAGCAGTGTGTCTTCATGGCCAAGAAGGCCAAGGGTATCCTGAAGTGCATTAAGAAGAGTGTGGCTGCCAGATCGAGGGAGGTTACCCTCCCCTTCTACTCTGCTCTAGTGAGGCCAGATCTGGAGTGCTGTCTCCAGTTCTGGGCTCCCCATCTCAAGAAAGACAAGGAGCTACTGGAGAAAGTCCAGCAGAGGGCCAGGAAGTTCATGAGGGGACTGGAGCACCTCTCATGTGAGGAGAGGCTGAGCGAGATAGGTCTGTTTAGCTTGGAGAACAGAAAACTAAGAGAGGATCTTGTCAATGTTTATAAATATCTAATGGGTAAGTGTCAAAAAGAAGAGGTCAGACTCTTTTCAGTGGTGCCCAGTGACAGGATGAGGTGAAACAGGCACAAACTGGAGGACAGGAAGTTCCACCTGAACATGAGGAAAAAAATCTTTACTGTGAGGGTGATGGAGCATTGGAACAGCCTGCCCAGAGACATTGTAGATCTTCTTCTCTGGAGATATTACAAACTCACCTGGATGTGTTCCTGTGCAATCTGCTGTAAGTAACCCTGCTTTAGCAGGGGGGTTGGAGTAGATGTTCTCCAAAGGTCCCTTCCAACCCTGACTGTTCCGTGATTCTGTGATTCAGACTTCAATACCCAGGCTAAGCAAGGCAGAAAGTGAGTTAATTGTTTAGTAAGCCAACAAGTGCTCCTGTTCTTTTAAGTAGATTAACTAAATGCAAGAGCTAAGAATAACATGATATTACTGGGGCTCTACTGGAGGCACTTGGGCCCACTTTGGTAGAATTATCTCTTCAAAATTCCCCACTAAGTTCTGCTCTCTGCAGCTCATTTCACTTCTTTTCTCTGGGTCCTCATTCCCCAGGCTTGCCTCAGCAGATGTTTTCATTCTCTCCTGTCCCTCTTACCACTTCAGACTAGTCAGTCCTTAAACACTTCCTTGCTGTTCTTATGCCCTCACCATTTTCCCTCTCCCTAATGTATGTGGATTTCTGGCAAATATTTTTCCAGTTTGTCACAATAAATGTGTTTATGTCAAGTAATTATGAAGTTCCGTACTTTTTGTTTCAGTATAAACTATCCCTCAGCAGACAATCATTAGAAAGTATACTTAAAAAAATGTATTTTTTCAAAGTTCTAAATGTCTTTCTGTAACATTGTTGGCTATTGTCTATGAAGCATAATTCAGTTATTTATTCTGCAATTTCTAACAGCAGGCATTAGCACTGATTAGTATCAATTACTTCTTAATTATTATCAAATGTCAGGAAATAGAAATGTATTCCTTAGTCATCCTCAGTAAAACAAATTCTAATGAATGCAGAAATATTATTATACGAAAATTTACAATTTCTGAGTATATTTTAAGCAAGAAGCCTTTTGACAATATATCTGCTTATTTTCATAATTACTTTCCCCTTTCATGCAATATTCTGGCTTTATATACCAAATTCTGTAAGTGTAGCAGACGCTCATTGCAGATCAGCACATGTTTGGGTATCATACTGATTTCAAGGACTAGCACTTCTTGTTTACAGTATGACTGCAATATGCTATATATGTCACTTGACGTCTTCACACGTTGAGAACAGAGAGCAGCATCCTGCTTTTTCCAGATCAATTAGAACCTTCTCAGCAAACAAACAGCATAATATTATTATATATACAGCTACCAGCAGAGTATCTTATGTCGGGTGAGAGAAAAAAGACATCTGTGTCCTATGCCCAAGGTACCACAGGTATGAGCTGTGGGAAGGCTGCCAATCAATTAAACTTCAGCTTCAGAAACAGGGGATGAAGAAACAGTGACTGGAAAATTGCCACAGTCTGCTTGCCAGACTCTTCTGACTTAAGCTGTTCCATTTTGTTCTCCAACTTTATTCTGTAGTTCAGAGTATTCCACCTAGAATCCATCTCTTCTTTCCTTGAGCCAAAGAAAGCCAAGTTGCACATGACTGAGTTTATGAGTTGCAAGAGTCCTCCCTGGATTTTAAGTACAGGAATCAGTATTGCAGTTTTTTTTGTTCTTCTTTCCCAGTTGTCTCTCATGAATTTAAAGTTGAAAAGATAAATTTGTTGCCTGCAAAATTGTTCTAAAAAAATCTATGATTTTTTTTCCATGAAGAGTTATCTAGAAGATAGGTTGCTATTCAAGCTACTTGCTGAACCACCTGTTTGACAGTATTATGTAGGTTAAATTAAGTTTTTTCCTCAACTCTATAGTATTTTTTTTACATTAATAGTTCTTCTGTAAGTAGTATTTCATTATTTTAGTATATTATCATATGATTTTATGAATTATGGGGGTGGTATTTTGTTTTGCTTTACTAAGTGCTTGGTTTCTTACTAGCTCACTTTTTCTTGTTCTTTTATTAAGATAATCATACCATTTTTAATGTGCTTCCAAGCTGCTCTAGCACACAGAACAAATAACATGCTCTATCACAATTATCTATTATCAATTCCATTTTCTCTCTATTCCCTAATCTATCTATTTTATGTTATTGCATTGATGGGCCTGTGATTAATGCCTTTTATTATTACAAGACAGGCAAGAATTTGATTATTATTCCTGTCTTGTTCCCTGAAAGAGTAAATCCTTGGAACCCTGCATAGTTAGTAACCTTAGTCAGGAATCTTAACGCTGTTGAGAAGAGAGAAGTCCTTTTCCTCACTCCTCACTGATGGTGAAGCCTCTTAGGAAACCACATTAATGAATCCTTAGAAATGGAATTCCATATGCACCATCATCATGGAAGAGTTTGTTTAGGATGTAAATCAATAAAAGAAGACTGTAGTGAAAGGTCACTCCAGACCCTCCACATGAAAACCTTTTATATGGGTAGAGATTGCAGAGTGATGGCAAGTCTCCTGGGACTGTATTCCTTCTGTATTAATGAGGAATCCATTTTTTGCCTTTACTGCTATTCCTTCTCATGCAAATTAGCTGTCCCCATCATCTGTAGTCTGGGATGTTTCAGACATAAATTGACTTTGAAATGCTTGCCTCTAGTATCTGTGTAGCACCTAGAAGGTGCTTCACAACAATTACTGCTGAGAGGAGGAAAATTAAAAAAATGAGTGTCATTTTTTTTAAGTTTGCAAGTTTACAGATGGTGACCCCGTGCATTGGAAAAAAACCTGCCTGAGAGGAAAGATTGATTTTTACTCTGAATCAGTAAAAGGCTTGCTACAGAAGCAGGTGGCAGATACACTGAATCTATTTTGTTTATGCTAAAGATGTGGAATTCGTTGGACGTCTCTTGGACGACTGTGTCAAAGTGGTGGTTTGAACAAGAGATGGTTTAATTAGTATAGATTTAGCCATAGTGTTCAACCTGAGTTATTTTGAACTACTGGATCATTAACAGCAGATGTCACTTTAAGAGTCACTTCCCAGGACTCACGTCTGCCATTCTGCCTTCACACCAACAGAAAGAGCCAGTTTTCTGTTTCATTTTTTCCATCAAATAGATTTTGAAATCCCTAGAGATTTTGATAAACCCGTTTCCTCAGGCAGGCGCCTGCTTTGCTACTGCTCTACGTAGTGTAAATAAAGATATCTGAATGCATATGCTACTGCCAGCTGACCAACATAGTTTTGGTATTTAGATCCTTGATTCTTCGTGTTAAAAGACTAAAAGGCCACCTCCTTCACTGAGCATCTACTTTCCTTTTACAGTGTGGGAGCTGGAGGGTGTTAGGAACGAGACTGCTCTTGCCAGTCCGCAGGCAGGAAAGACATGATTAATAGCAAGGAACTTTCCACTAGGTAAATCCAGATTTTCAGTGTTGGACATGTCTCTATCAGTCTTCCCTTTTCAGATAGCTTTGCTGTTCTGCATTGTTTGTCATGGTGGCAGCTTCACTCCCACTTCTCACAAAGTATATCAGCAGCCATATCTACCTACCTCCTATATATGGAGAATTTGTTCTTTTTCCACTGTAAGATCCCTTAAGGATTTGTTTGAGGCTCCTGTTTCGTGCATTTCTTGGTAATGACAGACCCAGTCCTGCTGTGGGACATTAATCTAGTCCTTACTTCATTAATGTAACAGCCCTTTCAGTCAATGGTCATAACTTCAACCAGGACGGCAGAAGACAGCCATTTCTCCCAAGTGATCTTTCACATACTTCTTTTTTTCCCCCTCGTTTGGTTTTTCAGGACAGGGTCTCCATTACAGTCCCCTTTAGACCTTCCGAGTGTTGTTTGAATTTCAGTTAAGTCTGGAAATTAACTGCTACCTTTTTTTGCTAAACTGTATGCTTCTAGAACTGAGACGTCCCCTCACATCTGAAAGTACCAGGAAAGCTTTCTTTTCTTTTATTGATAGAAGAATCCTTTTTGGAAGACTTCTTCTGTTCACATCTGTAATCAAGAGCTACAAAATGGTCACTTTCACCACTAGTGATAGCTCCCTGTCTAAGTAACTAAAAAAGAGTTATAAAACTACAAAGATTTTTTTTTTTGTGGGGCTACGAGACCACTTTCCCTGGAGTTTAAGCAGAAGACTGACTATTTTCTGCAGACTGTCACTTCCTCTGAGAGCTGCAGAGCTGGTATTGGGGTCTTTACACTCAGGGAAGTCTAAAGCAGAGAAAGTTTGCAGCATACACTATCTTTTTATTTCAAGGAAAACTGCACACAGAGGGCAAACCCAGCAAGTATTGTTACAGGGACAGTGTATAGAGTAAATAAGAATGCACTCCAAAAAAAAAGCATATATATATACACACACAATACAAGTGCAAAAACGAACTTCCTTTCTTCTTTTTCTCAGTCCAGAAAAAAGTGTGTCGCTAAAACACTTCACCTTAAAGCTAACCCAAATCTTTTTGTGTTTGAATTTCACCTTCAAGCAATTTTGCCTTTTGAATTTTTACTGTTGGAAAACATAATTATCAGT
Source organism: Dromococcyx pavoninus (assembly GCA_033558185.1). NCBI lineage: Eukaryota > Metazoa > Chordata > Aves > Cuculiformes > Neomorphidae > Dromococcyx > Dromococcyx pavoninus. The sequence continues at coordinate 702,373 of JAUMJL010000269.1, read as the reverse complement.
GGAATTTGAGAAGTTTCAAAACTAATCCGTCTCCATCACAAACTAAAATAAAACCCAACAGTGTTTATTCTTTGCATGTTATCTCTGTAGCAGAAAAAAAGAAGTGGGATTTTTTTCTCTCTTGTGAAGTATGTATTCACACAACTATAAAGTGAGAGATGTTAGAGTAGTTCAGGGAAAAAAAGACTGGATTATGCAGTAATCTTATTTTCATTGATAATGTATTTTGTTAGATGTACTGGTTCAAAGAAAGCTGCTCAATTGAGAACTTGTTTTCAGTTGTAAAAATAAAATTAGTTTCTTTCTCCTTTTGCGGTGGCATAATGCATACACCTTGTAAAAAGATAATTCAGCTGTGCTTTCTGCTCTCCCAGAGCAGAGCTGTATACATTAAATCCTTGACTTCGCTTTGGATGGATTAGTTTTGAAACATCCTTATACTGCTAAATGTAAAATACATGTTTTTATTGGATTATTGCATGAAAAAATTGATTGGAGTAAATTTTAGCGATACTGTGAAGCAAATAATGTAATAGACAGTGGAAGAAAGGCAATTAATTATACATTTGACAACAGTGAAGCTGCGGGTGTAAAGAGCAAGAAATAGTGTATTGCTGTGTTCACTAGTGAACTGTCGGATGCTGCAACTGGATCTACAAGAGCATGGACGTGACTTTTAAGATTACATGTGAGGCTGCTCTCACCAGAGCCAAGTACATGTTCAGACTTTTGCAAGAATGTTTTCAAGACTTTATAGATCTTTTCTATTTAGTCATTAGACATTAAATGAAATTGGTTTTTTTAAGTGCAGATTGCTTTTGAACAGTTGCTTTAACTCTGGTCTCCAAACCTATAAATTACAGCTTCTTTCTCCTGTTTTTTTTTTTCTTATGTCTCTGGTGCTTCTATCTTTAGCCTTCTTCTGTGAACAGATATTTCATACTGAGTCACATTTTGTGTATAATTGTTTGTTGCATTGTCATGTGTAGGCTCATAAATCACTCCTTCATCCACAGAACTCTTTCCTCTTGAGACAAAACATATTCTGCATTCAATTGTTGTCTGAAGTGGTTTCTGCTGGCATATTCCAGGATGGGAAGAGGAAGGACATTTTAAGCACAAAAGCAAGAACCTTACAGCTATATGGGATAAGGCTGTGACAACGTCTTTTGCTGTCTAAGTGGTATTAGTCTGACTCCCGTACACTGTGGCCTGTGTAAGACTGAGGGACATCCCAAAATGTGGATTCCTTACGGTCCTCTAGAGTTTTTTTGGTTAATTTATTTCAGACTGTTGTTCCTGCTTTTAGAAGGATTTCAGCTGCAGTTTGTAAATTCCTATAAATCAAAATAAGCATGGTATGGAAAAACTGAGTTATAATCTTAGGAAGGATGTTTAGAAGTCACTTCTCAAAACCCACCCCGTATTTTTTAAATGATTTTTTTCTAAGACAGTTTGTTCTGTCTATTTTTTTAATGATTGTTGGTATATAGAATTACAGCAGATTAATTTGGGCATTAAAGGCAAGAAAGCATTCTGTGCTCTAGATTTAGGTAGAAAATTGTAAGAATCTCAGAAGTCACTCTTCTGATAACGGATTTCACCTGCTGTTCTCTGCACAAAGACACTGAAAGCAGGTCCATCCTAGGACTGAAATGCCATAGCAAGCAACATCATTAATCAGAATTATGCCGCCTGCTTCCTCGAAAGGAAGAGGTTCCTGTAACAACGTATGCGAGATGGTAGAGGTTCTTTACTATTGCTGAGCTCTTTTCAATCTCTAACTGCATTAACAGTAGCTTTTGCATTCTGTACTTCACCAGCATCTTAGAAATGGTCCTCAGTAAGCTGGGGGCAGGACGCGTTTCAGGAATGACCCAGCCAGAAGACTGCCTCTGCTACATACATACTGGGTAACCATGCCTGGAGCCACTTCTGGCTCCCTCAAGAGTGTGGAAGCAAACACATTAAATCAAATGGTGAATGCTCTGCACTATTGTTTTGAGATTTTAATGTGTTGCAATCTTCAGCTGAAACATCTGCTATAATGAACTTGACATTTGCACTAATGACAGCATGTTTACTTAATGTCCTGCATTAAATTTGTTTCACAAAAGAGTTGTCCTTTTTCAAAGAGGAGGAAGTACGAGCTTTGTAACCATGTGGACTGAAGGCTGGCAGTGGGGCTGGACTCTGGGAAAAGGAACAGGAAGCAGCAGGATTGGCTGAGGAGCAATATTCTGGATTTGGTGCTGACAGGGCAAATTTGTGAATCCAGGGAGCAGCAGTGCATGGAAGCAATTAATAAAGACTGAAGTCAGTCTCTGGTGCTTTGAATTGATTTTTTTTTTTCAATGAGGCTTGGAAGGTGGGACAGATTATTATTTAAAGAAAGAAGTAGAGCGACTGTGACATAAGTCTTTTTGTATAATTTAGTTCTATTTCTAATAAAAACCCAGCTGCTTGTTTAGAAATTGGTACTGGCTTTGTAAAGAATGTTAAAAGATTCCTTCAGAGCAGCTAGCTAAGCAGAAAGGAAGTAAGCAGCTCAGTATTATAAGAGAAGCAAAGAACTGTGCTCTTATATCACACGATTACATCTTTAGCTGTCTACTTGACTACTGTTTATTCTTAATCAATTTTTTTTTGTATGTAGTAGAACCTTTGAGATTAAAAAAAGATCTCAGTTACTAAGATCTGTTATCTGTCTGAAGGGAAATCTTTGAAGCAGAATTTAGCACTGTATATAAAACAACAGAGCAACAGCAAAGATGTGTTTTCCAAACAGGAGCCTTTTAATTTACATTTCCATAATGTTTTTGTATGGTAGTACAGCTAATCACAACATGATGCATCATTACAAGAAGTGATGACACAAAAGGAACTACACCTTTGATTTGACATCAGTTATATGGCTTTGAATTGGGAGGAGATTTGTAACTTGGTGAAAACATTTGACTCACTTCTGTGCATAAACAAGCAAATACTATTTTAAAACCTCATTTAATCTGAAATAACAATTTTAGCCCGATAGTGATTGTTGCAGCCATAGCTGATTTTTGCTAATAAAGGCATGAAAATGTGAACTAAATATAGCCTCAATTTTCTGCATGACTGACTACGCCATAGGGCTGGAACTTTTGACATCAGTGCACCTCTTGGGTCAGTTCCCGGTTCTTTTTCAGTAATATCTTTTATATACAGACATGTCTGTAGAACCTGTGCCAGTAGAACCCTATTGCATCTTAGAAAGTCACCCAGTCACCTTTTACAAAAGGACAGATTTTTTTTTTCCTTTCAGAATATGCTAAGCTTGAAGAATAAGCAGCACAATTTATTGTTACCAGTTTTCCTTTTTGGTCTTCATTATCTTTGCTATTCTGCAATTCCTGCAGATTATCTTGGGAAGGTTAAGGTCACATGTAATAATGATGCGGATTTGTGAAATGTTTTGAGATATCTAAATTATGATAATAACTTTGTGTTTGCAAAGTATGTTCAACCATGTACATATTAACACCTCCCGCTATTCTTATTAATTGCATTGATGCCAGTCATATATAATTCATCTCCCTCTTGCTCCATTGTTCCTTCAAATCTATGTATGTTTCTATAATTCAAATTTTATTCATATTTCTGTCAAAAGAATGTAACTTTGGTTGCAAAGTCAAGCACTTGCAAATTGGAAATGGCATTTTTATGACTGTCAGTACAACGTTAATTCAGACCCCTTCTGTATTCATCTGGTGGGCTGAATGAGGTCTGGTGGAAAGTATAGTATCCAATAGCATAATTAAAATTCATATGGCAATGCATAGATATGAATGTAGCAAGGGGAGAATTAAATTTACACAGGCAGTTGGGTAAGTAAGTCTGGCATTTCACAACTTCCAAATGCTTTGCAATCTCAATATGCTTATAAAGTAGGTTATGACAGACAATTCCTCATTTCCTTTGAGAAACAAAAGAAGAAAGCTGTGATAGACTGAACTACTGCAACCCCCTCTTCTTGTAGCATCTTTAGGAATATTGGAGACTTTAAGTCTTAAGCCAGACAGCTTGTCCCCGGATTCTCAGTGTATTAGTTTGCTGCTAATGCCGAAGGGGGTGTGAGTGTACTGATACAGATTTATTGACTAATCAGACTCTAGTCCTGCATCCAGAGGTATGGATTTCTGCTGTGTTGTAGTAAGTGCTGAGTTATAATCAAGTGAGAATGGGATCATCTAACTGGCAGGTTTAATTAGGTAGTAGCTCCACTTACATAATACGTGGTAGGAATATTTTTAATGCATAAAGCAATAAATGCAAAGCCGAGAGAAATCAGAGTGTTTCTGTCAGTATACAGGGATTTTAAAGGCACTTTTAGGCACAAAGTGAAGAAAGACACAGTACCCAACTGAAGTGAAAAAGAGGTGTCTAAAGGGTACATAGTGAGACTGGGATTTGGGTGTGTAAGTTATTTCTTCCTGAAGTCCATTTAATTTTCACGTCCCCTCTAAAACTTGCCACTGATTCTGAAAAACTCATTCCCTTCTTGCATACTATGAATTTGATACGTTTTTTTTATAAGCTTCATTGTGTGAAGAAGGGTTAATTGCTGGTTTATAGGTAAGAGAAAGTAACAAAAGACACTAATTCTCATCTGCATAATAAAAAAAGTCAGGAGTGCTACCGTTGCATGGTAATTTGCTGTTATTATAGTTACTTTTTTCTGAAGATTGAAATAATAAATTAAGTAGCAGGTATCAGAAATTGTGTCTCTGAGGGAAAGTATGAGTTCTGTATCAATACTAACTGTTGATACATTTACATTCACATAGAATATGGAAATATTTATTTTATTCTTAGAAGAAAACAGAAAGATATGTACTTCATGTACTTCACGGAAACATCCTGGAGTGCTGAATGATCCAGATGTCTCAGGAGGCTGGTTGGCAGCAGTTCAAAAATACTTTGGAATAACTATCTCTCTTGTTATTTTCCCTTATAAATCCTCATACAGCCGTCACTTGGGTCACTATTTTCTTCTGAATAATCTTTTCTAATTCTGTTCCCATTTTGTATTTAATTAAGTTATAACTACTGCCCAAGAATAACTTGTCAGGTACACTTACACTGAGGCTTGCTTTGCTTTTAGAAAGTTGTAGGTATAACTATGTAGGTTAAGAAGTGAATAAAAGTACAAGTAATTCAGCAGGTCTGGTAAAGTCCTGATGTAGACACAGGTCTTCTGGCCTTTTATTGGGATCCCATTCAGAGAATCGTCTCACTGCAGTATCATCAGATTCTTCACCAGCATAAAATACTCCTGTGTATTTGCTAGAACTCTGCAAAGACTTATCAATCTCTTCCATCCACTAACAGTCTGGACAAAAAACTTTTGACAGAAGTTCTGAACATTCAAGAGCAAACATGAAAATTGAGCTAATGAAGTGTTTAGCATTAGTAAAATATCAGGTTCATTAATGAGAGTTTTCTGTTGTCATAAGTCAACATCCAGTTTTTCAGCTAAAAGTCATTAGTAGATTAGAAAAAATAAACATTTTTATATTTAGAGCATGTCTACATATACATTTTTAATGACTATTCTTTAGCTTTTGATTATTTACCAAAAACTTTTAGTTAGAACAATTAGTCTACTATGATCTTGAATGCTAGGAAACAACGACTTAACATTAGGTGTTTCTTGTAATGCAAGCACTTAACATTCCAGTAGAAACCTTTTTTATTTGCAGATCTCCAACTGCACATTGCAAAGATGTGCAAACACAAGTGTAGGGTTCAAGACAGATTGCATGTGAATGAGAAGGATACACAGCTCTGGGGGCGAAAACACATCCCGTGACAGTGCAGCACTGTGTTACAGCCAGCCAGCAGTGCTTATAGGGACATGGGGGCTGGGACGGAAGGAGGGAAGGATGGATTAAGACAAACCTTCTCTTTATCCCTCCCACTACAGGAAATTCATGCCCAGTTATCCTCATTTTATACACGGAGAACAGGTACAAAAATAAGATGTGAAGCTATCTTTATACTTCTTCATACACTTAACAATATCACTCCTCTCATTTCTAGTGTCTGTGCCCATGTACTCCATTCCTTCTTTGGTTTTAGTTTGTTTTCTTTTTATTCATATGCCACTAGCTGTGGCCTCTCTGTTGTCTCTTTTTTGATGTCATATCAGAACAGACAGAATCCCAGACCAAGCACTGGAAAAAAATCTCTTTTTACAGCGCAACTTTCACAAAGCATTTTCAAGCTGCACACATATGTACCATTAAACACTCTTTCATCAAACTTGTATGCACTATTTCCACTGTGGGCTTCTCCAAAGTTAAAATATTCCAGAATATTTTTTTGTTTCCTTTTTCTTTTGATAATTAAAATTATGGTAGATTTTTGCAGGTACTGTTAAGTGGGAGGGAATAGAAGGCAGGGCCTGAATATTTGTCTTCTTGTTTGCAGTTGACTGCCCTAACCCTTGAGCCTCTGAGCTGTAGAAAAAAATTAGAACATATTTCACTGATACATTAAAACTTCAGGTACTGATTGCCAAGTGCCACAGCACAGCACTAAGCTGCTGGTTGGGCATGAGCTCTGATTCAGGCAGTGATGGGAGAGCCTGGGCTTCCAGGGTGGCCTCTGGATGGATCTCACACTAGAAATTTGATTCTTGGCTGAAAATTTCATTCTCGACTGAAGAAATATTTTCCTATACACAAATAATTAGACTAGATGCTTCTACAGTTTGTTTTACAATTTGTTTTGTCTGATAAAATACTGTAGAGACTGACTCTACTTCTATTGTTGTCTTCAACATCGTCTGACTCTACTTGTATTGTTGTCTAACAACTTCTCGAGTGCTGTGGCTCCTGCTGGGCTGTCGGTGCCATGCAGAGGAGCGGAAGGAGGTGCAGCAGCAGGTGCTGCCCCCTACAGCTGACTGTGCAAGGGGACCCAGAGGGTTCAGGCAGAGGTTATTCTGGCAAGGGTCTGTTGAACTGCCAGTGACCCTGGAGTCCCCAGATCCAATCTGGTGCCTTCACAAAGAAGTCTCTGCGCATACGCCAGATCGAGAACTTTCGCAGCAAGACCACCCCTCATGCTAGGGGAGGGGGCACGGACTTGTCCTACAATAGAAGCGCGGCGAGCAGGCAGGTACTGTGTGTCCACCACCCCAAGGAGATCGCCTGAGAAGGCGCTGCAGAAGAACCGCAGGGCCACTTGCTCCTTAAGACCAGGTTTTCCAGAGGCCCATGGAGTGGTGGCTGTTTTTCTCGCTCTCCCCCCCCCCATCTCTCTCTCTCTCATTCCTCTCTCTCTTATCCCTCTCTCTCTCTCTCTTATCCCTTTCCCTCATCCCTCTCTCTCCCTCATCCCTCTCTCATCCTTCTCCCTCTCCTATCCCTCTCCCTCTCTCTCATCCCTCTCCATCTCTCTCATACTTCTCCCTCTCTCTCATCCCTCTCCCTCTCTCTCTGATCCCTCTCCCTCATCCCTCTCTCTCCGTCATCCCTCTCTCCCTCATCTCTCTCCCTCTCATCCCTCCCTCTCTCTTTTTGCTCCTTTCCTTCTGTTTTCCATGGCACTACTGTGCATCAGGTCGGATCCGAGTTTTGTTTTTTGTCTCGCTGCCTTGAGGCTGTCGGACTGTGAGCAGACTGGGATCTGTTTTTTAACAACTTTGCTGTTTTGGTTGTGTCCAAAACCAGTACTGATTCCATACTTTAACAGTGTCCAAAATATTGGTTTGCTGTTTTAGCCGTGTCCAAAACGAATACTGAATACCGTGCCGTGAATATTGGGTTGCTGTTTTGGCTGTGTTTAAGACAATCCTGGTTTTGTTGTTTCGGCTGTGCGTGGGAGATTTGTGGTCTCCAGTTCCGGCACGGACATCAAAGGACCGGTCCCCGCCCTGGCTGAGCAGTCTGCGAGGAGGGGGCAACCGGGAGCGGGAGAGCAGGCCCTGACAAATACATGGCTGAAAAATGCCTGGAAGTCCTGTGTGGACCCTGTTTGGAAAATGGTGGATACTTAGTATGTCCTGGGTTTGTAACTTAAACTCGTTTACGTACACTCTTTGGAAACAACCAAAGCATTTAGTGATGTTGGATGTTGTTTTTCGCTGTTGGGTTATGTATATTACTAAAAGACAAAAGAACCTTGCATTTTATTCCATCTTTAAAAAAAAGTAATTTTTTTTTTATGGTAGCATCAGAAGACGCCATGAATGTTGACCCTGAATTATAAAACTGAGATTAAAAATATGCTATATCCATGGAGATTTTTGTTTTCTTCAAGTGATTTTCATTATAAATGAATTAGTGTTTTTTTAAAGAATGCATTTGCAATTTAATTTTTCCAGCTATCAAGCATTAGACACTAAGAGGATTCAAGAAAAATTCTTCATGCATGATTTTCAGCTTCAAGTAAGATGTAATAGAATAAAATAGATGTTAATTAAATACGTCTGGTGCTGGATGATGCTACCACATTATACAACATAATTCTGATACTTCTTCCCCCAATTAGTATCTAGGACACTGTCTTATAAAATTGAATTCTCCTTTTTCCCACCTGGCCTTGCAAAATTTTATGCTCTTGAAATTTTCTTACATAGGGATGTAAAATTTTGAATATTAAAAAAACCCAAGCACTCAATTCAGTTACAAAGACAATAATTACATCTGTAGGTAACAACTACGAAGTTTAGATAATGTGGCAGTCCGCAGGTAGCAGTTACATTTCTTCCAAGCAAAAGAATCCTGAGGGCTCATGAGACTTTCTTCAGTAACCTCAGTTGGAAGTAGAGTTTTTGAGGCTCTTCTGAACTGGTAGCAGTTGGTACCATTGCTGGAATTTTTGGGTTATTTCTCTAGAGTAAATCAGTTCTATAAACCCATTCCCTAAAGGTTATGTCTGTAGATGAAGGCAGGTATGCTTCCCCACTTACACTCAAGTTCTGCTGTCATCCAGGCAGTGGAACGTCTATCAGTGTTTGATAGACTTAGATTAGCTTTTTGTATTTTGTTAGTTTGAACAAATTTTAAGTGAGTGGTTGTCTACCTATCTCTTAGTGTGGGGATGAGAGAGTAGGGGCTGATCAGGCAACGAGCTTCCAGGGAAGGACAGGTAAGTAAGATAAGGGGTTCCAAGAAACACTGCACGTTTGACTGTTTGCAGTTCTTTTTTACCTTGCTGTTTGCACCGTTGTAAAAGCATCTATTTGTTCAAATCTGTCAGAGGGAGATATTCCATGGGCATAAAGCAATCCACCTGAACTTGTGTACTGTCATCATCTCAGAACAACTATTGGGTCTTTGTACCATCAACTCCTTTCCCATCTGATTTCTGTTCTCTAGGGCTGCTTCTTTCTGATATTGAGCAGGGAGGTAAGGGGGGAATGACTATCCAGAACACTGAAAAGGAAGATAAAAGCCTTGTGTACTCACTCCCCTTCCATTCATTAGTACAGCTAAATATCCCATAGCATCATGATTTTATAAGTAACATGCATGGTGCTCTTTTTCCATTGTTGCTGTGGTTTAGGATGTTTTTAAACTTTCAATTTGTACTGCACATTGATAGCCATGAAAGAGCATATGCAACCTGCAATAGCTCCTTGCTGAATTTTGCAAGAGACTGTATTTAGCTAAATTACGTCCTGGAGAAAAACAGAAGGGCAAAGTTGTACCTTTCGTGCTTTGCTAGCTTTCCCTTTGCCACCCTGAGGGCAAATTCCTGGTAGGGTGGTACCTGTACAGTGAAATCCCCGATCAAGGCAAGGAAATAGCCATAGGAAGTTGGCTAGGTTAGCAGTACGAAACATTGGCCAGAAGGCTACTGGTGTGACCCTTTGGCTGGTTAGGAGAAATACTTATACTGGAAAGATTTACTGGTCACTCGGTTTAGTTGATTTGCACCAAGATAGCAGTGGCAGAGTTGTAGAAACAGGAGGCAGGAGTGAGTAGTTTCAGTTTGCTTGCTCACTTATTTATCGGTATAGTGCTGTGACTCAGTGTGGGCTCCTAAAAAGCCTAAACTTGTTGGATTATATGAGACTTTTGTTTTTGAGTGTGCCGATATTTTTAGAAGAAAAACAGGATTAACTCAATTATACTGCATTGAGTTCAAATACCAAGTAACAATATTGTACACCACCTCTTAAATATATTTTTAACTGTAACTTGGCAGTGTTTTTTAGCATTTCATTTGGAACTTTTCGTATTCAGCTAGAAGTAAAGTCTGTTCTAGGAGACATCTCTGAAAGGAAAATGCTATTAGCAATTAATTGTGTCTGGATTTTAATTTTTTCATGCATGGAATTTTTTAAAAAACAATATTTATTGTAGTTTTTCTATACTGTTTTCTTTTTCTTTACCCCTAGATCTGCCTAAGCACTTTTTTTATTTTTCATCTTTTGCAATTTCTCTTTATACAAGATAACCCATGTTCTTGCCTTGAAATTCTGGGTTTTATTAACAAACATGAATGCACTATGAAACTGAAGGTGATATCTTAATATTACTCTGAAGCTGCAGAGCACAGGTATACTGTAACATATTACTGCATGATTTTTTTCAAGCTATGTTAGATAAGAAGAACATTTAAAAAGTAATTACTAAGCATGACATTTCAATGTTTTTTAAATACAGATAGATATGGAGCACCTATTGATTGACATCTGCATGTAATCCTGCTTATCGGATTTAACTAAATCCGTCTTTGAAGTGTTTTTAGACTGAACTGAGATGCTTTCATGAAATTTCACTTTAGTCTGTAATGGATTTTTCTAGTTTGTCATCCATTGAATAAAATGTATAAACTTAAACTCTTTAAAATGTAATTAGAAAAGGCAAAAAATATACTTTCTCTGGAACTTGCTATGTGATTGAATAATTTGGTACATGGTCTGAGAGTTACTTCTTTGTTTTAGGGCCTTGCAGTGTATACTTCCTAAAGGGCAATGCATCAGAATATTCTTGTGAGCAAATACTGACAAAATCATCAGTGTAACTGTGCTGAATTTTTAGATTATGACTAGTCTATCTTTTTTACAAGTGTTACCATGTCTTCCCACTTTTCTTAGTTTTTTCTAGTCTTGTATGTTATTTTTTATTTTACTTTCTATTGATTAGTACATGAATAACTCTGTTGGCACCATACTCTATTGGTACCATCTTCCCAGTACATTTGTGATTTGTGATTTGTTTGTTTCTCTGCTTATGCATAAAATTTTGCCTTCATAACATTTGCCTATTACATATAATTGTAAAGATGGATTTCAGTTGATAAGACATTAAATCATAGTAACTGAATGTGCATTCTGTGTATCAGTTGGATTAATATCTGAAGTCATCATTTCATCTAGCATAGTTGGCTTTTACTGATGTATATTATCTTTTGCTCATATTTAATTTATCATTTGTAGACCTGCAGTTTTTACCACCTAGATGCTAATTCAATCAAAATGAGACTACAATACTGAACTGAAAATATTCTCAAAAATATAGCCAAACTTTGTGATCCCTTATGAAATAGTTAATTGACCTGCATTTCATATTAGACACATCAGGTGCTGCTACTGGCAGACTATCGGGAAATGAAGTAGATTAGCTTACAACTTTATTTTGTTAGCTTTTCTGAAGCTTCATTATAAAGAAGTGAAGGGTCTATTTGGACGTTATTTGCGTTACTGTGCAAGTAGCATCTGGAGCCATACTCCGTGTCTGGCTAATGTGAGTGACAGTCACAAGATCAATTCTACACGGGCAGAGGCTTCAGCTTGGCCTGAAGAAGCTTGCCTGAGTAAATGGGGGTTGTACATGTGTCTCTGCATTTCTGTTGTGATTGTTACCTGAGGTAGATGCAATTAAAATATGTTTGAGGTGTGCTTACATGTGATGCCCTTTCGTGGATGAAAATGTGAAATTCCCAAAGGCGCTTAAATGGTTTAAGACTGAGTGCTATGAAATATATGGAGAAATAGAACAAAGAAATAAACAGGTTTTGGTTTGTTTTGCTTTTTTTCTAAAAAAAGTCGGTAGGATTACCTCTTGGCAGTACTCTTTCAGAAGGATATAGATGTGAAAATCATAGACTTCATGAACGAGCGCGGTGGACATTGAAACAGTATATGTGATTGTACAAGAAGGTAATAAACTGATGTGTATAGTGATGGTACCAAGGCAAAATAAGAGATGGCTTTTGCCCTCTGTGTTATTCAAAGAACCACTAGATGAAAAACATTAAGTGCTAGGAGGAAAACATTAATGAAAATGAGCAGCAAGCAACTAAACTGGAGTACATCCAGGTATCAACAGTTTACAGGGTAAAGACAGGACCAGTAAAAGGTAAGGAATGAGAGAATTCTCCTGACAATTATTTCAGGTGTATTGAAAACATTTTTCAAAAATAAAAAATAATATAAGAGGAAAAGTATTCCAGTAATAAAATGAGGAATGGAACTGCTGAATCCTTGTGGTTTCTACCCTAGAGCCGTGTCTTCCAGGCAGTGGAGAGAGAGAGACCTTGTTTTAAGTGCTCTGTTAGAAAATCACCCTGCCTTACTGCTTATTTTCAGCAGAAAAAAACTTCTTTGTATTTTTATCCCCTTTGTGTCCTTGCTGTAACAATGGGAATAATTTCTTATTTCTAGTTATTTATCTTGTTATCTTGATAATTCATAAAGACTATAGTAGTGCTCACCTTTCCCTGCCTACACAGGTGAAAGCTAAATCAATACATACTATTTTTCATCTCAGTACCTTTCAAACTCCAGCCAGTTGTGAGACCAGAGATATGGCAAGAGGGAGGCCTCAGAGCCTTGCACCTCTCTGAAGGCAAATTGTGATCGGCTTCACCTGCACTGGGAATCCAGAGTCAGGTGCAGACACTCCATGTGCAGCACCCGTACCTATCCATGACACTACACTCTGCTGGAACTTTCCACTTACCAGTTCTTTGATAAAACTGTTAATCTTAGATAGTTTACAAATTTCAGGATTTTGAATTTCAGGAAAATTTAGGCTAAGATTCACAGGATGAGATTTATATCTCTGATAAAACAATTTAGCATTTATTATGCGAGCTTTGTTTAATTCACTCTCAGAGTACACCAGCATCTTTTGCACTGTGTGTTTTTATTAGGTAGTTAACACATGACAGCTAAGATGTCAGTGAATGACTGTCAGGGTGCAGTCAGGCAGCTGCCCTGTGCTGCGCTGTGCCAAGCACCAAGTGAGGTGAGCTGGCTTGGTGCTGGGAGCCAAGGCCAGCCACGCTGGCCAGATCCCAGCAGTGGGGCAGGTCAGAGTGGAGCTGGATTCCAGGATCCTGTCCAGGCACAAGCATGGCTGGAGCTCTTCAGTCACAGGTAAAGGGCAGCTCCCCATTGAGAGGGGCAGACCCACTGCCTACAACCCCATCCCGGTACGCTTTCACCGCAGTGGGGCCAGCCCTGTGCACAAAGCCTGATGTTAGCCAGTCAGTATGGCCTTCCAGGGTCCTTCGTACTACCTGTTGATTCTTCAGGTGTGAGGAGCTATGATTGCAGTCTCAAAGGAAGAGCTTTGTTAGCAGAAGGGGATATAAAATTTCACTGTATAAGCAATAAAGATTGAAGAGGGTACAATGTTTTTGCTCAGCTTCCCCATGTGTGCCTGTGCTGTCTCCACGTCTTCAAGTTCTCACTGTCGTAGATGAGTTGCAGAATTTTCTGATCCTTGCTGTAAATTGACCCTGAAGTGCCACAACATCCCAGGAGCTTTGTTTACATCTCATCGGTCAAAAATAAATAAGCCTGATACATCTAGTTATTTTGAACAGTGATGAAATGAAGTAAATAAATGTCACCCTTGATGCTGGTAGAAGTAATACAAGAATATTTTAGAGGCATCTGCTGTATATTCTGAAATGTTACCTAAATTTAAGATAGCTGAAAATGCAAAATACCGCCAAGGGATTTTTATGTTTAAAATATGAGTGAAACGATTCCAAGAAGGGTAATATAAATTTTACAGTATTGTTTCAATGCTACCATGGCTTGACTAGCAGTGTTCAGAACATCCTCAGTTCAGAATTGTTTGTGTGAGGTTTGATTTCAGTCCAAGTTCAGCAATACCCTTGCATGTTTTCTGTAGTCTTCCAAAGCTGTTGTCTGCATTAACAAATAATTGAGTGGGATAGGAAAGGATCAGTAGACCAGGAATTTGTATGGCACCACCAATGTCTTCAGTGTATGTCGTTGACAGATTTTAAATTTGAGCTGAGTTTAGTCTGGTCCATGGACTGAGATGGTCTACATGACATACAAAATTCAAAGCTGTCCAAGGGACTACTCCCGCTCTAGGGACTGAAGCACATTTCGTGCATGCCTTGTTCAGTTTTCTTCACATGGAGTCTAGTTAATGTGCACAAAACTGCTCTGGAAACCTGACCCTTAAAGTGGGGTGATTCTTTTCAAAACCTTTTCAGTACCCTGAGCCAAAGTGCTAATACAGTGTGCATATTCTGTATATCTAAATGTTTGAAAACTAATAAGGCTCATCTTCTAAAGCCTAATAAGACCTATGATTAATAATATCACTGCATTAGTGGTAGAAACTGTGAGACTCCTTCCAAATAATGTATATTCCAAATCCAAGTCTAATTTTGATATTCAGAATATAATTGATGCGTGTTTTAATGTTCTGTATGCAGTACCTAGGGGGACTGGGAAACAATTGGGCTGGATATTTGTTTTAATTAAAGACTTCAGAAAAAAAAATTTGGTGACAATTTATTTATGCCTTTTTTATTCCTGTAAGTTACTTTGATTTTAGAGCATCACAGATAGCTGCTCTGTACATGGCCTGTGTGGCAGTCTAAAGTGAAGTTGTTATTCCAGACAATAGCAAAAAGCAGTGTATCAGCAGTAAGAGAAGAAATTGGGCTTTGAATTAACAGAAACAGAGGTTAACATTAGGAAGAAAATAATACATCTTCAATACCCTTAAATAGGAGTTTTTTCTTCGAAATTCTCTAGAACATCTGAAAATTTTCTACACCTGTTGAGGATTCAGTAGGTACAATAATACATAAATGGCTGATAGCTTGAAGTATTTTCAGTAAAAAGACAGAAAAACTGGCTGACAGATCTACTCTACACCCCCCACTTGTTCTTGATAAATAGAGGATAACAAGTTACTGCTTTTAAATGTATCTTTTAAATAGCTGTCATTTTCTCTAAACTTCTTGTTGCCAGACAGAACAGAATGTTTGGGATGAGGAGGGGGGAAAGATAATATTGGAAAAAATCTGTCTGGTTTTACTGGTGAAATGAGCAAATTCAGGAAAAAAAAAAGATTAAGGAGCTGGAAGCTGCCTCTGCCCTGCCCTGGTTGACGGCATGAGTTTTGTGTTACATACTGTAAATTCGGAGTTGGCTATCATTGTTCTTTTGAAAGTCAAATGGCTTTAAATCAGAGTTTCAGCATATGTGGGGAGACATTTAAGCCTTTTTCTTTTCCTTCCTTTTTCCAACATAAACGTCAGTCATGCAGCCGTTTTCTGTTACAAATTTGAGAACACTTCAGAGAGGGACTGATTTCCCTCTGCGTTAAGGTAATCCTGTAAAGGTCACTGTCTAACCAATGTGAGCTTCCAAGATAAGGTACTAAAAGTGACTTTTTATTATGCAATTGGATATTTGAGAGCTTTCTTTGAAGTCTGCAGTTCCTTTTTCAGCTTTTCCCCAGTTTGCCAAAGCTGACCTAATAACACAGAGCTGGTAAATTGTGAGCTTGTGTTAATTACAGAAGCATTGGAACAAACCTCCTAAGCTGGTTGTCTTGTGGTCAGACATTAGCCTAAAATTTGAGAGAGAAGTTAATTGCTTTGGATGTTTAAGGTCCAGCTGTTTGACTGACAAGGGGACAGCTGCTTTTTATGTTTTCTAAGAGGCCAGTGGAGTTACCAGGCTTTGCTGGGATTTACATTCTCTCGTAGCACTTAAGACTGTAAGCCAATAAAGGTGTGGATTTGGCTTTTTTTACATTACTTCCTGAAATGAATAAGGATAAAGAACATAAATTATGTTGGTTTCTCATTTCATAAGTAAAAAGTAAGCTCATATTTCAGTTTCCTGTTGGTTCTTTTAACATAAATTGCCACAGAGACTATCAGCTGTGCTCAAGAGCAGTTTGTTATCCTTAACTGATAGCGTTAAGGGACAGTTTGGCTTATTTTGCTGCAAGAAGTCTTGCAAAGCTTTGTACTGTATTGAGGGGTTTTTTATATTTATTTTGTAACATGCATTTGTAACTTAGAAATTCTATTCTAAGGAGTTAAGTTTAAGAAAGGAAAATAGGCTACTGTTGCCAACCTTCAAAACAGACTGTTCTTTGCATTAGAAGAGTCAGATCTATGAGGTGATCCTTATGTTGCCTCTGCATATTTGCACTTTGTGTGAAAGGACTACTCCTAGAGGCAGGAAACCAGCTTGACCTCACTACTGGTCTTGCTGATAGACTCAGACAGAGCTCCATGAACACTTCCCATGGGAACAAGACAAGACCCTGCTTTACCTAGCTCCTCCCAAATACATTTCATGCAAACTACCAAGCAGACAGGGTGGTAATTAGAGCAGTTGCTCACTGTAAACATACTCTGCCTTGGACCAGCTGTAACTGAACTCTCTGCTCCTTTTCTGATCCCCTGAGCTACCCAGACATTCCTCCCTCCCTTCAGAGCTCATTCCTTAGCTGTAGAAGAGAAGCTCATTAAAGCTGTAAGAGTTTGAAGACGGAAATAAAAATTAACAATTAAGGACTCCCATAGAATTTCATCATTACTGCCATATAGTCATAGAATAAAGGCAAATAGGAATATTTAATGTCAGTTCCCTGGCTGAAAATTACTTGCTGTTTCCATTGTAATAATATTGAAGATTAAAAAGATTTTTGCCAGGGTTTTCTGATGTATCAGTTACTGGCCACCAATGCTATGTTATTTGTCTGTTTCAAAAGAACCAGGTGTTCAGACAGACAGGCCCACAAACATATGCATAAGTGAAACATACGTTCACTAGCTGCTATTAAGCTGTTAGATTAGATTACTGATCCAAACTGGTTTATATAGTTGGAGACTGTCAACAAAGGAAACAATCTCAGAAAAAAAACCCTCCAGTGCCTTTCAAGACTGCAACAGATTAACTCAGGGATCTTACTTTCATTTAACTGTATTTACCTCATTTGGATGAAGAGTTTTTCCAAATGTCTTTAGTAAGATAGTAGAGTGATAAAAGAGAGAAGACTGCTGGAAATGGGGATATCAGGTCCATCACCATGCTGCATAGCTTTAAACATGTTTCCAGAGCCATAAAACGCTCAAAATGGGAGCAAGGAGGACTAATGATTTTATCAGCCAAGAAACAAACCAAGCTGTTGAGACTCAATGTCCACGGAGTATAGCTGGATTTACTTGATTCCTTTGTGCTGACCTCTGATTTATTTGAGTAGCTGGTATTTTTTAATTTATATACTTTGGAGGCTTAGAAGGCAAGGATTTTTTAAGTGTATTTCTTTGTGTGTCATTTCCTATTTTAATTTACAGGTAATCAGCACTTTATCTATTGATCCACAGGGATGGTATGTCTTAACTTTTTGGCACATTGTACTATGTATTCTGTGTGTGGTTCCTGCCTCTCTATTAATTAGCTATTACTTAATGATGGAGGAAACAGAAACTTTCCTTAATAAATTGATTTTGACATCAATTCCCTGGTCAAAAAAACAGTTTGGAATATCTTTAAAGAGCTGTGGACAGCAAATTGCCTGCCACACTAACAGGAAAAGCTGCTGTAGATGACTTCACAACTCTGTGCAAGTATTTTGAAGATGAACAAGGTGTCTACCAACTTCTGTTGTATCCTACAGTCACTAAGTGCACATTCAATTCAATGTTGTTTTCAGAGTATGTATGCAAAAATTTATTTTCTTTCAGAGCACATGGAACTGTAAATATTCATGCTAAGTGGGCTTTCAAGTGGATAAAGATGTTCAAGATGAAACTCCTCATTGGCTTTGCTATTGATTCTGCTGAAATGTTGTAAAAACTTTGGGTTAGTTGTAAATGAAAATTTCCTTCCTGCATGTTTCTTGATCTGAGTGAGCAAACCTGTTTTTTTTTTTTTTTTCAGTCAGTGCTCCAGGAAAAAAAAAAAAGTAGAAAAGAAAAGGAAATGCTTTGAGCTACCATTAATGTTTAAATATCTTTCCAAATGAATCTCAGTTACTGAGAGGCCCCGTTTGTCTTCAATGGTGGTAATTTGAGTGGTGGTTGAGTCTGTCATTAATAAACTATATAAATAATTTTGTAGGTACTGAATTGAAATTCATTCAGTGGTGGCATCACAATCTTATTGTAAGAAATGTATTCGAATGCTACAAGAAAGAACAAGTTTTTGGTTTAGTTTTTGAATGGAGATATAGTAATTGAAGTGATATAAAAATATTTTTGAACAGATTTAAAAGATTGCATGTACCAAAATAGCGGCATTGACTAGTACTGATGTTCTCATTGAATGCAGTCCCACAGATTTACACATTTCTATTTAAGACATGACAGGTATGTATTTTAAGAAATTACACATTATCTACAAAAGCTAATTTTTAAGACCAACATAATTTTTAATTATCTTCTATAATCCTCTCTAGAACACATCATGTTTTATTTTTAAGTTTTTCCCAAACCTTTTAGTGTTTTTGTAGAATACTGTATTCTGAGTTCTGGATCTGGTTTCATAAATTCATTTGGTAACATCTTTTCTCTATAAAACTGGTACTTGAATAGTAGTTTTATATTGGTTCTCATTTTAACTTCTGTTTGTGTGCTTAAGTTCCATTTGCCTTTAAAGTGTGGCTGTGGTATTTAACCTTAACTACTGACAACACATGAACAGAAGAAAGCAGATTTTGGTTCAAAATTTAATAGCAATTTTGACAGATTGTTCCACAAACAATCAATGAATGTCATCACTTGATCACAGCTGGCTAAAAATGTTAGCTCTGGAATTAAAGAAAGAATGTTCTTTAATGTCTCTAAACAAGTTAGGCATACTTTTTTCATCTCAGATGTTCTAAGTACAAAGCCAACATATATAGTACAAATGCAGCCATTTCAGATTGACTGATGTTTACAAGCAATAGTTTCATCACTCTTTGAAGGGCATTCCTACCCAGCTAATAAGATGGATTGTCCTGTTTTTCAGCCAACTTCAAAGGTGCTGGATGAGATGCCAAAGTTTCTGATGAAAATATTTCAGTTCTGATGAAAAACTTTTAAAATGTTGGATTTGTTTTTTCTGTTCTAATTTTAACTTAAGCTCAAAGCTGTCCAACTATTTCATTCTAAAAGTCAGCATTTATCTACTTTCTCATGAAGATCATCTTCCATTCATGACAAAAAGATTTCTTTCAAAAATGAGTGAAATGGCTTGTGAGTTGAAAGAGGAAGGATGAAAGTGCTATTATTGATCAGAATCAGTATATCTGTTCTACCAAGCTTATTTTATACTTTGACAGTTACCTTTGATTATTTTTCATAAGCAAAGGTTAAAAAATAAAGTTAGATAGTTAAAAAAATGTTTTAGGTTTTCATGGTTTGATTTTTTTTCCTGTAGAGTGTCTTATTCTAGTGCCTCCTGAGATCCATTTAATTTTCATGGCACCGCAGCTTTCTCACTGATCTAAATGAATGTTGACATTTGAAGTTTGTTGATTTACAAAATGTCAGATAATTATAGGGAGAAAATGAATTACATCCTACTTTCTCCAAATGAGTGTTAGTGTCTTATACTAACCTGGGATTATGAAAAAGTTAGTTATAACTGGCATGTTACAAAACAGTGTTTTATTATGATCCTCTGAGTCTTTCTGTAGTCTGACAGGGCAAGCTACAGTTTTGTATAATTTTCCTTTTACTTTTGATGTATGAGTACAGCTGCTGGTAATTTTTTCAGGAAACTTTCTCATAACACCTCAAAATATCCAGTAATGGAGGAGGTTGTGGTAGTAGTTCTGAAGAGAATTGTCAAAAACGGTGAAATTAATACTGCTGCAATAATAGACTTAAAACTATACAAAAGTGAAAGAGAGTGCTTTTATCTTCCTCTTTGTGTTCACAACATGGTAAAAATACTATTTCTAGGGATGACATCCCTTTCAATTGTTTTTTTACTAACTTTTTGTTCTGGTCTCTTGAGCCCTTTACTGAACTTGAGTCTGTGGATGCAATACCTAATTCAGTAATACTGCTTCTTTTCCACTGTGTTTTGCTTGGCTGACCACTCTGTGTTTGACATTCTGTAGGATTATTTTCAATCTCATTCACTAACAATATTGATGTCATTCTTTATTTTAAAAAGTTTTATGTATCTCTGTGACCACACAGTATGCAGCTGGAAAGCTGAAGATCTGCCATAGTGATCACCTGTCTTAGAAGGGTGCAGTAGGCTCTAAACATTCATTTCAAAATTTCCTACTGTTCCAAAGATAACATTCCAAACTGTGGCAGGAATGTAAGTAGGAGCTGTGATGATACTGTCCTTCTGATCATTCAGACAGCTTGAAGTATTATTTCTGAGGTGGAGGGAGGGGAAATTCCTCATTTATATGTAGTCATATGAACTATGAATCCAAATCGTTGTCTTTGAAATGTCAGCATTATTCTTTTGAAATGGAAAAAATAGCATGGGCATAAGGTTAGAAATGTTATCTAGGAGACCTGGAAATTCACTCTGCCATTTGCCTTTTGGTAACTTTTCTCTATGCCTTGTATTTTCCTATCAGTCTTATCTTTTGCAGGCTTTTTGTGTCATTTTTTAACCTGAGCAGTCTAGTAAAGTAGCCCCAGTTTCATCTGAGGGCTTCAAGCATTGCTGAACTATGAACAATAATTTAAATTAAACTGAGTTGGTTAGGCAAAAATATTTTTAGGTGGATTTTTTTAGAATAATACAATTGGGGAGCTGGCTTCAGACCATCCTTTCCCACGTTCATCCTGGAAAGAAAAAGAGCCATTTCCTCCTTAAAACCTTCATCTCTAAAGTGTCTAAGCTATTTATCACAACTTTTTAAGTAGACAGAGCTCCAGCTGCACTCATCCTGGCTGCCAAAATCTCCAGCTACAAACCTGACAATTTCCACAGCTATTCATAAGTTAGAATTTTTCAGTCTGTAACCTTTTGAAAATTTGTGGCAGCATGAAATTCAATTAGTTACCTATCTAAATGAATAACAGAAGGGATCTTAAAGTGCTTGTATTATTCATTTTCACATAAATTTCATAATATGCTCTTTTCTTAGTATACTCGAGGTTGGGATGGCTGGAAACATCTTTTTTTCGCTGTAGAACCGTGTTTGAGTTTTAGTATTTTACATAGATATTCCATACGAAGGGACTGTCTATCACTCACTTCACTTCTCCTGAGATGCTGATGAGTTGCAGGTATCATGATGACAGCTGTTATGTGCTGACAACAAATGGCAAAGTTAAAGATACTTCTAAAGAGTAAAAATATTGTGACTTTTTTTTTCTGTTTCATTTATTAAGCATCAGAAAAGAGATGTAATTTTTGATGGTTCTTTTTTTTTGATTGGTGCCTAAAACACTGTACAGACATAAAGTCTTCGAATTTCCAAAACCAAAACATTTTCAGATAATGAAACCTTAAGTTAAGCAGAATGCTTGAATCTTGTCAAATGCCAGTTTATTTACCCAGCTGCTCCTGGTGGGAAACTTATGGTGGCATAGCGGCAAAGTGGCTTTTCACCAGCTCGATTTAAATGCTGTACTGCAGGATCAAGCAAAACCAGAATGTTTTCATTCACCTCATTCTGGAAAATTTGATGGGATGTTGGATAACAACAGAGTACAGGTACTTCACTATTGAATGTTTTTGAGGAGCCTAAGATGTCATTACTGAATAAACAGATGATAGAATTAGGTACTGAGGGCTTTAGGAAAGCTTCACTGTTGCTCACAGTGTGATTTTAGTCTCTCAGCTTTTATTTTTGGAATTACTCCTTAGAGAACTTCAAAAAATACCTCAGTGATAAAAATGTTAATGCAAAATTTATTTTCCATTTATATAAAAGAATAGATGAAAACAACTCCTTTTTTAAAATTTCAGGCACGTTAAGAAAAATTAGGTGTTTCAAAATTGTCAGCCAAACTACGTTTTCTAAATTAAAGGAAAGTGAAAGAAAATTAAGCATAAACATATCATACAATTTTGAAATACAATTTTGCATTTCAGATGAACACAGAGAACTAAGAAAAGTTATTAATTTTCTCATTGAATTAAGGGAGGATGGGGGCTAATATGATACACAATTGTTTATAGGTGATGCTTAAGATATTGATTAAAAGTTCCAGTTGACAAATGTTGTAGACAAATTACTGTGGTGGTTCCTTTGACATTTAAAACAGCTTAGTTCTTCCAATATATGTACAGATAATAATTACTTTTTTCCTATATTTGTATTCCTTTCCTTACAGTGTTTTACTTAGTAGTCCATTGTACCTGTTCATTACTTTGAAAAATTTTAGCGTTCCAGAAAATGAATACACTTGCATGCTATGAACAGAAAACATTTCAATGTTTTACCACTTCATAGAAAATCCAAATAATGAGAATGTGGTGAAATGGAAAACATACACTGTAGTGCACCTTAATCATTAAATAGAAAAAAAATTGTAAAATAGTTCAGAATGATTGTAGTAAAGAATATTCTTTCCTATTTCATTCTTCACTCAAGAAGTGTGATCTCTAGAAGGTCTGGCAATTGACTTCGTGCTGAACCTGTAATCTAATGAGAAAACTAACAAAAATGTTTTCATATGAATAAAAGGCTAATTTTATTCTAGTTAAACTAACAAATGCTTCTGTATTTCTGAGATTTGTTTATTGTGTTTGTCTCTTTCCTTCATCTTCCATAATTCTGTATAGCCAGTTATTCTTTGTCCACTTGATAGTGCTTATGTATTTGCTGCTAGTATAGCTAATAACCTTAAGAGCATGTCCCTGAAATTTACTAGAGTGATTGAAGATCCATCTTTTAGCTTAGAGATAAAATACAAAAGAAAATGTCTTCCTATAATTAAGCATGAAAATCCTATTGAATTTTGTAACTTTCCTTGAATAGCAAGTTTCTCCTCTTCGTGAATAGTAGATTCAGTTTTGAATAGAGGATTAAGACTACTTTCGGAGTATGTAACCAAACAACTGGTAATCCTTAATGTCATCTTAGTTCTATAATAGGCAGTTTCTAATCAGAGCATTTTGATGTCAGCTCAGTGTCTTCTGAATTAGATTTGCCATCATTTGATAAAAAGTAACATCTTTAATCAGAAAAAAATAATAGAATTTAATGCAAGCAGTCATCTTGGGTAATGACATCAAAGAAAAGAATACTATTTTTATGAAATCAAGGATGAAGGCCCAACACAACAGTCTGATTTGCAACAGTAAGATGACAGTGTGCCCATTCTAAGCCAAGGGAAAAAAGTGAAATACGATTGACTCTTGATGGATTTCACTATTGCAGTTATTCCTAGTAGCTATGATCATTACAAGAAATGGTTTTATTTTTACTGTATGAACTCTAACTAAGGCATTAAGTTGGTCTCAATACATTGCTTCCCATTTTTTCCTAGTTGTTGAAAAATGTGAGGAGAGTGATACTGAGAAATACAAACAAGATGGTTGGTAGAAATGAATCTTTGTTTCGCATGCTGTAGTCCTAAAAATCTACTTTCATTCTTACTGATCCAGTGGTTGTCTGTGCAGGATATTGGAATATAGCTATGAGTCACATTGTTCATGCAGTGGTCTTCCGTATCTTGTAATTTGATTCAGTTTTCTTAGATTTGTTTCACATTGAGTAACTTGTTAGGCAGATTTCTTGTTCTAAAACAATTTTTGAGTCATTTTATGCTCTGGCAGAATGAGTCATAAAAGTACAAGAAACTGGTTTATGTAGAGATTGTAGGGCTTATTGAAGGGCTTATATAGAGAGACAGGCTTTGTTAAAATTTAGAAACTACCTATGGTAGAATTTGCACTTAACTGTGCTCCTTTCTCATGCTATTTCAGTGATGTTCACAATACTCTTAATGTAATGAAGTCAGACTTCTCATTTAGTATACATTGGCCTGTTTCTCACTCTTTCTGTCCATAATAGTATCCTCTCTATGCCCCTGAAACCCTTTATGTTGCATATTGGTTAAGATCACTACACACCTGACATGGTGCAATTGGTTGTGCATTTTGCTCTGTAGTTCTTTGCATTGTTTTCTTTTCATGGCAGACTCAGGTTAAAATAGCGCTAATCTTCCCAGTAGCACTTGCTGATTCTCAATATTTTGTTACAAAAATTGGAGAAACTCAACCTGTGTCTTGTTCACAGGGAAGCCAAGAAAGTTAAAGCCAATATGGATATCTCCAAAGGGCAGATGCAGTAGGAGTCACAGTGCAGATACTGAGCATGACAATGAAGTTACCTAAGAATAAAAGACATTTTATTACTGACTGACACAGGCCAAAGTCAAATTATTGCCTTGATTGAAGGGGATACTCGCATAGAGGTGGTAAAGAAACCCAGAAGAAATGCTGCAGATCTCATCATAATAAATTTTGCCATATGATTTGAAATTCGGGGTTCCAGTTGAATAAGTTTACAGTATTGAATTTCCCATCAGTTTCTGACTGAAATAGTTTCAGACAACCTCCACTGTTTATTGAGTAGAAGGGTCATAAATTTTAACAGATCTGTTAAATAAATGATGCAACTGCAATGTGCAGTGTAGAAATACGTTTATAAATGAATCTTTATAAGTGAATGTGGCTGTGTTTTAGATACCATGACATTGTTTTGAATGCAGAAAGCTTCATCACTACAACCTTGTGACTAGTGATAATATGCAAGGTATGAATTCTGAAGCCTAGAAAACATGAAGAACATCAGTTTCACCTATGTGTATTGAAACACTGGTTCCACTTGAATTAGTGCCTCAGTTCCCACAGATTTTATTTTCTTCCATTGCTTGGATTCTCACTATTGTTTTAGGGTCTGGAACACCAGCTACTTGCCTGAGTACTCTTGTCATGTTAGATTTGACCTAAAGAAGTAAGGTAAAATTCTAAGAAAATTAATACCATAATACCGAGAAGAGAAACCTGGGCCAATGTATCTTTTGGGCAGCACTTGGAGAAGAAACTAGATAGTAGGACTTTTTTGCCAGCTCCTGGACTCATGTGGACTGATGGGACATTCAGCTTCATATTTGAAAGCAAGATGAAAATCTCTTAGCAGTCTCTCTCTAATGTATCATCTGGGGATATTAGGTGAAAGTCATCCTAAGTGTATTTGTCATCCTTCCTAAAAGCTTAAAGGACTGAAAAAACTCGGAGTCCATTTCTTTGCAATGCACAGTAAAATGAGATGGGGTTACAGAAATGTTCTCGATTTTCTTATAATATATATGTTATGTAATATATATCATCTGAACTTCATGCTGTTTTGCTTGTCATCATATTTTAATGCATTTGTTCAGGAATGTTTCTCTAAGTTTGCATTCCTTTATGGAGTTCTCTCTTCCTTAGAAAGCTTTGTATGTCTGGCTGTGAATCTCTTACGTGGAAGCCGTTTCTGGTTTGAGAAATTGTTGTATCAGTGAATTCAGGTTGTATTAGGAACATGGTACATTTTTCCGAATTGTAGCCGCCTAAAGATTAGGTGTCAAACCTAAGCTTATTGTCTGAACTCTGTTTCTAATCAATGGAGAATGTTAGGTACCTCCAAAAGAAGACATAACTTGCCCATCTCAGAAAATTGTCTTGGTTGTTTTCCTTGCTCTTTACTATGACAGCGTCTGGATGTCACATCTGAGTTTACTCTGACTCCAAGCTGCAGTGTCAATCACCTCGTAGTGTGGGAAGAATGGCCCTGGAACTAGCACACATGAGCACACGCATGCAAGCACACAAAAACTGCTTCATACAATCTTGTTTACTTAACCCAGTTTTGTAGTAACAATATTTATATATGTGATTACTGAGTCCATAGTAACAAATTCTGTTGGTTGGCAAAGGAAAAGCAATGATCTTTCTCCATCAAAGAGGAGGAGAAGGAATACAAGGGACAGCAAAGACTGTCATTCAAGTTGCAGAGTTAATCAGACACAGCATCCTTAATCAGGGAGAGAATAATGAAACAATCCTTCTTTTTCAGTGCTTCCTTTCTTCTTGTGTGTGGTCCTGTTTGGGTTGTGACTATCTAATACCTCTTGTTAAGGCCTTTGTGTTCTGGATGTGCGTGGTATAGTTCATCAGCGTTTGATATGTGCTCTTTTTGTTCTCTTTCCTAGGTGTTAAATCCTAGGGATAGGAATTTGCCAGTTGCTGTTTGTGTGTTAATCTTTCAGGCCTCTGATACCATTCTGTGCTTGCAGTTTCAAGGCATATGCATATGCTGTGATCCTGTGCATGTGTTCTTGGAGGCTTCTGCTACTGAGAAACCTTGTTAGAATTTTACTCTGAAAAGACATTAAATAGGGTGTTAGAGGTAGAATTAGTTGATATTATTAACTAAATTAGCTAAATGTCTTTTTATCTTAGGAAATTCTACGTGTTTAATTAATGTTGTAACAGTAGAGCTCTTTAAGAGAAATTATAAGACTAGGAAGGCTTGTTTCCAGTCTGTTTTCTGAGTTTTTTTGCGGGATTATATGCTGATATCAGCTACAAATTTTTCAATGGATAATGTTCTAGCTAAGATGTTCCCTGTCAACCTCAGCTTCATCAGTTCTTCTGTCTTTACATTTGTAGTTTCTGTGCCAGATCTGCATAAGGTGGCATGACTTATGTGAAAAGTAGTACTTCTCTTGATATGTGAAAAATGGAACCTCAGCTAGTGCTTCTATAAAAAGAGGTAAAATTTGTGCCAAGAAATACTTTTCTAAAACCTGTATGACTTTGATGCTATAGGTGAGTCGTGCTTGCATAGCATGTGCTTCACAACAGGCATACAGAGATCATGATGTATGTTAGAAAAGCAATGACCGTTTTGGTACTGCTATTTTCAGTAAGACAGCTTCAGTGCATCCGTATTGTTCACCTAACTTGCGTGTTTACAAGTGAATGAAATGGGCTTAAGCACTGCTAAGCGTGTGAAAGGGGCTTAAGCATTGCTAAGCACTCATTTTTATTGGTAGGGTACTCTGGCATGGTTTTAATCTGTTCCAACCTAGCAATCTCCTGGACAGTTCTCAAAAGTGGCTTCAGTCAGCAGTATATGCTGGGAGCTGTTCCCAATAGGCACATTAGATGCTGCTGTAGTATTTTGAGGATGAAAATAATTCTCGCAAGTGAATAAAAACTGCCTTGATGCCAGCAGAGATTAGTCACGAACCCATTTTATTTACCGTTTTCCTTCTCTAGACCAGTGTAAATCATGTAATACAAGTTCTGTTGAAATTTAGAACTATTTAGGTCATATGGAAAATTTGAGAGTGAACATACAGTGTTAGGATCCCTTATCCTTGTAGTATCCATTTGGGTCCTATTGGAGTTCCCAAACTATTGCCAGAGACACATCTTCCACGTCTCCTTGGAGAGTTCATCCATTCCTCATCCCTGAAATCTGGTTCCTATTCAAGAACCTGAAAGATATTGCAGTATCTGATGTTTTGTAAAACTTGACTCAAACCATGGCTGAAAACAAGCTCAAGGAAATGTAAAAATATCAGAAAATTCAAATAAAAAAGCATAGAGGATTTTAGAAGAGAGTAGGAAGCTATACACACACTTCAAGATGTGCTAAAAATGTCATAATTGTAGGAAAATGTTCTTAATCTGATAGAAAAAAATATCAATGCTATAGAAAGAAACAATGCATGTCATGGATACCAGTACGTGGATATGTCTGATTGTTGTAATGCAGAGAATAAAGTTTCACATCCTCTGCAATTTGGCAGAATGAAGAATGCTACTGAGCTATATAAGCATAGCTGAAGAGTGAAGTTGCAGAAAATCTAACAGATCAGGCAGCACACAAACTGTGGCAAGTCAGGCAGCCTGAAACGATTAGTCTAAAATCTGTAAGGATGGGCAGTTTTTGAGAGGTGAAGAGCAAATTTGTGTCCTTGCATGGTCACAAAGCAAAAAACTATCTGCCTTACTATGAACTTTGTAAGAACTGTCTTGGTGGAGAGCTCAGAAAAAAACATCGCTGAAGATAGGCAGTATGGTTTTTGTTACAAAGACTTGGTTTCAATGCAAAAGCTGGAATGGGAACTTTTTACGATTGCCATTTCTAATTTTTGGAAGTCAGGGAAGCAGTTATCTTCCCCATTAAATTACACATTGCTAATCAGTGCCTTAGGGGTATTCAGAGTTAAAAGAAGAGGTAAACAAGAGAAAGAAAAGTAGAAACAATAATACCAAACCAAAATGAACAGCTAACTGTGAAGTTAAACAGGAGAGAATTAAGAGTAGACAAAATGCAATGAGGTAATCCCTTCCATTAATATCAAAGTGTCAGACTTGTTCAGCTTCTGGTATCAATGGGTTATGGAAGGTTGGAATGCGAAACCAAGTGTGTTCTCATAATTTAGAGAGTATTTCTGAAGTGACAACAAGGGAAATTAACAAAAGATGTGCTTCAAGATTTAACAGCACATCTTGCTTTTGAGTTGCTTCTAATCCAAATCTTGTCCCTGTTGTTAACAGCAAAACCTTTTCAGCACCTGTCTTCTGCCCTCAGTGTCACACAACAACTTCATCGCTAGTATTATGTTAACATACATTTATGAATTCTAAATACACCATGGTTGTTCAAGTGGTCAGTCTTTGAGTAGGGGCTAATGAAATAGTAAAACAGAAACATGCAAACTGCCATAGCTGTGATGCTTCATTAAGGTTCCTGAAATGAGAACGTTCATGAGAACTTGACTTTGAAGTCCTTATCCATAAAGCTGTTTTTCAGAAGTACTGCCAGGATGAACTGATGCAATCAGACAAGCTCTTTTAGGACATAATGAACTATATAGTATCTCTCTTGCAGTTCTATCAGCTTCCAAAGGAGTTAACGGGGGGTTACGTAAACAGAATGCAGACACAGGCTGGCGTATATTTGCCTTCCTTATCAGGCTGGTCATGTGCACTACTACTTACAGTCATCAAAACAAACGAACAACAGTTGCAGTAGAAGAAGAACATAGAAGGACGATTAGTTTTATATCAGAGTATTGGATGCAAATCAAACAAAGTAGGGAAATGCGCTTAAGGACACAATAACTGCTGTAGCTGAGGCACTTTTATTATAAACATCTCTTTACAGACTCACATGACTTTCTGAAAAAATCTTTCAGGTGAAATCTATCATGTTTATTATCAGCAAATAGGTGATTTTTTTTTTCAAATTTATGAGAACTGATTTAGTACATGATTATGAACTTTAAAAGGACATTTCATCAGATGAAGCCTTTTCATATTATTTCTAAATTCGAACTGTGAGGATAAATGGCTAATCTGAGAATTTATAATTTTTTTGAAACATTGCCCTTAGCATGTCAAGGATAGGCTTTCATACAGTGAAGTATTTTCACTCATATGCACTGGCAGATTATAGTAAGAGTTAGGACAGAGCAAGTAAGGATGTTGGTCTTTTGTCTCTGAGACTGCATATTAGGAATCTAGAAGAAGAAAACCAACCAGCTGGATAGAGAGGATAACTGGTAACATTTGTTTGCAATACAGTTAAGTCTAAAATCCATTGGAAGAAAACCCACAGTGATTTATTTTAATCCCCCAGCAGGAGAGAAAATCATGTAGAAAGGCAGGAAATCTTGCCTGAAAATTTGAAATCCAACAGATAAGTTCCTCCTCAAAGTAATAAATATGTTAAAAGTAAGTTAACTGACCAAAAAAAAAATCTTTGAAGTTTTAAACTATGCTTCTGCTTTTCCTCTCTGTTCCCCTTCAAACTTGTATTTGAACTTTTTTGGTTTACAGGGAGATTGTAAATGCTGTCTCTAAAGACACAACCAGAGGCTGGAGCTTTAAGCTAAGATGATATTTTCCATATATTGTCATTCACAATTTTGGGAACAAGAAAAATACCATTTTCAAAGTGTACATTTGATGTCATGTATGTAATTCCTTTGCTATCCAGTGGATTGTATAGTGTTAATTTACTGGCAAGTGATCACTCAAAATCATAATGCACAAAGAAGGACAGACTCTTTCTTACTCTCTGCTGCCTGTGCTGGAATTAAGCACTTGAAAAACTTTGGAAACCCAGAAGAGCACTTTTAAAACTTTATTCAGTAAGATGAACCAGTAAGTCTTACAGATGTAGGCATCACTCCGAGCAGAAAGATACTCTAAATATACCACTCGCTGATGTTCCCTGTTCTGAAAAGCTCTCATACTTTATTTTCCACTAATATTTTTAAATGATGCAGTAGTTACTGCTCTTCAATCATATCCCTGCATTCAGTTGCACAAGAACCTCATTCATTGGATGGGTGAGAAAAGCTTTGTTATTTAGACTGTGAAATGATGGTAATTAAGTGACAAGGATACAGGAGAAAATTTATGTTTTTATCTCTACCTTCTACCTTCTTTGTAGAACAAATAATTAAAATGCAGAGTCTAATTGTAAAAAACTGGAAAAAACTAAAGCTTTCTGCACACCAAATAGGAATACACTGAAATATCAATAACTCATTCTATATAGCTGAGATTTTAGCCACTACTTATAGAGCATTAAAATGAAACACTCCAGGCAGTTTGTACTCTGTTTTGCAGTCAAAAGACAGCATTAATAGTCTGGGAGTCAACTATACAACTTGAAATATATTTCATTAATAAAAAATGCAATGCTTTATCTGCAACAAGAAAAGAAAATCAACAACAAACACTGAAAAAAAAAGCAAACGGAATGGGAAGAGTTAGGTCTAAAACACGTATTTGAAGCCCAAGAAGCTGGTTCTGTTCAACTAACTTGGTTATGTGTTTTTTTTTTTCTATGAGGGCTACTCCATCTGCACAGGGCAAGTAATTTCCTTTACATTGCCATCTCCACTAAAAAGCTTTTGTCTTTTGTCTTTTTTTTTTATTGTGTTTTGTAACTGTGTTATAAATTGACACTGACTCATTTTTGATGGTAAAGGAGACATTGCAGTGGACAAGATTCTTCATCAGATAAAGTGTAAACCAAGAAGAAACCCTCTCCAAAAGAGGTTCTTTACCTCATACAATTCATAGGTTTCATGTAGAAATTACTCTATAAAGCTTTGTGGCCTATGTTGAATCTGGAACCAGACCTAAGAATCTTAAGTCCCCACTGACTCTAGAAACTCTGAACTTCATTTAATATAAATCATGGACAGTTTAGCACCTGGTGATATGTTTATCTTTTCTGCCTCACATTGAGTTTGATCTCATAACCTGGAAGTAAAGACCCTGTTTTCAAATGCCTGTATTCTTAACTGTTAAAAGACTTGGTATGAAATTGGGTATTTTGCTTTGATTTTTATATTATGCATAGAAAACCTTTATAGGGATGCTATAGTTTCCAAATAAACCCTAGGGAGTCTAAGAATAATCAAGTTTAAATTGCTTTTAACTTGAAATACCAGTAATAGCACAAATACAGATATAACAGAGGTTTTAATAGTAACTAGAAACAGTGGTGATCACAAGTGGTGTGACCTGAATGTTTTCATACGAATGTATTTAAATTCACTATATTTTGTAAAACCGCTGTGCCAAGAAATTTAAAAAAATCTACTAGAGAACAATCCAACTTTTGCAGCTCTTGAATACTGATTATATTTAAGAAAACTGTGGCAAATGGGATTCTGTATCAAATCTGCACCTGCACATCTGTATTGTATGATACTTTTAACAGCTTTGGTTTAAGTACAGAAATCTGGTTTCATTCTTATTTCACACTAAGGCATGGTTGTGTCTTGGAAGTGAGAAATATTTGGGTGAGATTAATAAAGTTGTCACTAACTAGAAACAAATCATGAGAAAATGGGAACATACCATAGTAAGAATGGTCTTGCCACTAGCTTAATTTGGTCTGAGGCAGTTAAATTAAAACGTGCCTTTCTTTATGAGGCAGTTTTGCCTGGATAAATTTGGTTAGTTTAGAATGAAATGTGTAGAGGTTTAAATACATTGATCTTTGTTTTGAAATGAATTTACGTCTGCTTCCAATAACAGATTCAGGTATCTTGTGCTTTCTTGTTAAAAACAAAGTAGAGTGTATGAGAATAATAAAACAAGTTAGTTATATCTGGTAATTTTCCCTTAGAAAATGTTGGTTTTATACAACGGAAATGTTTCTCAAGACTGTCAAGTCTGTCAAAATTGTCAGTGGAAGTCATGCAATCAGTAGTAACAGCTAAAATCCAGAAGTTCCATTTTGCAAAAAACCTGGAGGTTTAGACATCTGGATCCATTTCAGATCTGATAGCATTCAAATGGGTTTAAGGGAAAAACAGCATAATTTTGAGAGGCAGGTTTACATTAATTGTGGTACCTAGTAGCAACTATTGTCTCACAGAATCAAAGAATGGTCGGGGTTGGAAGTGACCTCTGGACATCACCCAGTCCAGTCTCCTTACTAAAGCAGGTTCATGTGCAACAGTTGCACAAGAGCCCGTTGAGGCAGGTTTTGATTATCTTCAGAGGATGAGATTCCTTAGCATCTCTGAGCAGGCTGTTCCAGTGCTCGGTCACCCTCACAGGAAAGAAGTTTTTCCTCATGTTCAGGTGGAATTCACTTTGCTCCACTTTGTGCTTGTTGCCACTTGTCCTGTCACTGGACAGTCATTTAGAAAAGATTGGCTCCATCCTCTTGACACTTGCTCCCTAGGTGTTTATAATAAAGTTGACAATGTCCCCTTCTCAACCTTTTCTTTTTCATGGTAAACAGATGCAAGTCTCTCACCTTTTACTCATGAGAGGTTCTGGTCCTCTCATTATCTTTGTGGCCCTCTGCTGGAGTCTCTCCAGTAGTTCACTGTCTGTCTTGAGCTGGGGAGCCCAGAACTGGACTCAGTACTCCAGATGGGGCCTCACTAGAGCAGAGTAGAGGGGGTGGATAACCTCTCTTCATGTGCTGGCCACACTCTTCTTAATGCACCTCAGGATACCATTGGCCTTCCTAACCACCAGGGCATCATCAGCTTGTCCACCAGGACTTCCAGCTCCTTCTTCTCAGAGCTGCTTTCTAGCAGGTCAACCCCTAGCCTGTACTGATGCAGCATGTTTTTCCTCCTGAGTTGCAGAACCCTGCACTTGCCTTTGTTGAACTCCATTAGATTCCTCTCTGTTTAACTTTCCAGCCTGTCCAGGTCTTGCTGAATGGAGGTGCGGCCTTCCAGTGTATCAGCCACTTGTCCCAGTTTTGTGTCATGTCATCAGCAAACTTGCTGAAGGTACTCTCTCTCCCCTTATCCTGGCCACTGATGAATAAGTTGGACAACGCTGGGCCCAGTACTGACCCCTGGGGAACGCTGCTGGCCACAGGCCTCCAACGAGACTGCACCACTGATCACAACCCTTTGAGCTCTGCCATCCAGCCACTTCCCAGTCCATCTCTCTGACCGCTTATCTAACCCACACTTCCTAAGTTGATCTGTGAGGGTGTTGTGGGAGACGGTGTTAAAAGCCTTGTTGAAGAAGAGGTAGACAACATCCACTGCTCTCCCCTCATCTCTCTAGCCAGTCATGCCATCGTAGAAGGCTATCAGATTGGCCCAGCATGATTTTCTCTTAATGAATCCATGTTGACCACTCCTGATAAACTTCTTTTCTTCCAGATGCTTGGAGATGATATCCAGGATGAGCTATTCCATCATCCTGAGGATGGAGGAGAGGCTGTTTCACTTGTCATACTCAGTCTCTGTCCTCTTCCATCTCCTTCTAAGTTTTTGGAGGCTTAAAATTCCTTTATTTACCCAACTGTAAAAATTTAATTTATGGTTTTATGTCCTGTAATGGTAAATAAAACCAGCCTTCATCTGAAAAAAAACAGGTAGGTTGGTTGCCATGTTATAATGGTCACCAAAATAATTATTAACGTTTTCCTCTTTTGCCTCTTGGGCAAACCATTTCCTATTCCAAGATTCAGTGTTTTCTCTCTTTTCCTTTATGGGCTGCAGAAATGCACTTATATTTCAGGCTCCAGCTTCATATCACTGTCCAGATCCTCATTCTTATAATTTGGAAAAAAAACAACAAAAGAAGTTGTCTCACACATTTTTCTAATGAAATGCAAAATTTTACTTATTTTATTTACACATATTTTAATTCTATAATTCTGTTGTAAGAAAAGTTCCTACTCGTATCTGACCCGAAGAAGAAGTTCTAATTTTTCTTTTTTTTCATTCCTCCTCATTCCTGAAAATTTGGAGCTATAAATGTGATAACCATATGAAAATTTCATAGCCCAGTGGATTATGTATTTTTAATAGAATTTTCTTACCAGAAGCTTTACCATTCAGTGATTATCACTTTCCATAATGTAACTCTCAGAACTGCGGCACTGTGGCTGTGTTCCAATTTATAAAATTGAAGTGGCTACAGTTCACTAATTTTTCTATGTAGAAAATAAAATTGTTAGATGTAGATGTGATAAATATTGCTAAGTATAACATGTATAAACCAAACAGTAATTGTTTTATGGTAGTTATTAAAATGCTCTTTAAGCCTATGCTCAGAATCAAAGTTATAATGATTACTATTTTCAAATTTTCTAAAATTTACCCTTCTTAATTTAAAAAAGTCTCAACTTACTGATCGAGTACCAGAAGTTTGGTGAAAATATTCTTAAAATAATAATATATGATAATATAAACATCAATTACTGTTTATAATGTGAAATTAATTATATTGGGAAAGTTGGAGTATTGCAAATGCCACAGAAACAATTTTTTCTTCAGAGTTTAAAATCAGCATTCTTCTAAGGAATAATTACAGGATTTTTTAAAATAGCTTTTCTTTTAAAGTATTCATATTATCCATATTTGTTGGTGTATTTCTTTCTTGCATATTATGTTATTTTCCCACAAGAAATTTATTATTTCCTCCGACAGTATTTAGAAGTTTTTGAGTAACAGTCATCATCTAACACATCTCCTGCAGATTCTTATAGCTATGGCTTGAATTAATTTCAAAGTTGTGCATGGTATTTTTCCTGTGTTTTATTGCACAGTTATCTTAGTATGTGAATAATACTGTGGAACTTCATTAGAAGAGTATGAATTGGGAGCAGTTGAAACATGAGGTTCCTTCTGACATCATTCATAGACATTCATGAACTCTTAGAAACAATAAGAGAGGCAAAATAGGGAAGAAGAGCAGCTGGTAAATATCTGTGAGACATTTAGCTTCGTTATCCCTTGTGGGTCTTGTCCCGCTGAGCATTCCTAAGGCATGCTCTCAGCAGGCCATCCACTCACTGCAGTGGGGCCAAAACAGTACTGGTAGGATAATATTCCCTATATCCTCTATTTCCCCTTGATAAATATTTCCCACATCTTTCTGCAGGTCCTTGTATGGTGAAGACAGTGTTGGTGTCCTGGAGATGATAGCACACACTATAAAGAACTAACATTTTAAGATCTCTTAGAGAAGTTACAATCCCAGGTGAACTTTGCCTCTGTGCAGATTTGAGTGATTTGGCATAGGGTGCTTTTTATAGGTTGTGAATGTATATACGTTATTAATTGTACTAAAAAGGCTCATTTTAATAACTGACCACTTTTAGGAATGTCTCACTAATGTTTCAGGGATTTTGGCATGGTTCTCTGTCAGGACCTTCATTACAAACTTCAGACTAAATACAGTCATACAGAAAATGTTTTTATCTTTACATTGAAGTTATCATGAGAGAGACAGAAGCTGCAATAAGGCTCACATTCTCATTACAAGTACTAATTATTTGATCCCAGACTGAAGTGGCACACTAATCATCATCAAGCCTAGTAACTAATGATAATAGATGAAAACTTGCTGATCTTCCAGCTGCCAGTGACAATGAGAGAGATATCACGGAAGCATAGTAACACTTTCTTTGTTTGAGATTGCATTGGACTATGAATATTATCTCAACAGCTTTTCCCAGCTTTGGTTATGAATAATAATAGTAATAATCTTATCTTTGTTTAATTTAGGTATAAAAAATCCATGCTTGAAATATACATTATATATATTATTTCTCTAGAAACTCCATAAGGTAGAATATGTTGACACATACCGCACAATTAGAAATGAACACTTAGAAAAGATTATTGTAAAGTTGTGCGTTTATTTTTTTATCATCAGTTTTCTCAGTAGGTGTTTGAGAACTTAAAATCCCTAGGTTTTATGCTCTCATCTTATTTGATTAAGAAAAATAACAATTATTTCCTTAGTCATATATATTCCAGAATTTGATGTTGATGCTCAATACGTGCTGGCAGGACTCTGTGGAATTGTGGAATTTCAGTGAATTTCATAAACTCTGAGTAGAAATGGGAGTTTTCAGCGATTGACATGGGCAGAGCCACAGAGCCTTACTCCAGACATTTTTTGTAACGTTTTTGCTCTCCACTTGGGAATTTTGAAACTACATATTTAATATGTCATCTCTTGCATTACATTAAAAATAATATTGAAACCTAATAGAATCTTTTGACTTGAATTGTTGATCTTGACTTGAATTGTCATCCTGAAATTGGATAGAGACCGAAACATAGATTTTGATGTGGAAGAAAATTATTGTTTCTAAAAATCATGTTTTCTTGTCCATAGTTGTATAATAGCAGAACTGCCAACTGTAATTACTGAAACAGAAGGAGAAACTGAGGCATTATAAAGAGGAGTAAACCTTTGGAAAGAAATTACATCTCCACAGAGCTGAGCTTTGAGGCCACCAAGAAGGCCTTGGTAGCAGTATAATTTTGCTGAGTTCCTGTACAAGGACTGCTGTATCTAACTAAATTCTTGACAAATGGAGTATAGAAATTTTTTTCTTCCATTGCAGTGGAATTCCTCAGTACCTTGTCAAATTATTAGGCTTTATTCTGAGAGTTAATTTTTTATTATTTGCAAATTTTAACTATGCAAGGCATGAGTTGTAGTACCCTTTAAAAACAGTCAGAAGTTTTCTTAGAGTTAAAGCATTATCATCAGTTGTAAGGATTGTCATGTGCAGCACAGAAGCTGGAAGGTAGTGACATGATCCAGGCTGAACATTCTCTTACCAGTAGAAAATTCATACAATCCTTGTCCAGCTTTGGAAATCCCTGAGTTGAAAATAAACTTGAAGAGTGAAAGGGAAATATCTTATATGCTTGCCCTGTTATATTTCTGCCATCTGTTATTTACAGCCACCATTTGAAGGAAAGACTATGGCAGTACATACCACAATACGAGATTTTGAGACTGTTTCTTAGTATTTATATTAAAAACTAGCCCAAAATATTTGTAATATAAAAATAAATCAGGGAGACTAATCACTGATCTACAGCTGAAAAATTCTAATTTGTTTTGAGCTACTGTTTTTTGAAAATCATGTACCAATATTTTTGTCACATTGAGACTGAAACGAGAAAAAAAAATTGGACCGTAACTTATACCAGATGATGATTTTTTATTCTTTTTTTTAAAATGGGCAAGATCAGGGAGCAAGAGCAGCAACAAATCTGTACGTGTAACCATCCTCCTCTGGGCCTTCCGGGATTCTTCATGAACTTAGCCCTCTGTTCTTTTTAGACAGGGACTCTGAATGCCTACAGGATCTGCTGTATTATTAAAGATCACTGAATATTTAGTCTTACTTTGCACTCGTGAAAGATTATTTTAACCTGGCAATCTCAAAGCACTTCATCTAGAGAGGAAGATTTTGTGTATATGAAAATCATGACAACTGAAAACAGTTTTCTGGAGCAGTTGTTCAGTGCTCGCTGGATCGTATTCTTTCAGTCAGTCTTTTGCTGGATTGACCGAGGAAATTACTTAATGGGATGTATTGAATTGGGCATCTCCCTTGGGATAGGCTGAAGACAGTCTGGGACATGGGCCTGTGGGCAGGCCAGGGTCAGCAGGGCCTGTGGGCAGCCCAGGGTCAGTAAGGCCTGTGGCCAGGCAGTGCAGGGTTGCAGGTAGCTGTGGATCAGCCCTGATGGGGCAGGGACTGACGGCTCTGTGTGGCTGAGCCATGGGAGAGCCTCAGGGGGCTGGGCAGGGACAGTCAGGATTGGTGGTGCCATCAGATTTATTGATTTAATCAATGAATTTAAAACTCTCAGATGCCAGAAATATCTCTTAGTTAATAGCATAAGATGTAGCTCTGGAGATTCAAATATGTATTTTTTCCTTTGCACTTAGTTAAATTTGCCACTGTTATAGCAGGAGAAAGTTTCAGTACATTGCTTTTAGCACTAGCCGGAGATTATTTCAGAGAACAGGCTTTGAAGGAGAGGATGATTTGCCTTGGGTTCTGTGGAAGTACTCGTAAAACAAGCAGAAAGATGAAGTAGCTGCCAAATTCCTTGCAAACCTCCTGAAAATGTTGGCTTGGCGTTATTGGAGTCATTGACTGGAGTTAAGAGTAGGAGATGGTGTTGATGAGGCACAAATCAATCATTTTCACATTTTAATGACCTTCATATTCATTCTACTGTTCTCATGAAAAACATGAAGAGAATTAGCATTTCGTCATGAGCCCCTGTCAGTTCAGTGCTTAACAGTTGGCATCAAGTTGTGTACCAGATGGGTTGTTTTAATGTTTAGAACAGGAATGGCTATTTGGATAAACTGCCCTGCGTTTCATAAACACACCAGTGACATCGGAGGACTTGAACTGTAAAAGGATTGAAACACATACCTGGGACAAAAAAAAAAAAAAGAGCACACACACAACTGAAATCTTAGTTCAATGTTTGAGATCTGGCAACACACAACACATTATGTTTCATGCAGCTATTCCTACAATAGTGTGAGATTGATTTAATCTGGTAGCTGTTTATAAAAGGAAAGACCGTAAATGGCTTATTAAAGAAAATTCAGAAATAACACTAGTTTTATGTGTGTTTTTCTTTTATTTTCCCCACGTATTTGTATCTTTAGATATTAGGATAGGTCTAGGCCACTTTGAAGCAGTGAGATTTCTATGAGACAGTGGTTTCACCTATGTTGAGCTTTTGGAATATAATGAATACTTCAAGAGACAAAGCCTAGAATGTAGTATTCAAAAAACCCTAATCTGAGGGCACCGCTATTTCTCTTGGAGAAATTGATGTAGAGCCCCTTTGATTTTATGTATTGTTGTAATGCAAGTTGCCCTCCATTGATTTTCACACTTTATGAAATGTATGTCTATTTATTGCAAATGTAAAAGCTAATACAATTATAATGATAAATTCTTCCTTCCATACAGTTGGAAGAGTTTGTGATCAATTTTTTTTTCTTTCTGTGATCATTCAAGTACTGAGAATCCACAAGAGAGGCACACAATACTATCTCGTAATTATAGAGACGTTTTTTGAAAACAGAATGAGGTTGTGGAAAGTGTTTTTGAAGAATTGTGGAGGCAAAGAAAGAACAGTATTTCATGATGGAACACCAAGAACAAATGAAAAGGTTTATATGAAAGGATAGATGTGGTCCTGATCATAGGTGCAGCTGATCATAGAATCATGGAATCATAGAATCTTCTGGTTGGAAGAGACCTCTAAGATCATCAAGTCCAACCGCACCCATTATCCACTAAAACTCATCTATCCCTCAAAAACTCATCTATCCTTTTTTTAAAAACCTCCAGGGATGGTGACCCAGCCACCTCCCTGGGCAGGTGTTCCAGTGCCTGACTGCCCTTTCAGTAAAGAAATTCTTCCTAATATCCAGTCTGAACCTCCCTTGGCGCAACTTATGGCCATTTCCCCTTGTCCTATCACCTGTCACTTGAGAGAAGAGATCAATACTCGCTCTGACACAGCCTCCTTTCAGGCAGCCGTAGACAGTGATGAGGTCTCCCCTCAGCCTCCTCCAAGCTAAACAACCCCAGTTCCTTCAGCCATTCCCTGTAGGACTTGTTTTCCAGCCCCTTCATCAGCCTCATTGCCCTTCTCTGGACGCGAATTTATTGAAATTCCTTAGACATAACTACAGAAAATACCAATCACTATATGTGTGTAACTAATTTTTATTGCTTTTAAATAATCTTATGGTTAAAAGTATTTGCTGGTCTACACCAAATAGGAAAAAAATGCCTTTTATTTTTATGTGTGATACAGATTCTGGGTGTTTTTTGTTTTCTTTTGGTCACAAGCAGAGATGGGATACTTGTCAAGGAAGCCATAGTGGCTTTCTGAATCGTCTAAGGGGAACTGCTTGTTTGGCGTGTTGTGTTGGGCACTAAAGAGATTTCTAAGATGAAGAAGAAATTTTCATCCATGTTAGCTTAGAATAGACTAAAGAGACTTTTGAGTCTTCATTTGCTTCATGGTTTGGTTCTTTTCATTGAATTACTCAACTTTCTTTGCCTGATAAATTCCCTTCCAATACAAACATAGAACAAATGTGTTTTCTGTTATATCTTGGTACTCACTGATTTTTTTTCTTTTTTAATTTATGATTTTTGGTACTTATGTTTCAAGTTTGTTTGTGGAATACTGCACTGTGGAAAAAGTCTCACTTGTTGAGTGTGAAGGGCAAAGAATATTTTTTTCTTGTGTACCCTTCTAGATAAATATATAATATCATAGTCTGTTGTTGTGAGGGAATGCATTCAATAATCAAGTAATGCCAAATAACTTAGTGGGAAGTTTTAAATCTCTTGCAACTATTTAGCCTGATCTAAGTGACACTGAAAATGTTGAAGTACTTCACCAGTTTTGTTGATATATTTTTCAGTAGAGTGTTAACCATGCCTGAAGGAGTCTGGTAAAATATATCGAAATTACACAGCATAATCACATCTGTGAAATTCTTGACAAAATAAAACTTCCCAGAGAGCAGTTGTCAACCTTGTACTATCCCTTGGCATACTTTGAAAAAGGCTTCAACCTGATGAATAATATTCACGGTACAAGTTCTGCTTCTTTGCAACTTGTGATCTTGTCATCTTTCATTCTCGTAAAATGTGTTGGTTCTCTACTGGAAATATTCTCACCATCTTTTTCTGTCCGTTGATAACAGCATATCTGCAGTTCAGATTCCCTTAAGATGATGAGAATCATAAGTGCAAATCTATTGGGGAAACTCATAATGGTTTTTGTCATCTGTAGTCTTTGCATCCATCAACTTTTTAAAAGATTTTCAGCAAAATTGAATATAAATGTGTCTCGGTGATGTGAATATTTGTCTCCTCTCAGAAACTGTAGAAGCATAAACTGTGGCAGTGCAAACTTTTTTGTTCCCCTGTTACTTGAAGACCAAACAACAGGGTTTTTATTCTGATCTGACTGATTCTTTTCCTTCTTTGTAGAGAATATATATATCCAGGTTCAGTGAAGAAATGTATGAAATATTTATAATTCAAACACATGCATACTCAATCTGTCTACTGAATACGAATCTGTCATAGGAAGACCTTATATCAAAATGAAATCATAACTTTATCTACATAAAGAGAGTAAATGTGGAAAATATGCCAGGCACGGTAATAATTATTAAGAAAAAAAATGCAGAATAGTCAGATTTGCGATACATGTAACATTTCAAAAAGTCTTTCATTCTTCAATGAAACCTGCCTGCCTGTATTTGTTTGCCATGTTGATTACTGTGGTAAATAAGGCTAAATGAATGTCCACTTAAATAGGCTCCAAGTATAATTAAAATGGCATTCTTTGACTAATTATTAGAACCAAGTAGTGAATTGCTTTTCATGGCAATGGAAAGAAAATGAATAATATGCAAATGAAATCAACACAGCTTTTTGGTTTTATTTAAAACAAAATATTTGTAAAAGTAAATTCAATAAAAATCACTAAATAATTATTAATTGGAAACCCACTGTGGAATATACAGTTTTTTATATTAACCAGATCAAATATACTATTTCACAAAAGGTACTTTGTTCTTTCTTTTGACAAGTTAGTTTAGTTATATTTACTTCAGTGAATGTAAATGTGCTCTAGAGTATCCTGGAGATAATTTACTGAATATTTAAGGCTTACTCAAGTTCATGCTGAAACCTGTCAGAATAGGGATTATTCCTAATATTCCGAGTCTTCAAAGAATTCCTAGGTATTTCTTTACAAATGTTTCTATGTTTATTGCTGAAATTTTTGATGACAGCCATGTTGGCTAAAAGGTGGTTTGAAAAGTTTTACCCAGACCTATTCCTGCAGTCAAGTGTCTGAAGGGAAAAGTCTTTTACCCACTCAACAACTACACCCCACTCCAGGTTTTTGTTATCTTATAATTAAAATTTACTTTGTAAATTAGGAAAACTCAAGGTTATTAGTTAAAAAGGACTAGAAATAAAAGCAGTTAATAAAGAACTTTGCTCTTTCCACGCTTCCGGATGGGTTCAATTTAGTGTCAGCCAACTCAGTTTTCTGTGTGTGACAAAAACCTGTTTTTTTTTCCATGACCTTGAAAGCTTTTCAACTCCCTTCTTCTCTTAGCAGTCTCTTTCCCGCTCTTTGTTCTTCTAACCTTTCCTTTCCCTGACACACCTTAGAGTCCAGTCTCTTTGAGCTTTCCTCCTGGAGCATACCTAGTTCCTGTCCAAGCAGGAGGATTCTTCTTACCGACCTGACTGGTCTCACCTTTCCCAGCCTGG
The DNA here is from genome assembly GCA_033558185.1 of Dromococcyx pavoninus. Lineage (NCBI taxonomy): Eukaryota > Metazoa > Chordata > Aves > Cuculiformes > Neomorphidae > Dromococcyx > Dromococcyx pavoninus. The sequence goes on along the minus strand of JAUMJL010000269.1, from coordinate 659,534 downwards.
GTTAAGCTAAGCAGATACCTGGATGGGTTAGAGACTGGTGTCTTGAATTGCGACACAAGCATTTTCGGAACAGTGTGTCTAAGAAGCCTCACTCTTACTAACCTCTTGCTCAGCTGTAGCTGGGCAATTGCTTCTGAAGACATTCTGTAAAGTAGACTGGTGAGATGATGAGCAGTTCTGTGTAAAATTGAGTGCTTTAGTTTGGACCATTGTACTCGTGCTGTCGTAGTGGACGAAATGGACAAACTGCCCCACTAGCACGGGAGTTAGTGGCTATTTGCATGTCAACCAGGACCTGTGTAGAAAACAGTTGCATAGCTGAAGTTTAAGGATTCTGGACAGTTTAGAGGAAAGATACACACCTGGAAGGTACACAGGTGGTCATAAAAGCTGTTATAGACCCGTAAGAGTTAAGTCTCCAAGGAGAGCCTAAACAGAGAAGTAACTGTAAGCCATGACTCTCAGCACAGCGAATCACCAGGCAGAGCTGTGGGTGCCAGCTGCTTTTCTTGACTGCAGACCAGCTTATGACAGAAATAAGCAGGAACATTTCCAGTAGGCATCATGTGCTGTTGTGTAGTTCAAATGTGTAGGGAAATTCAAGCTGCTTTACTCCCAGTGCTGTGTTTCATTCAATGAACTTCTGGTCTGTGTCTGCTGAGCTTGCTTTCTTCCTCGACAAGCTCAGAATTGTTTCTTTATTGGGTACTTAACCCTCTGAAGGTGTTATTTCTATGGTGTGAAATCCCACAAGTGATCATAATTTCCAGAATTACTCACCCTCTTGTACTACCTAAGCCTCCTATCACATCATGACTGTTTGTGTCTTCTGACCCCACAACACACATGGTTTGCAAAAAAATCACTATATAGGCACATTCCAAAATTAATAAAAACTGTAAATTATTCCTTACTGAGTTTAATGACATTCTTATTACTTCTAATCCAATCTCAAACAAGTTATGACCAACATTTATGTATCTTTCAGTGCACATTGTGCTGATCTACATATCTTATAAAACAGAATTTACAGCAAACAGTTAATTTTTGCCAAAGGTATTACAAAAATCATAACTGTTTTCTTGAGGCTGAATTTAGGGAATAGCTTTCATTTTACATCCTGCATCTTCAGAGAAAATAACATTTCTTAAACAATAACCTTGCTCAACCTCCCAGTCACCTTTCCAAACAAGGCTTTCCTTAGTCTCTTAAACAGTAGCTGAAGGTTGCGTCTTCCAATTTAAGGATAGCCTGCCGAAGTACGAAGGATTTACTGGTCTGCCCTGTATTTTCTCATATATCAGTGGTGTAACAAGAGTCTTGAAAAAGGACAAATAGCTGGACACGTCTACTGCTTACAAGCAATTTCTCCATTTTCTGTGAGTTACAGTGCTTACTTTGCCCTCCTTACATGTTCTTGTGTGCATGGAAGTCTCTACTCAGCTGACAAACTGTTGTGCTTCAGCAGAGCTCCACAATCACGGTTTCTGAATCCAGTGCCACAGAGACTATAAGTGATGTCTCAAACAAGGGCATTTTTTTAATAGAGGAACATTATTTTTCAAGTTTCTTACTGCTGTTTTTCCTTTTCATAAGGGCTGAGGTTGTTTTATATCAAAGAAAAGTTATATGGCTTGGAGAGCTATTTTTAATCTCTCGATGTTTGAGTAGTAGAGACCTGAGGCAAGAACAATTCTCGCTGTTAAGTAGGAGATTAGAGCTGAGGTCTAAGATTTGCATAATGTAAAAGGTGTACATCATTGTAAGTATTATTAACATTTTCGAGTCCTTAGGCAATTAATAAAAAGATAACTTTAGAATTCACCTTTGGGCAATATCTTTTAACATAACAACATATCAAAATATTATTTGTTTAATTACACTTATATTTCCCAGTTAATGTTTTTTGTTTCTGAAATGAATTATCAAACCAACTAAATAGATTTCAGCATGAAGGCTAGTGCTTTCCTAAAAGACTTACAATAAATAGTTCTTCAGAATCACCAGGCAGATAATACATCAATCTTTATTTTTTCTCTTGCAAAGCATATGAGATTTGAGGTAGCCTATGAAGCAATGGATTATTGCTAGCAATTCACTTCGACCCTCAGTATGACCCTTGATGAAAGCAATCTTTATCTCTTTGTATCTCAGTGAGCTCCAGATTGTGGTTTCTTTGCGTCTTGCAGACCAAATTCACCAATTTCTATTTGATTTTTATTTTTAAAATGAAATTAAAGAAACCTCAAGCTTCTTTTATTAAATCATAGTTCAATGGGCATAAAATTACAAGAAACTTGAAAATTTGCCCACGCATTTGCCCAGGTAAATAGGAATATTGGGGTAACTGCTTTTCTGTGGGGATTAAGTGTGAAGTGGTGAGACAAGGAGTGGAATATCATTTCCTCTATATGATAAAGATCAGGTGAGTTGATTTTATGCATTCACATAACTCTGGAGTTTTTTCACATTTTACTCTCTCATTTATCTTACATGCTACATGATTCAGGAGGAGCCGTATTGACCAAGTTGTCTCTGCCTGAAACTACCAGTAGTCATGAAGAAGAGGATCCTGCTGTATTAGAGAATGCCTAGAACAGCTTGTGGATTCCTAAACAAATCATATCCACAGATGTCAAGGAATTGTTGCAGTGTAGCCAGGAAGGTACTTGCACTATCTTTAGACTGTTTTATCAGCATATCTCTGGCAGCATGGCTGGAGCTTAGTATGGGGAGTAACTTGCTTCTGAGGCCATCAGTATGAACATAAACTGTAAATAAAACCCCATGCTATAGAGTCAGAGCCTTCTGCTCTTTTGCAGGGACAAGGAGACTTCCAGCTAGAGAAAGCCCTTAGGATCCTTCTGTCTCACATTGTTAAATGGCTGTGTGTTGGGGAGCAAATTGAGGGTAGGTATTTGCTGCTGCTGCAGCTGAATCACACTGAGTACATGTGTCAGGGGTTTATACCAGGAGCGTGGAAATGTTTTTCATTTCATTTACAAAGATCTATTTATATGTTGCTCTTACTCAAAATATACAACTCCCTTAATTCCAAGAAAAATGTAAAAAATATTGGGGTAGAGGAATGTGTGCTACTGAGTGATTCAGGAAGTAGATAATGATGATGTGAGTCCTGTCTAATTAGTCCGTTGTTGATAGGGACACAAATATTACTATAGTTTCTCTTGAGTTATAAAAAAAATTAAGTTCCATAATTATTTTCTTCTTACTCTTTTCTTTTCATATCAGCTATAAGTTGCTTGTATCTTATATTTCTTATGGTTTGTAACCAGAACCTGTTTTATAATTCCAATTTAAGATAATAGCACATCATATGATACTGAAAAAATCCAGAGATTTTGTTGCTGTATTAACCTTTTTTTAATCCTGTGATTTAAATACAATGGATAAAAGTCTCAAGTATATCTCAAATAGGAGACATTCTGTTTCTATCCTGTTTCTTCTGTCAGTGAGTAGTGGACAATACCTGCTGGTTTAAAGAGCTTAGACAGTAGTGTAATTGCTGCTATCAGATTGTTCTCTGATCTTTAGAAAATCTAGTTAAAGAATATATATGTATTAAGCACCGTTATTCAGTTTATTGGAGGAAGCTACATAAGACTCTCTCCTGCGGTGAAGTTGGTAAAAGATTCTTGTTCTATGCAGTGACCACATAACCATGGTTGACGTGATGAGAAACTAAACCAGACAGATCAAGAAGTTGCCTGTTTACAGACTCGAGAGAGGTTACTTGGCAGGTTGCATTAGTGTCAGAAGGTGAAAGCTGAGTTGCATAGGGGTAAGAAACAGCAGTTAAATGGCTTGGCTAAACTTGTTGTGACCTACTGGGACCTAGCCAGTTCCCATCACTGTGTTTCCCCCACTGTGCCTTGCTTGTAGCTGCATGCTTTTGTTGATCGTCTCTTGAGCAAATACTCCATTATCTCGTGTAACCCCTAATCCAGCAAAACTCTCTCCTTTTATTGTCAAGTTCATTTTCGTTACTTGCCCTCAACACGGCGTCCAGAGAGGATCACATCAAAGCAAGAGACAGTGCAAACCAAGGGAGGCATCTGTTGTTCAGGATTCCTCCTGAAATTATGTTTGGTTTATCATTCAGGAAAATAAGGTTGTGACTCATGAGATTGTGTTTTTTAGCATTGCTAAACCACAGTACAACGGTTTGGTCATATTGAGCGATGATGAGAATGGCAATTGCTGTCAGTGAGGAGGTTAGAAAAGCACAGCTTGCAGCATTTACTAAAGAAAACTTCAAACTGCAGTGCTTTTGTGTAGGCATCCTTCCATTTAATTTTTTTTGTGGTAATTACCAGCATTATGGGAATTTATAAAATATTAAAATGTTTCTGACTTTATTAAGAAAGATGTGTAATACTGAAAAAGATTACATGAGCTTTTGTTGCTTATGTGTATAAAAGATGCACTTATATTCCATGTTTAAAATAATCATTCCTTTAAAAGAAAAATAGTTAATCAAATTATGATGACATTTGTATCTTTTCTCCTTAACGTCTTACCAAGAATTTCTATAGAACTGTTTTTGAAGATTTGGATTATCAGGTATTCACCAGTGTTGTCAATTCCATAAAAGTCACTGAAGCAAATACTAGTTCAAATCTAATGTGAGTAAGATTAAAAGGAGGTTTTCATTTCTACAGTCTGGCTTCTAACTTCATTACAGAGTGGCTCTTAAGACATGGAACTAATTCATGTAAGAACCATTAGTTTTCTTGTGTCTTTCTCTTGTTAAGCTCTGTGGCTTGAATACTTTCTCAATGTATTCTGTATTTGATATTTCTACCTCATGCAATCAAGTCATAGATCAGTTTTATTTTTAAGATTTCAACAGATTGAGCTCCCTGTCTTGTTTGAAGTTGTGAACATTTTTTCCCACCAATTGAATCTTTTTTATACCTCTCCTTTGTATTCTTTCTATATTCCAATATCATAAAAATAATTGAGATTAAAGGTGTACACATCAGATATGATTGTGTATTTATTCACATAGCATTGATTAAAAGGTGTTGCAAAGCATCAGGCTTAGTACCAGTGACTGTGGGAAAATTCTTAGGCAAGCCTCATTTGATAAAGTATCCTCACAACAACGTTTTGTTCCTGTATATCATCTGGGTGGTAGTTCCATGAAATGGAGACTTTGGTGGCAAATTTATCTCCTGGCAGAGTACCTTTCCACCTTCAGTCTTTCATTCCTAGCTTTGCTATGCAGCTCCATGCCTTTCATTAAGGTTTATGTAACTATCATTGAACTGGAAAAAGAAGTGTTGAAGGGTTTAAAAATGAGGGGGAAGTTGTTATTCCATATATATATTCATCATCTTCACAGGGCAGCTCCACAGGCTGTGCTGGAATAGTATCTGGGATTCTGGAACAGTTCTGCAACAGATGAGGGTGAGGGGAGAGGCAACTCCTTAATTTAGCATTGCTGGCAAACGTTCTGTTTCTCAGGCAAGCTGCTCATTTCCATGTTAAAAAATGAAATGTATCATTTGGCAAGACGTACTTTTCCATTAAAGTCTTGTTGACTCAGATGAATAGTACGTTATCTTTTTAAAGCTTTAAGATTGACATCCAGCTACCTGTCCTGCACTGGAGTGAGCAGGTTATCTTCCTTACCTGTTTTCAGCATTACAAAATAGTGTCTTCATACTTAAGCACAAATTAACATAAGTCAGAGATCTTCACTGTCTGATTCTTAGAATCCTTGAACATAGACTTCCCAAGTCTTTTGATATTTTAAACATCCTCCTTGGATTCTAATAGGATGGAAATTACTTCTACATCCTTCCATGATACAGTTACTCCTTCATTCTTCTCTACAAATGGAGACAAAGAATATTTAGTGCACTTCCGCATTGTTAATATTTTATCTCTCTGTATCTGTAAGTGGGCTTATGGCACTCTTAAAATTCCTTTTTATTCAAAAATGCATTTTAAAACACAGCAAATTTTATTTTATATCTTTGGCATCTTTCATTTATTTTTACATCAATATTAAGTGATATTTATTTTATTTTTTGTCCACTTCTTTTTCAAGTCCTTTTGTCATTTCACCACTGAAAAAGGGAGGACATTTTAAGCAAAGTGATTATTCCTCTTGACTGTGGAATCCTATGATAAATTTTTATTGAAGGAATACTTCTAGTACAGCTTTTGCAAAACATGAAAACCAGCTGAAATCCATACTAATTTGCTACTGCATGACAGATACATTCATTTGATAATATTTACTATTTAACTTTGCAGTGTGTGCAACTGAAAATATCTTCTTGTTTGTCTTTGGATGTGGGGATTTTCGAATATATTAGAACAGAAATCAGAATAGGCATCAAGGTAATTTTTTACTGAATATACTTTTAGTGAATATACTAAATTGTGGAGGTAGCATCACGCATCTGTAAAGTATGCTTACACGCATAAAACAAGTAAAATGTGTATGAATGATATATGAATAAGATTCTAAATAGTTTTCAAATAAAACCCAAATAAACCAATAAAACAGAATTGTGTGAACAGGGAGACACTGAAGGTATATTAAGATCAGAAGCATGCGCATACATACGTTTATCCAGTTCTGCATCTTTCTTTGCCAGGACAAAAATCTACTGTGCTTGTGTTTAAAGATTAGATACTGCTCACTCAAATAACTAAAGACCTCACTAGGGTCATGATAATATCTAAGAGATAAGTCAGTCTATGAAAATGCCTCTAACAACCTTCCTACATTTTTTCCAACTTAGATTATAATGAAATGCTCTTTCTTAAGTGCTATTCAGGCTTCCTCCCTTTTTCTCCCTCCCTCTGTATATCAAATCAACCATGTAAGTACTTCATTATTGCTGGAAGCTGCTAATGCAACATTTGGATCAATTAACCTTTTTTTTTTACTTTTGCTGAAAGAAGTGGTCACATCTCGAGCAAAAAAACCTCTTTTTATTAGATCTTGCTAGCTTGATTATTATGTTTTTAAATATGAAAATAACATAGTTTTGCTGAAGTTGTCCTTGAAATATAGAAACAATAACTTGTGTCAAGGAGAACGAAAAAGGAAATAAATACTACTAATTGCAACCATGTAGACCAACACCGGAAAAAACCCAGAATCTCCCATATTGAAGTGTCCTGATTCCTATCTGAAATAATACTCTGACTGGGCATGTAATAGAAAAAAAGCCTGTGTAGAGGAGGGCTGGAAAAGGAGGAAATAGTGCCTGCAAACCTCAGTGCAACAGACCCAACATTTGTGTCCCCGGAATGGATTGTGCTACATAGAAAATGATCGGGAGATCTTGAGCAATAGTTGTACTGTGTGTTGGTAGGTGGATGTATGCTCTCTAAATTTAGTCTGCTGCTTTACCTTGTTTCACTTTTCTGTATGATCTGGAAATGGGACATATCACATTCAGCTCTGGGAGGTATTTAGACTTTGTTCTGAGATGACTTGAGACTCAGTAGAGTCATGCTTATAAGGAAGAACAGCAAAGTCAGCTGATGTTACTGTAAAAGCAGATTTAATTTAAGGTGCTTTCTATCTGTGTGATGATGACAGCTGCCCTTGAGCTGCCTTACAATGTGTATACACACAGGCGTACAGAATGCATCACCTTTCCCCTGGGCTGAAGTCGTGTATCTTCAACACAGGGATGCATTCACATACTGTGGACATGATAGTGTTTAGGCTACAGGAAGAGCTTGTGCCCAGGTATGACGTTCAAAACAATCCCTTACAGCTTCTGACATTCCCTTACAGAATATTGTAAAGTTCTGCCATACTCCCTCTTGTATCCCTCCTCCTTTCAGTTCCCTTCTCCATCCCACACAGTGTTTACATAAATCCCCCGGGGCGTAAAGCAGTCTAACAGGGATGTACTAGACTTGATTCTGTGTTTTCTGAACTGCATATATTATTCATCAGCACAAGGGCTAAATGGTTGATTTTTTAAAATCAGGAAACCTAGCATACTTTAATCTTCCATGTTTGTTTTGTTTATTTAGTATTCGTTAACTGATTATAGACTGCCCCGTAAGGTGTCATAGCAATTTTGGGAAAGCCAGAGAGAGCATAAAGAAATACAATTATACATTTTATGACATGTAAAAAAAAATACGTAAGAACATCATATTGTGGAGCAAGGTGTCATAATTAGAGAACTAACAAACACTTGAAACAACAAATTAAGACACCCGGCTGTTATAATGCAAAGTGCAATCAGTCACTAATACCTCTAGAAATACCTTTCAAAAAAGTCGATCCTCCTGTTTCCTCTTTAGCTACTGTTGAAGAAAAATTACAGCCTTGCTGTCATTAGACTATAATTTTTAGACTTGTTTTCTAAGGAAGTTGAGTTTATTGTTATTACATTACCTTTGCGTACACATCTGCTTGTTCAACTGCCTGTATGTTCTATCATCGTAACTTTCTAGACTGATGGGCAATATCAACCAAACTTGACAGGATGGTAAGGATATCAGGTATTAAAAAAAAGTATTCTTGCAAATCAGTTTTTCAGTAGAGAAGAAAAAAGCAAGTAAGTGTCCACACTGAGGAGGTGACAGGCAGAGCTCAGCTGCCATCCGCTCCTTCTGGCAGCAGGACCAGCTGGTCAGCCTGTGTGTGTCTGAGGCAGCCATGGTGTATCCTGCTAACTGGAGGGGTCAGAGGGTGTGTGAGGGAGCTCAGGGGAATGCAGCAAGATTGGTGGATGTGGCGATGACCTGGCAATGTGGCAGACAAGTGGAGAAAGCTATCACAGGAAGGCACAGAGAAACTGTAGTTGTTGAAGTAAGATCAGTGGGATGTGGAGCCAAAGTCTTTAAAATGAGGCTGTATTCATTCCTTTCTTCTTGGTTTACTTTTTGGTTTTGTTGTATTAAAAAAAAAAAAAGAAAAACACTGTTTTAGCAGTTCCTTCATGATTGAAGATCTCAAAAACAGAGACCAAAATGATTGCCATGTAAAGCGTTAAGAGCAATGGTTCAGAATCGGATTTTTTTTAACATTCTGAAGGTTCCCCGGGTGGATTGAATGTAGCCAGCTGCATGTTGTCCCTGTTATTTGCTACGTATATATGGAGATATGACCCTCTCTGCTGCTAATGAAGCTTGTGATGAGGATTTGTATGTTCATCTACGTCCAATTCCATACCAATCTGCTAACTACTGAAGCCCTGTAAAGAGAACATCGTTCTAAATATGACCATTTAGCAAATGAAATAGCGTAAATAATATATTTCACACAACTATGATGCAGCTAAAACCAAACAGCTTTTTCTTATGTCTGTTTTAAATTATCATTTTTAAATGATCATTTTTTCAGTTCTCTTCAATATCCTGAGTAAACCAGATGAACTTGAAATTACCATTGTCTTAGTCAGTTTCAAACATAAACATGAAAGTGTCCGTCATAGCCATTCCCCTAAATATGCTAATTTTGGCAATCCTTCATACAAGCATTAGAAACATATTTACTCTTCTCAGTAAGGGACAGCCAAGTAATGCAGAAGGAAAAGAAGACAATTTCTGTCAAGATGCATTTATCTTGTAATAAAGAATGAACAGAGGAATGTGCTATAATATGGTAAGGATTAGACAAAAACTAGATTCTTTAGATCACTTGTAGATGTTCCATGTGGTTTGTGATTTAATCTTTAATGACACAGCCAGATTGCTGCTTTCTACAGAGTAATCGGGTTTTTGTAAACATAGGATCTTCAATTTTTTTCCATCTTTCTGCAAAGTAATTTGACTTTTCTTGCACCATGTTTAAGTCTCAAGATAAACACATAGAAAATTTGGAATATCCACTTAAAGAACACCTGTGAAATGTAAGTTAATTTGCTTACCATGACATGTCTTTTTAAGGCAGCATTCTTCGTTAAGAGCAGTTTTGGAGTTCATATACTTGTTCACTCAATTCACTTCTGTTTACAGAAATGAAAGATACTTCTTTCATCTTTTGAACAAGAACCTCCTTCACAATCTTACAGGTGATTCCTGTAGGAAAAAAATAATGTAATTATGTAATTTGAGTCAATAATTAAAGCCTTTACCAGGCTTGAAAATCAAGAAAAAATATTGGAAATAAGCAGCAGATTTTGAATCAGTGATACACCACTCAGACCTCTGCAATAGGAATGAGCAGAGCAACCTGTGTTTGGAGATGGTTACAGTCATCCCTGGTCCAACTTGGGAAGGAAATGGAGTACTTTACCACCTTGTTTCATTTATATTTTGTAGAAACTGAGGTTGTAGGTTCCAGATACCACTGCATTTTAAAGAAAGAAACATGCTCCAATGGCCTTTAACTTTCTTATTTTCTTTGATCATGTCTATTTCTGGTGCTTCCTTTCAGTCTGACCTTGGTATAGTTCTCCCTTTTCTCTCATTTACAGTCAAGTCCCTGTGTACTCATGGATTCTCTCCCTGTGGCCATGTTCCCAAGCTTTTTCTTAAAATAACGTTGTCTTTGTCAAATAACTTCTTTATTTAACTTCATGTATCATTAGGCTCTCAGCCCTTTCCTCACATTCATAATCCGATATCCCATGCTAATTACTGAGATTTTGTACCATCATACCCAGTTTATTTTCAACAGAACTTTTTCTGATAAGGAAAACACTTTGTATTTTTCTTTAGTTTCTTTCTTAAAAGTGTGCGAATTCTTTAAGCTGAGATTTTTCCCTGAAAAGAGATCTTCAGGCAGACTTCTGCCAGAAAAAAAAGTGATTCCATATACTTCCAATGTAGCATTATATAATGAAAAACTAAAATCAAAGCATAATAAATCACTAGTGCTGAGAAACTTCGATAATTAGCCATCAACCTATAGGACATTTTCATTATATGCTTTTGTATGTTTACTACTTCATCCCTAGGAAAAAAAATGGAACAAATATGAATTAATGTGTAATAGAAATTACCTCCTTGAGTTTTCGAAACAGATAACAGGAATCTTTATGTTCTTTGTTTCTCGCCAGTGCAGTAATTATTATTGCAAATTCTATTATTGATGTGTTTATAATGCACACTTGTTGTCTGTGTTCTGTAGGACTTCATACGTATTCAAAGTTCAAGATTACTTGAAAAACTTGAAACAAAGCAAGATAAAAAAATGCTCAAGTGTTCTTCTGCAGAGATATCTTTCTTTCAGACTGACATACCTGCTAGAGCACTTACTGTCCTCTGCATATCCATACCTTAACATTCAAAAATTACTGGAATATAGCAAATTTTCTGCCTCTTTAAAAGGCTGTCATGCCTTTCAGAATTGCAAGGCATATTCACCATGACAATTCTTATATAACAACCTCAAGATATTGTCAGTAGACTCTACCATTCTGTCTGTTCTGTGTAAAATGATAGATTATTTTTCTAGCGCTAGTTTAAAACACTAAAATCTTCTTAAGAGCAAGGCGTTATGATTTTGGATCTTACAGTAATTTAAGGATCATTATAAAAATCCATCTCCTATGTCCTTAAATATTGTGATTTTAAAAGAAATATTTCAAGAAGTAGTTTTTCTTTCATTTACTGCCAATAGAAAAGTAGTGTTTTAGTGACTAATCTGCTTCTCTTCATGCTGTCTACAAAGATGTTAGTTTGTTAAAAAAATAAAGAATTTAATTTCATTGGAGACATTCTTCACTGGTTGCAAAATCTGCTACTGAGGTCATGTTACATGAGTAAATCAAACGAAAGGCATTTAGAGAAATTAACCTTAGGAAGAAATGGTGGAAAACTTCAGCTTGAGCGTTAACCTGGTAGCTACTGATAACTTCCAGATGAGAAAGCATCATAGATACTTTGTGTTCAGCCTCCAGTTAACAATATGTTCTCTCTTTTCATCGGGAACATGATGAAAATGCTAAACGTTTGCATTTGTCATATTTAAGCTTTCTCTATAAAGAGAAGTTTTTCTTCTTTTGCATTACTGACACCTCACCTAGGAAGAAAAGTCTTTACCACATCTGCCAACGTATCCTGTAGGTATCCTGTCAGATATAGGGATAGTTTAAAAAAACCCACCAGGGACAATTATAAATAGCATAACAGTGCTATTTTTAAGAGATAAATAGTCTACTGAGCTGTCTTACAGTGACCTTCTAACCCTCAACCCCTGGCCTCTCCAAACCTCCCTGCTTCTTCAGACAAGCAGCTACAGACAAATAAAATACAAATTTTATACAAAATTTACAACCTTTATGTTATAACTGGAGTTTTCATTGTATCTTTCCTTATTATTTAAGAATGAGTAATCATTCTTTATTTACCTTCTGTGTGCCCCTTGTGACTATGTAGCCCTCTTCCTCTCTCTGAAGTCTTTAACCCCAGAGTCCACACTGACAAATCATCAGTTTTTCTCCAGTGTTCTCTTGACACACTGAAAGTCTGTGGAGTGGGATCAAGTCAAAACATGTTCTTGAAATTCAGTAGTTTATGTGCCTAATGGCTGAGTCCTTCTGCCTGTCTCATCTGTGCTCCCGTATGTATTGCCCGTGTGACAAGATATCGTGACACGGTGGGTATCTATGATGATTCTGTCACTGGGATTGTTTCTCCTGTGACTCAGCTTAACGCTTTCCTGCAATGGAATTTTTATCCTTAGCAGCCCAGGAGCTGAGAACCTGGTTGGAGCATCATATGGTTCTACATCTATAGATTTCATGTATGGATTCATCTGAAGGAAGCACTTTATCTCCTTAGTGATCCTGTGTTTGGGCTGTTCAAGGCAGGATTGTGTCTGTGAGGGACACGTGCTGGTGCCCATGCATACTGCTGAAGTGAACACCTATACAGCACTTGTGTGGGGAGCACTAGCTGCCAGTCATTTGTCTCTGAATTTCATTTGTAATTTTTTCCCCTTTTCCCTTAAGATGGTTTTATTTATGGCTATTGTGCTTTATTTTCTCTCAGGATTCAGAAATAAGGAATTTTGGAACTTCTTCTCTACTATGGAAATCATTATGTATTCAAACATTTGTCACTGCAGCAGCTCGCTCTGTGCTGGAGCTCTGTCACTGTGCATTGACCTCGGTGTACCGTTGAGACTTCTAGAATGACATTTATTTGTACAATCTGAGGATCCTGTCCAGGTATATTGAAACCTTGGTTGTTGTCCAGGTTTAGCAGCAGAAAACATATGGTATTTTTTTCAGAATCTGTTCTTCCCCCACAGTCCTAGGTGATGTTTAAAATGAGCCTTCATACTGAATTGTTCTTAACACATTATGGGTTTGAGGAGGTCAAGCAAGTCTTGCAGGCAAAACATTCTGTACTTGGAATTTTTACTAAATTTATTTTATTGTCAATTAACAGAAACTTATGATGCCTGAGCTGGTATTGACTACAAAAAGAAAAGATAAACAAACCATCACTTAAGTAAATACCTCACCTCCCCCTTCCTAGTCTGATATCCTCTTATTTTCACTGCAGGTTGTGCTTAGTCCCTCCGAGTCTCTTTGGTGAAGCAATGGGCAGCACAGGAGGTTGTGATCAAGTGCATAATGTTTTTTATCTGACACTCCTTGTTGGTTTTCATTTGCCTCTCATTCATTCTTAGTGTCCCTGCCTGGCATGAGTCAGCTATGAACTTCAGCCCTAAGAGGTATCCCCTCCTAGTGTGGGGTGACCGTGGGCTGGAGTGCCTCAGAGATCTCCCCATCCTCGTGTGGCTTACCTGTGAACTGAAGTTCCCTATGACTATACTCCGCTTTGATGTGGAGACCTTCCTTCAAAGGGCATCTCTGGCTATGTTTCCACCACAGTACCTTCAGGAACACGTCTCCAGCTGTCTCCTCAGCCACGTGCCTCCAGCCATCTGTCTCCACAAGCATCTTCCTCACCCCAGTGGCTGCAGGTTTTCATAAACAGGTTGGAGCTGGAGTGCAACAGGCTAACCTACCTGGCTGCAGCTTTGGCACAGCATGTGTTGCTGTAACTGGTTCCAGAAGTGGCTGGGCTCAGCTGTGACGCTACACGGGGCAGCTCGGGGCCTCTTCCTGCACAGCTCCCGCTAATGAAAGCCTGCCATGTGTGTCCCATGCAACAAGTAAGGCTGAAAGGCCAACCTCTGTGCTGTATTGTTGTTTTGATTAGTATATTCTCTTTCAGGCTTGATTGACATGTCAGGAAGGTATCTGGAAACAAGTCCTCTCTTAAATCTCCAATTTCTCTTCTTATGAATACTTGGCAATGGAAGCATTCCTTGGAAAAAGGAATATCAACACATCCGTGCATGCCTGCTCATGTGCTTTCCTGCTTTGTCACTATCGAGCACAGTGGAAACATTACATATGTTTCTTTTGTTTGGAGCTCTGTTGGGTCATTACATATCCTTCAGACTTACTTTTTATTTCCTGATCAATGGAGATGCAGTCACAGTCAAGTGTAAAATAATATTCATGTACCTTTTTTCAAGAAAGGAGAAAAAAAGGGACAACAAAGGAGAGAGTGAAGCTTTTGTGATAAGACTGAAATCAGAACAAGATTGCTTTCGATAAAAGATTGATGAAGAGGCATTCACTGCTTGCAGGAGAAAACATTTGTGAAAACAATTGATATTGGAAGCTTTTGATAAGACAAGCAAAAAAAAATTCATTTTAATATTCTTCGCTTGTTGCAAAATAGATAGGCAGCTTCTGCATGATGAGGTCATGAAATACAAGATTGGTTCAGGCAAATTCATTACTTTTGTCCTCTTTTTTTTCTATATTGATATTAGTCTGCCTCTTTCCAACTTTATATAATGTAATTTTACTGTCATCTTTTATAAAATACTTGGGTGCCCATCTGCGAGAGTAGGCATAAAAATATCTCTCAGAGCAAACGGGGCCTAAGTTAACATGCTAAGAGTTGGTATTTGTAAACCATATTAGAGATAAGCTCAGTAAGATCAATCCTCTTCTATGGATTTGTGTTAAATTACATTGACTGGTGCCAGGGCAGTCTGTCCTATTTAGTTTCTTTAAAATCCATGAAATAGACCCTAACGGTTTAAATCAATAAAATAAATTACTTATGTAGGTATTCAGCAATATTCTTGTAGAATTCTTGTGTCGTGTAGCACATGATTTTATGTCCAATTTAAATGAACAGGAAAATAAATGCAAAAGCAAGAGCAGGGGAAGAAGAGGGTTCCGTGAAACAGAGGTTCATCACCCATTAAAATTGCACCACACTATTACTGTTCAGTCTAGATGTGAGCAGTACAGGGGCTGCCACACTTCTCAGTACTTTTTTTCCTAACACATTGCAGGGATACTACAATAATCAAATGCTTGAGGTCAGATCAGAATACCAGCTGTGGTGGGAATTGTAAGCCATGTATAATCAGTAGTACCAGAGAAAATTTTTCTGTAAGAGGAGAAACTGAAAAGACCTGAACTGTTTATGTAAGAGAGAAAATCAGCAAAGGGACATGACAAGCATATATAAAATAACAGCTATAAAGTGACTACAGATTACAAATACTCATTCAACTGTTTTGTGTGTCTGATGCAGTGGATTTTAGAGTATGAGTGCTGTAGTTTGAGGAGGAACATCATTAGAACTACCATGTATACAGACCCTTTGAAAATGAAGGCAGTAAGTTTCCTAGAGGTTTTCCATTTGTTTTATAAGACTGTACATCTGTGTAAAAATAATAAAATTATCTAGAAAGACTAGGAAATTAATAGATCCTCACTTTAATGTTACAGGTGTTAAGTTAAAAAAAAAAAAACCTTCCATAAACCATTTATTGGTGATCTTCTGTACCAATCAATCAATCTCCTTCATTAAGTTACTATTATATAGCACACCAGTTCTTCGACTGAGCTTTGTGTTGTAGTGCTCCTATTCCTTGCTGCCCCAAAATTCTTCATACCAAAATATAGTATTTTTAAATTCTTTAAAATTACAAAAAAACAGTGTTAAGCAATAAGATGAAAACTAAAAATGATCTTTGCTTGCAGTTGGAAGTACTGTAGAACAAAATCGTTGCACTCATTTTCATGGGGAAGATGTTTGAATATTCTGTTTTCTCAGCTCAGAGGGAAAAGACATCTCACAGGATGTTAGGAATTTATGAAAGTAATTAGTGATGTTTTACTGAATACTAGATTAAATATTAGCTTGGAAAGCTATGTAAATGTCCTGAGTGCAAGAAAGAGATGCCCCTGGTGTTCAAGCATTTGCATATGTTCATTTACAGAAACCTTCAAGTGTAACTTAAATATTTATAACTATGTTTTCATCTTTATCACTCACTGATTTGTGCAACTTGTGGAGCACAGCTTTTTTTTTTTTGTCAAGAGGAGACAGCTTTTAATAGTGTATTACATCATCTTGTCTTTGCTGTCCGCAAAAGTGGTGCCTCGGTGTTTGTACTGAGCCAAGCTGAGATGAATCTGTTCTGTGTGCATTTTTGTTCTGTATACATCCTGGGTGGCGGAGCCTGACACGAGATTGCTCATCCCACAAGGTCTCTGTTGTGCCACAGCTCCTGAAGTACTATTCTGTTATGATTAATACAAACGTTGAATGGAAGTCTTTTAAGGGTTTAGAAAGCAATTTGGAAAATATGCCTTTTATCCATTTCTTCTTACTTTGCTGTTTGTGGTTTGTTTTTTCCCCTGGGGTACAGTGGGTTAACTCTTAGTGGTCATTGCTTTCATAAAATGACAGCACAGCTTTATGTATGTGGGAACATTTACCCCCTGTAGTAGTGCCTGTAAGATTTTTCAGCATTGAAAGGTTTTTCTACATCAAGCTTTTAAGAGCAAAATCCCACAATTTTTATAAGTGTGTTATCTTTAAAAGTGATTAATAGAAACAATTTTGTGCATTAAAAGTTCCAACAAAAATAAACTATTGCTAATTAATACAGAGAAGAAAACCAGATACAAGTAATGTGGTTACACTTAATTAATACATGTGATTGGCCTTACCGATTATCTTAATTTTGCAGTAGTTTTTACTTACTTGTTCCTTTCAAAGAGTTGTGTTACTATTATACATGTATGCACAAATGATCACAGGCAGTTGAATGTCCAAGTTCACAAACAAACATTAAGCTGTGTAATTGGTAATTTTTTAATCAATCTAATAGTGTAGAAAATGTTTTCTTTTTGAGTTTGCTGTATTAAAATACTTGTATACTTGATTCTTGTACTTAAACCAGGAAAAGTTGAAATGGAGTAATGCTTGCTGATCCATACTTCCCTGAAGGTATGAAAGGTGTGGATGCTGTGGAGTACAAGTGGTACTAGAACCCAAGTGAAATGACTTTCACTTCTCTCCTTGAAATAAAAAATAAAAAAATTCCACACACTTTAGAGGTAAAAAATGTGATAATTTATTCAAATTTGAATATTAAAAAGTTCTGGCTGCTGTCCCTTGTGTTTAACTTGCACACAACATCTTGGTTTTGGATAAGGGGAATTCCTTCCTATAGCAGAAACACAGGAAAGCTCCCAGATCTGTGCATTCAGACCAGCCCATCCCTGTTTTCCCTGCATCTTTTCTGTTTTCATTTCTAGTGCTAGCTTGTTTGAAGAAAGGGGGATAATTTATGCTATACTTGTAAGGATTTCAGTTTTACATACAGTTAATTGCAGGCAGCAATTATACTCTAGCATCATTTGAATGGACAGTGATAAAAGGAGGTGAATACAAGCTCTGCTTCACTCTTAAGGATGTGCTTCTAAACATGCACATACTGTCACGGAATTCACTTCGGAACTTTTCTCACTCAAGGCAAAGAGGATAAAAATAAAAGAAAAAAAATGTGACTTGGTGCTTGTTATTGGCATGAATGTTCTCAGTTTTTGAGAGGGACATAAGCTGAGGCTGGACAACATCAAAGAGCTTTAGAAAGCTGAATTTGTAGCATCTGTACCACAAATTACAGTGTTGACCCTTGCAGGGATAACAGTAATGTCAGCTCTTACTTCTCAGTAAGATGAAAATTCCAGGACTGTGAAAGCCAGTCCGTGGCTGAAGTCAGAAAAGGTTCTCACACCATGAAACAATAATTAGCCCAAAGAGGCACTGTGAAGGTAAGGGTTGCTTCTTACCCCTTGGGGTTTCCATCCACTCTGATAAAAAGTATGCTAAAACCCAGGGATGATGCTTGCTATGTTCTGACATTTTCTGACAATCCCTGTTGTAGAGGGCTAGAAGCTGTGCTGGTAGTGTCTATGCTTTTTCTAACTGTTGTGTGTTGTTGTAAAACCTGTTGAATCTCCACCCTGTAAGAAAAATAATCAAGGAATCTTTTAAACAGAAGTGTTTTGGTTCTGAACAGAAGGCAGCATGCTAATCTTCATTTGGTTATTCTGTGGTACCTTTTTCTGTTTCCTGATGGCTCTGAGGGTAGCTCAGGATTAGACAATTAGGGTGTATCTGCACTCATGTCTTAGTTTGAATCAGGAATGTGTTTTTGAAATGGATCTCCTGATCATCCTCATTTATTGTGGTTTTGTTTTCATTATGGAGCAGGTAGTGCAAATTAGGTTGCTTGCTTGGCTACTTAGTAATACGAGTGTAACCTGATAAACTTAAAGAAACCTCCATCTCAGGAATCTTGATCTGAATCCAAATTACACAATTTCTCATTTACATGAAAAGATTTCAGTAATCCACGTTTTTTAGACATTCAAAGCAAGACTTAGAGCTTTCCTGTGACACACGTGTAATGTATTGCAAACTGAATGTGTGCAGAAGAGAGAAGGCCATGATACAAAAATCTTCAAATTCAGTTTCAGGGATATTTTGTCACAATAATCTGTGATTTCCTAACTAAATCTGAATACCCAACTTCCCTGTCATAGCTTGATGCTATATAACTGCAGATTTCTATCTTAAAATTTAATGGCCTCAGGAGGAAATTGAAGGGTTTTTTCCAGGTAAGGATAAAAGCACACTCTTAATGCAGGTTTGCTTTATATTTTTTATGGATCATTGTTCTTTTGCTCTGATGTTCAAAAACTTCTTTCATCTGTGACTCAACAAAGCTTTCTCACCTTCTTTTTATAGTGGCAAATTTAATATACAGGTTGGTTATTTAGCAGAATGAATCTGGATTCACAGTTCTGTCATGTTTTCCGTTCACGCTAGACATTTTTTGAAAAATCACACAGATTACTTAAAAGGGTAACAAAAGATCTTTTCATTTTAATAGCGATTTGTTTTTGTATTATGTCTTTTTAGCATCCACCTTGTTTATGTTAGTTTGTGTTCTTTCCTTTAAAAGAAGACATGATTACACATGGGGTGTTAAAAAAGAGTTAAGAAACTATGTCCACATGTGGTGGACATAGGGATTAATTTAATGAGTGTTTTCTGATACAGCATTTATCTTACAATTAGAGATTGTGAAGAATCTGTCAGCTGTCTAACTATTTTGTAACACACCTAACTATACCTCTGGCAAACCCTTCTAGGCGTCTTCTACCCCAAAGTAAAATCCAGTTAGATATGTAGCTGTACTGTGCGGTACTGCACTGCATACATTTTCCATTAATGCCCAGTAGGTTTGTTTATCCTGCTGGGATATTTTTGGTAGACATAACCCAAAAATCAAATCAAAGGCCATTTTTAGCTGGCATAGTAACTGTTAGATTAAAAGAAAACCTTTAGGTAAAATCGGAAGGATCTGGAAAATATTTGTTTTCTTGTCCATGTTCATACCAGTGGGTTAACAAGGTATTAGATAAGCCTACACAGGGTGCCCACTAAGCTTTATTTATGGATACTCTCATAGCAACTACTCAAATTGAGATAAAGATGCATGCACTGGGCTAAGTAGAAGACCAAAGTGGGATGTTTACCAGATGCTGGCCGTAAAGCATGAAAAAGGCATCTGTGAATGACTAGTTGAAGTAACAGAAATAAATATTTATAGTTATTAAAGTTTTGATGCCCTAGGCAATAAATTCATATGAAAATTCACTTTCCATAGTGGAATACTAGCTGCACACAGGAATTTTTTCAGAATTCTTTGGAGGAGGGAGTTTCACAGATTCCTTTCTGCAACCTTGTACCTGGCACCGTAGTAGCACAAAGGACCACTGAAGTATTTAGGATGTTTTCACAATAATTCTCTTTAGTGACCCCCCACATTTTCAAACACAATTTATGTATCATATATGTCCTGACACCTATTAGGTGTCAGTGTGAGGCCACTTTTATGCCTGTTCCTCACATGCTCACTAATGCTTAATGTACATATTAAATAAAGCCAGAGAAGCATGACCAGATTGGCAGCTTCTACCCGGAGAAAAAAGTTAAAGAAGAATTTAAAGGGAAGAGGGATTAAAATTAATTCTTAAGTTAATCAAACAACATACAGTCCATAGTCCTGAGGCTGTGCTGCATGCTGCAGGCTGCTAACACTGTTGGCTTATGAGTTTAGTGCATTTCATCACCATTTAACCCAGTATGAAATGTGTCAAAAATTCAGTTCATTCAAGGATTTTGCAATACATATTAGTTACTTGTTCTTTTTTGGTGGGGCTTGCAAAGATACCAGCGCAATGGAAAGTATGATCCATACCTGGTGAATAATAAGCTTTCTTAATGTTATGTTTACAGCTGTAGAGAACATGATTAGAGAGTGCAAGTTCTATCAGGTAGTACAGTGCAGAAGATGGAATAATAATGAGGTGTACTCTGCTGCATTTAGGAGGCAAGCAAACAGTGACAAAAACTTAACTGTATTAATTTTTAATTTAGTATTATAAGCTTTTCATTGGATCTGTTACTTCCTATACAGACATTATAACAAATTGCAATTTTATAGGTTGTTCTTGGTGTACAGTATGTGAAATTACAAGAAGGAAAAACTTGTTCATTACCTGAGGAGAAAAGTTTCCTGCGAATTCAGTGTGCATTTGACTGTATTTTTCTTCTATTTTTTATCAGCATGATATGTTCTTAATGTCACTGTTGAGATAGTAATAGCCTTGTAAACATAGTATCAAAAAGTCTGTCTGCCTTCTATGTCTTTTTCAGATCATTGTGTAGTTTTAAAGGGAATAACAATAATCTAAGCAGGTATTTTAATGTTGCAAACTGCTTCATATGCTGCCAATAAAACATTTTTATTTAGTTTAAGGTTAATATATCTTTCAAGAATTTGTGCTAGAAAGCCTACATTCAAGAAACGTTATCATATTAATAATGTCATGGTATAAGTAATGTTATTTAGAAATATCAATATGGAATTGTGGAGGTCTTAGATTGTGTATAAAAATAATAATCCCACAGAGTTCTTAGCTAAGAATTATGTCTATGTTCCCTCCAGTGAACTGGAAATTAATTTTAAAGTTTTGTGTCTTATAATGTGAAAAAAAATGGAAATTAAGCACAAAGTGATTTGTAAGTGAAAGAAGGGAGGGGATTCTGTTTTAGTTTAAAGTTATGCGAGAAAATTTAAATACTATTGGCCAGATACCTGTACATTTTCCAGCAAATTATCAATTCATTAAGGGACTTTTCAGTATAAAATGCTAAGTCTTGTGCCTTTCTTTAGAGTATCATTCAGAGGAGAACCTTTGTAATATATGACCTGTTGTGTTATGTTGTAAATCTGTAAATCGCTTCATCAATGTGGGTCGCTGGTTTTACTACCTACTTTGTTTTAGGCCTGTTGATAAGGCCCTGTTACTTCAGTCACTTTTATCAGTCCCTAAAATGAGTAAAAGTGATGTGTTCAATGTGGAATTGTAAAAAAAAATATTGGCAAGAAGCAGCTTATTACCTCAAGCCTCAGTGAATGTGAGGATTTAATAAGATACCTGCAAAAGACTACCAGTACTTAAAAACACATAACATGTTAGAGAGAAGAGGATAATAATGTCAGAAGGTTTATATTGAAATTAAGACATATGGAACATTCTAGGAACACTAATTCAAATAAATCTCCAGGTTTTAAGTTTGTCTGAAGGTTTTGCTTTTTTATAATGGTAGAGTCTTTTGGAGACATTTGCTTTGATTTTGGTTGTGGTCCTAAAGGACACATTTCAAACACTGACTTAGTCATCATCTGTCTTTTTTCTTCTTTTTTTTTTACTTCTGTTGCTTCTGTTGTTATCTGGGAAACAATAAATTTATATTGCTATTTACTGTATCCATCTTCATTAACTGTCATTACAGAAAGCAGTTTTAAACATCATATCACATTAAGAATACCGTATCCTAATTTTAAAGGTGTTTGAAGTGAGATTGTTCCATTTCATCTTAAAACAAAGCAATTTATTATATTCCAGCATCTTAATATGCCAAAGGTCTGGTTCTCATCCACTGGTGTTTGCCATTGGTTGTGTTAAAAATGTAATGATTCTACATCACTCATTTGCATCTGTTTACTTTTCAAGCTGCACAGTTACTTCTTGAACTGAAAACTTCCATGCAGTCCTTCCTTCATTTGTGCAATAGTCTGCCTTTGGGACTCTAATAGTAGTCCTTAAAGTAATTCTATGTTTTGAATTTAGAACACAAGGAGTCCTTTTTCATAGCGCATTTTTTGGATGTTTCCTTCTTTTTTCTATTTCTTTGATACCGTCAATATTTAAGCTATTGCAAGAATTGAATAAGAAGAGATTATAAAAATTAGAGTACAAATATTCTGCTAAGTGAAGTATTTTCTACCTTTTCATCACGTTTGTTCAAATAAAGAATTTCAATAATACATATATTTTTCCTTCTAGGTGTTGCTTAGCATCCACAATACTCTGAATACTGAACAAGTACAGTGATGTGTAACTCTGAAAATGTTGAAAAGGTGACTGAAGTCAAACAGAAATGTATTCCACAGCGTCATAAAATAGCAAGTGGGTTTTGATTGCTGGAATTTAACTGCTAAGTGATGTGTGTAATTTAGGCCCAGTAGAGCAGTGGCTTTTTTTCTCCTTGTCCCATGTGGAACAGTATTTAGGTCACTGCCATTCAGCAGACGGAATTCACACAAATGGATGGAGATACCAGATCAGGGTACTGTTTTACTTCATTATTTTAACAGTGGTTAATTTTCCCATCAGATTTACCCTTTTCTATGACCTGTGGAAGAGGCTCTGAACCCAAAAGCTTATTTGTTTTTTCTTTCTATATTGGTTGATTAAATAAAAGGTGTTAGGTCTGCTTGGAAATCTTGCTACTCTTTTCTTAGACCATCATGGCTCAACAGAATCTTAGTATTTTATCTGTATTTTTTTATTTTAGGTAATCTCTACTTTCAAGTTGATTAATTTTTCAGCTTTTTCTTCCTATGTAATAAGTGATATTTTTTTGGTTTTGCTTTCTTCTGCTTGCTTTTTTTTGAGTGATTGGTCTGTGAACAGGGAATGAAACTCATGTTGTTATTCCAATTGATTTCCTTTCTGTGTCTGTTGCTTTTGAGACTTGGTCTCCGTCCTTGGGTTGTGAGAGGGTTAGAGCACTACTAGAGTAAGGTTTCTTCGGCTTATTTTTCTCTCTCCTGGGAACTTCCTATCTTTTGGGGTTTGGGTTTTGTTAAGTTTTGGGGTTTTTTTGTCTGCTGAGAAGATCACCTGTAATGCCTCTTTATACTATCCATGGGAAAGGATTTTTCCAATAAAGTTGCTGTGTCGTGTATTTTTACATGGGTCCTTATTGGTCTGAAGAGGTGTATTTTTGCTACAGGTACTCTGGAGAGCTATTTTATTGTTTAATTCATTCTGCAGATGAATGAGACAAAAATGTTCCCCTTATTTTCCCATCTGATACTGAAATGCAACACAGTTAAGCAAAAGCCATACTAGAAACCCAACATTTTTATTCTTATTGATCACTCCTAGATATTTGAAATACCTTTTCTTGAGCATTTGCCTTCAGTGAATCTCTTACTGAGTAGCATCAGACGGTCTATTATGTGCTTAATCTAAGCAGGTAGCAGCTAGGCAAACAGTTACTGTATCCACGGTATAGGCCTTAGTGATTCATGGGTACAGCTGTGGCTCTCCAGATAAAAGGAGAAGGTTCATCTGGATATTAGGTAGTGGAGTGTTGACAATTGCTTTTTGAGTTTGATAGGCAATAATAAATCCCCAAACACCAAAAAAAACCCCAGCTGGTTGTGTGATAAATGAGTTTTTTAGAAAAAATGCGTATTTACATAAAAGTGTGATTTAACGGCGTTCAATGATAAGGTCATGATGTTACTTCAGCAGGGAGGAAGTATATAAGGGAAAAATGGGTCATAGGTTTTTATAGGCAAAGAATTGTATGTGCACACCCAATTCCTTGTGTCACTTTGCTAAAATTTCAAAGTTTCATAATGCTTATCCCCACTTCACTTACGTTTCCTATCTGGGCATCTGTCGTCATGGTTCACCCTGGAGTTCAGATCCAAAGTTTTGCTAAACAGGCTCTCAGGCACCATATCCTATAAAATAAATAATTTAATAGAGGGACCAACGTGAATGAAGAAATCCTTGGGCAGTTATAGCCTTAGAGACTGTTTAGCTGCTCATCCCACAATGGTTTGTTTCAGGAGTGATTTCTGGGTCTGGGTTCTCCTCATTCCTCACTGAATTCCTTCAGTGTCTTTTAGACAGGCCCATATCTTGTCTTGGAGCCGCTGATGTTGAAGATCTGTATCCTTGAAGCCTCTGTATTTTCCTGTTTTCATTGACTTTGGAGGCCATGTTTTGACTGAACAGGTTGTACACACTGGGAAGGTTTTTAAGTAGAAATTCCTAGCTTGTGGCCCAGTGCTTCGGAGCAAGTCTTGCTGCTCATGCTAGGAAAGCTAAGCAAACAGCATACAAAATCACACAATATTATAACTCCAAATTATTTATTCTACTTAAAATGTTACTTATTTACACTGAATAACTGATCTCTGCTAAAGAGGAGGATTCTGTGGCATGCAGTCCAGCTGTTGTCCAGGGAGGATTCAAATAGGACTCACCAGCAATCTGTCATTGATAAAGGCTATCATTGTTCAAGGAGGACCCTTGAGAGGTGTCCCAGTGCAAGGGACACCACACAGGCACACTGCCCAGCAGGGAGAGCTCAAAGAAATTCTCATACTTATGGGATAAAAGTTGTTTACTCCTAGTCAAATTGCATATAATAGGGATAAGCACGAGGCTTCATATTGGTGTTCACTGTGTTGCTGTGCTCTGTTTGAGTTTCTTAGGAGTTCTTGGCCCAGATGTGGGCAGGCCATTACCTTCTCTGGAGCCTGAACCAAACTGGAGCTGGTTTGGTTAAAAGAGGGTGGAACACATGGTGGTGAACATGAAACAAAAATATTTCAAACACTACAAGAAATTAACCTTTTTTACATGCAAATCTAAATCTTTGAACAGAAACTATTCTCTGCTCTAGTGTTTGGATTTTTTTTAATAAAACATCCAGAAATAAAGCGTATTGTTCTTCAGAAAATATAAACTCTAGTGGACCATATATTTGTTAGATGAAGAACACTTCTTTCAGTATTGATGTTACTATCAAAATATGTTGTCAAGAAAAAAATCTTTCAGAACAAGAGGATTTCAGAGTTACTGAAACAGTCAGCTTTTCCTTCTTCATAATTTAGCTCAGTCTCTCCAAGTGACCTTCTAGATAGCCCACAGCTGACAGCACCGAAGGATATTGTGTTATTCACTCAGGATGTGCTGATTAATCCCTGTGAAATTAAACTTGAGAATCCAGGAAAAAAATGGATACAGTTTTGAATGAAGAAAGTTTTAATGTCATCTTCTATGAATTCATTTTTCCAAGGCGGCCAAAACCCATTGTCTGTGAAGAACCAGTCCTCAATACTTGGTTTCATGACTTTTGTGTCTTCTCAGCTCCCTTTGCTCTACAATTGGTAATCTACAATGTATACATTTGCAGTATTTCCCTTTGGAATATGGATCACAAGCATTAATTTGGATCAACAGATAGACAAGACAATATCTCTAGAATCATTAATAATAGATATTCTCAAAAGAAATGTTTCCTGAGGCATAAAACAAATACATGAAGAAAGTGAAAATGACATTGACATAAACAATTGTATCTTAGATTTGTCTTATGAAAGTAACCTAAGGCAAAACCTGGACATTTACAGAAATAGTTTGAATTCTACCTCTTCTCAGAGAAAAAAAAAATCTGCAGACCTAGCCCATCTGCCATCTAAGACATGCAGTCTGCTATAAAGCATTAACCACACTAATTCCTGAGACTGCTTGGTGATGTTCTCATCCAGATCTCTTAAAAATTAAGATATAATCACAAACTCTTTTGTTTTTTCCTTTGTACTGTCTTCTCACTTTTCTTGCGAAGATTGAAAATTACTTCCTTTCTTTAAACACAAGCCAAACTCAATTCAAATGTAGTCAGAAACAACATTACAAAATTGGCATTTCATGTTTACTATTGCTCAGGGACTTCTATATCAAATATAGTCAGTGTACAAATCCAAGGACATTTTTTTGGTTTCCTGGCTGCCAGCTTTGAAAACTGTTCCTGCGATCTGCTAATTAAGCTTTTCTGTGTCTGTGACCTACATTATCATCATCAGTAGTGATGGTCAGTGTTTCAAAGTCCATTCTTGTTTTTGATAAAGAGATGCAAGAAAGCTCAAGACACAATATGTTCACCTGCACTTTTAAAGTGAAAACTTTTATTAAATGCAATCCAGGAATATACTATTGCTGTGGTCATAAGGATGATAAGTGCAAATTTTACACCTTTTTTGGAGTTCGTGATTCTTAACACTATTGGAAAGAGAACACTACATAAGTGCTTAAGATGGGACTCTATTTTGTCAGACCTTCATTTTTTTTCTGAGGTAACCACATAAACTCCAAACTGCAAAAAGATCTGGAAAGAGACCTATTCCTTTTAAAAATTACTTGATTTAAATGTGCATCTAAATGTGGACAATGGTCAAGATCAAACAGGACTGGTGCAAAAAAGTTGTGGTTTTGTGGGGGCGTTTGATCTCATTTGAGCAGATCTTGCCATTCTTCTTATTCGCTCTTCAGCACCATCCCCTTAGTGTGGCTGTAGCACAGCATCAAGCTGTGAACTGAATCAGGGAACTCATGCAAACTTTAATAAGAAACAAATTGAAAAGGATAATAGATGGTGGGGAAGAATAAAAGGCAAGACAGGGGCTGCATAAGCAAGCAAAACTGCCTGAAGAGATGCTCATTAAAACATGGTTTGACTGATTGACAGTTGATTAGAGGTTTCCAAGGCTCTGAGTTTTTATGTGTACTTGAATACTTGTTTACCTTTGTCATTCTACCTATAACTGAGCGAAACACTTCTGAGTTCCTCATGCACCGAGTTTATTAGTTTCATTATTAATTTCTGTTAGGCTATTAAATGCTTTAATGTTTTGCAGTATTCTTAGTTGGAGAGGTTTTAGAGTGACAGCTGTATTCTGCATTTTGTTTTAATAGCTGAAATGACTCAGTTATTTAAATGGATCTTGTTAAAATATTATGATCAACAAGTTGTACAAAAGAAAAGAAGACCTTTAATATCAACTTAACATTTTAAAGTTGAAATCTACCAAATTCTTTGTTTGAATATTAAAAATGCATCATTCATGCTCTGACAAATCTCTGCTGGCTGAATACTACTTCACTAAGGATAGAGTGTGTTATTAAAAATGAAATTTAAAAAAATAAAACCAGATTTTTGTCTTTTAGATCTGCATTACATTAGAAAGAAAGAGTGGAAAGGGAAGTACTGAGATAAAAAAGCAAGAGAATGAAAGAAAACCACTAAACAGTAGTGAGACCATGTGGTAGTGGTATAAAAGAAAGGAAGTGGTATAGTAAGGCTATAAACAGCACTAAAATATTGGTAAAGGAATCTTTTACAAGTAAATATGCATATAATAATCGTAAATACGAACTAAAAAAATTAGGTTTGTGTAGATGCTGAGACAAATGCTTCTGGATTCTCTTTCTGTTCCTCCCAAAGGTAATCAGCAGTGTGTCTTGACATTTCAGTGCAGACATAGCCAACCTAATGATGCTGCGAAGTGTTAGACAATTATTTTCCTGAGGGAAATTCAAACTTTTTTGTGTATGGGTTGATGTCTGTAAATGGTTCATTCGTGACACTGGAGAAGTTCTCAAGTGTGGATCTGCCGGAGGTATTAGCCACAAAAGAAAAAACTTTGTTGCAAAGTGTGCTGTGGAAACATCAGTACAAATCTGTCCTGAAAGCCCTTCATTAATGTTAGGTCATCTAAAACCTTTGTTACTTTCAGTTCCAAGCTAATAGTTTCTTTTCTGTATTTTGAAAACACTGAACACAATGTGAATTCTATCCTGATTTGTCGCGTATAAACCTTTCAGAAGGTCTTTATTCAGCCTGCTGTTTTTCTAAGACATAACATCTGGAGAGACTGTTTAACAATCGCTTTTGATGAGAAGAGAGGAGTAGGAAGTACTTATGTATATGTGGGACCTCTTGAAATAAAATGGGTAGCAATCCTTTTCTTTTACCAAGAACCAGTAGCAGTCATGAGATCTCCCACAAGCTTTCCCTAATTCTGAAGTCAACATTTAAATGTCATCTTTGGAAAGAACAGGAAACTGAGACTGAGTGTAAATCTAAAGCCAGATTTAGATTGAAAATTACATTAGGGACAAGAAATAACTATCAGTCTTCATCAGTAGCATCATCATCCCTGTTTCTGTTTACAAAGATATGTTGTAGTAGCTTGGTCTTGAAGTCTCTGCAGTTGTCAAATTTACCCCTAAATTGCTAATGAAGAGTGTATATCAGCATTATCTGTGTAAATGCGTATTAAGTGTTGGATATTCTTAGCGCTTGATTTAGTTGTGCTCTCTGTGGAGTTTTTCTTTTGTGCCAATAAACCAGACTTATTTAGAGCTGTTGGCTCTGATCCACCATTTCCTTGTTAAATGTTTAGAATTTGTAAGTGTTGTGACCCTTTTGCCAATGCAAGTAATCCTAATTCCAGCAATTTACACTTGTCACTTTGCTTTAAACTCCATTACCGTATGCTGAAATTCTACACAAAATGGCTTGGAGACCATTTAGCAAATAACAAATTGGAGATGGAGGGATTTTGTCCCTTATGTCACAACTGATTACTTATTGGGGTTTTGGTTTTCTGTTACAGAACTGTGACCTGGCCCAGCAGAGTATCGTTCATATTATTCAGAATCCACAGAAGAACAGTAAGAACAAGGATGAGACAAAAAATAAGTGTGCTGAAGGTATTTTAAAAGCCTTGGAAAGGGAAGCTGAAAGTCTAACTCGTGTAGATCTCAGCACCAGCATCCTCCCATCACTCTCTGCAGGGCTGGCTGTTATACTGGATACTACAAAACCCAGCACTTCTGTTGCCTCTGAAAAATCAGGTAAGTCAGTGATTTGGTACGTTTCAATACACAGACCTGAACATTGGTCTGTTTCTATCTTAGGGTGAACAGTTCCATACCAAAAGATAAAACCACGGACATATGGTTTCTTTTAGTTATTAAACAAAAAACCCAACTATATTAAGATGCGATAAACATCTGATGTGTCTTCTAGCAAAATAATTTTGCTTTGTGGATAAATGGAGTGATTTCACATGTTGCTCCTGCCTCTAACTTGTGTTATGCTAATATTTTTACAAATTATTAAAAGTTGGCAAAAACCCCAGGGGCCTGTGAGAAGACAAAAAATAGTCTCTGTAAAATTTCCATTACAGAAGTTTTGTTGACTAGAATGTTGGGCAGCTTATGCATTGCAAATGTGTTTAATTCCCAATCTGTTGTAATATTTTTATACCTGCATATTTTATATAAAATATTTCTATACAATAGAATTATTATTTACGAAAACATAGCTGGCACAAAATTTAATGATGATTTATACTATGGATTTTAGTAGTTCTTTATCCAACAAATTATTACTGAGAATATCTTCTCTTCATCATGAAAAATCATTTGAGGCACAAGTTAAGTTACTGCAAATGGGTTGTCCTGTAATATTTAAAATCATTAATTAGACAGAAGTTCAAGTCAGAAAGAAATGCAGGAATCATTTAGCAATTACACAATTCTTCTCAGAGTAACCCCCTCTTCACGCAGTCTTGCTAAGCCTTACTGACAGCAGTGTTTCTCCCCAGTGAAGAAACATCATTCCATGCAATAGCAGACTGTTGTGATTTGTTGTAATAGTCCATCAAAGATGTCTTTCTAGAAAGAATAATAAACAAATACCATTCATACACATTATGGAAGAAAATACCAAACATATAGGTCCTGAGTATAGAAGATAATTTATGAATATGGCTGTGACTAACTTGACCACAGAAATCATCACGCTTTAGAAAATGACTACTAAAACTTTTGGAATAAAAGCTAGAGACTTTCTTCAGTAACATGCAGAAAATACACAATTTGTGGGAGGGTCACAGAAGTACTCCACAACTTACTTGGTCAGCCTCTCACTGCCAGCTAATGATGAATGAGTGCAGTTTAGGAACAAATTAGTACCCAGCTTAATGATCCATATCTCCCCATCTGAATGAAAAATGAGGTGAGAGGGGCGCATGCTGATTTAAATCTGGTAAACTAGGAGAGGGTTTCAGGCTGCACTCTACTATCAAAATCAAGGCAATGGTCTGAGCTTTTTAATACTACTCTTTATTTATTCTTTCACGACTGTGCATGATATATACAGGGCTTTAATAGATGTGCTGGACTTTACCGAATAGTTTCTGTGCATGTAAGGCCTTTTAAAAGTTGTCATGTGGTAAGTTTTCCCACAGATTGCAAACTCTGTGAAGCCAAGTACAGACTGATAGGTGTCTTCTATTGCAGCAAATATTTTCATGGCAGAATGACAGCTGGGGGAAAAATGTATTGAGAATATGTGTGGACTCATTTTATCTGTGATTAAGTTAAATAAAATTTTTTAATCATAAAAAAAGAAAAGAACCACTCTAATGACTGACAGTTCTGCCTGGAAGGATGTTAGTTACAAGTACTTTTTAAAAGCCTGTTACCTTCTCCTTAGTTTGTTTCAGCTCTCACTGTGAAAAATTGTCCTTGTTTCTGTTCAACTCCTCCGCTTTTGTTCAATATGGGGTTTTTTTTAGGGTTTGGAGCGGGTTAATTTGTAGTCACATAATTTACTGAGTGAAGAAGTCTGTGTTAAAAATAATCCAGCAAGAAAAAAGAAAAGATTAATCCAGAGGTCAGTTTTCCAGTCAGCTTTACTGTTTAGTGAGGATTTTCTTTAGTACAGCTGAAATGAGTAATGGTAGTGGGAGTGAGTGGCTGAAGGCTGCATATGACCCCAATGCTGCTTGAAATTATACTTATCAAGCTGTTGTCTTAGAAGATGGGTGGTTGTTGCAGTCATGAGTCTACAGTAGAACCCTATACAGTACAGCCAAATATAATCTTTTCTTTGTGTATGAGATAATATGCAATGAGTAGAGGACAAATTTAAACTTGCAATTTATAGGCAGGGGATTCAATGATAGGTTATTGTTTAGTCTAACATACTATTCCATATTTGTAGCAGTAAACTCTTAAGAGACTTCATCTCTTTCTGATGCCCAAGGTATTTTAGTTACCACAGGATGCTGACTCTATATCCCTACCCTGCTGTTGTTTTATTTGCCCTCCTTTGAATTTTGAGGAAAGAGATTTTGCATCGTAAAAGTTTCTCCCAGAAGCTTTAGCAGCATTTGACATATTGTAGCGTAGTAGTATTTTTGACGTATTGACTTGAATACTCGGAGGTCAAAAAGTAGAATTCTGCCAGACAATCCAGGGGGAAACAACTCTGTTTATATTGTACTGCTATTATATAAGTAATGTATTCAAGTAGTATAAACTGCTGCACTTGATCAGATGAAAACCCTTATAGCCTGGCATCCTGTCTCCACTAAGGGACATTGTTTGCTCCTTGAAGAATAGCATCGCAGGACATCCTTCTCCCAGCTCACCCTTTCTGCAGTGGTGACTAATGAAAACAACTCTTGACTGGTCTTGGGAACCATCTTAGTTATATTGTGTTGTTAATGTGCAGTGTGTGTTTGTCCATGAGAAGTTCAGAAGTTTGAAAGTCATTGACAGGCTGAAAAGGGTTTGAAAATGGATCTAAATAATCTCTACATCAAAGACTTCTCTTTGCAAAAATAGAAATGCCTTTTCTGTTTGCTAAATAACACCTTGCATGATTTCTAATGAACACATGGAAAGATCTCAGCACAGGACTTTCATCCTACTTCACCCCCACCTAATTTACAATCTGTCCAGTTTTATATTAGTAAAAGTATGTATAGAGTAAAGGAGGTCTGGCCTGAGGAATAGTGACTTTGAAAAGGATAAGGGTCCATATGACTCATCAGCTGAATATGAGAATGTATCATGAGGTCCAAGAAAACTCATATGATCTTTGGAAGTATAAACAGAAAATAGAGTTGAGTGAAGAGAATTTTCCCTCTGCTTTTGACATTTGTATAACTAAAACTAGAATATAACGCAGCATTTTGATGTCTAAACTTCAGGAAAGCTACTGCAAAACTTGTTAGAAAGTTCAGAAGAAAAGTCACAGGAGTCCTATAGAAGGGCAGGTTGTGATTGGCTTATATATGTTGATATAATCTTGTAGCATCTGTGGGAGTGGAAATTTGATAACAGGCAAGTCTTCGATTTTATAAGCTATTTTGGGATTTAAGTTTTCATTGTCTGGAAACCTGAAAGCTGTCAAATGTAAATGCCACGCATGGTTTTTAACTTGCCAGGAAATCAGATACATATGCAAGTTATTCTGGTTTATAAGAATTCTCTGTATTTGGCCATTCAAAAAATAAATATAGGACATGTTTCTGAAACACACGTCCAGCAACAAAGATGTGACTTCAACCCAGAAGTAGTATGGACTGTGCTAGACAGGAGGTCAGACTACAGAATAACATTGATCCTCTCTCTAAGTGTGTTTATCAGCTACTCCTATGAAACAAATTTGTAATCACACACAAAAAACCCTCAAGTTTTTGTTAAAATTATATTAATGCTTTAACTATTTAATTCTCATTTTAATCAATTATCAGCTGGTTTATTATTTTGCTTAAAGATGTGGTCATCATTACTTACGTCCTTTTGTTTACAATTTTTGAACAACACTAGGTCAGTTCCCTAGAATGTCCCGGTGTTCTTCAGCTAGGCTTTTAAAAATGCTTGCATGCAAGTTGTCTCTGCCTCCTTATCTTTTCATGTTCCTCTTTTCACAGAAGAGTAGAGAAGGTACTGTTATATATTGACCTAGGTGTGCCAAGCAGTAATTTCTAGCAAAAAGAGGGATTGATTTTTCTCCACCTAGTTAGAAAATGCTTTATCAAAATTTAATATATGCGTATGTGAAAACTTCCTGCCCTTAAAAATAATGTAACTATGAGTTAGGTAAAACTGTCAAGTGATGAGCTGGTTCCCAATGTATGTAAGACTGATATATGAAAGACACAGGCAAAAACTTTTAGAAGGGAAAGAGTAAAGAGTCTGGGTGCGTCAGAACTGTGCATACTTCTGAGAGAAGCTCTGAAGAATTGAAAAAGAAAAATCAATTTAACTGTGGATATTGCTGACAATGTACAAATACATATTTGAGTAGTATTCTGTTATTTGGGTGTTAAAATGCTTGTGCTTTGTAATTTATATTGCATTTTATTATGATACTTCTAATTAAAAAGCCTAAAAGGATAAGAATTTTTATGTCAGGTTTATTTGAATTAAATGAGTAATCTAAGACACTGAAATATTGTAGAATTTCTTCACAGTTTCATAAAACTTACAGTACCAAATTAATTCCAGATCAGGTGATGATACAGTGTACACTTCTACCTCCTTGTCTTACTGTGGTGTTAGGCTGAGTCCCCTTCCCAGTACCAAGACGAGTGCAACTGCAGCTTTTTCTTATTCTCTTTTCGAGAGAATGCCATCAAAATGTGAGCACTGATCCAGCCAAAGTGGCCTCCAGGACTGCAGGAGCATCTGTGTTGATGCTCAGTGATACAGAGCTCTGTAACTGAGCAGCAACTGCACTGGCGAAGACTAAGACAATAATGAACTTATTTTCCCATGACCTAATTTTGCATTGCTAGGTTGCAAAACCAAATACCTAAGAGCTTACTACTCCTTAGAAAAGGGGAAAAGTATCCTTAACATTTCTCTTCTGTCATTTTTCTGTGTTTTTACATGGGAAATTAATCAATCTTTTCCCCTTGGCATCTGTACAAATAATTTGTGGATTAATTATCACATTAATTAATTAATTAAATGTACTTTAGGTCCACGGTATTGTAAATCAGTATTTTGAAGAGGGGAAATCAGTAATCTGTGAAATTTGCATTCATTAATTAGGTTCTTTTTCCAGAGTTATCAAAATTTTGCTCTAAAACCAAATGATCAGAGTACTTACACTGACTATTTTTAAATTTCTTGAAATATTAATACACTATTTAATGGTGATTATATGTTTTTTAGGGTGGTTACTTTTGACTGACATTAATTTGAATGATACACATTGCTGTGCAACAAAAAGTAATAAATTACTTAACACGCAATGTATTGCTTCAGTAGACCTATTCAAGTAACTATTTAGTTTACTACGGTATTTTTGGATTTGATGCACTGACAGTTTACTTTTTTATTAGGGTTAAACCACTTTTAATGTAAATGAAAATACATTATTCAACACGTTATTTATTTCAGATTTTTAGCAGTGCATTATTTTACAAACTTTTAAATATGAAATTCAGTATCAATTTGAGCATCAACCTGCATCCACAAAAGCAAAGGTACTAATTTACTTTTTTTGAAAAGCAGAATAAAATACCAAGTCAGCAATACTATACTAGTTCTGATTTTGGCAAATACTTTCTGGGAAGCATGGCTGTGCTTGTCTTCATTACACACTGTAAATTTATTGGATGTACAATTCTTTTACAAGCTTTAAAACAAAACTTTATAAAAGTCCTGCATCGACAACTCACTTTGTGCTAATGTTTAATTCCTGTACACTGTTCATCATTATTGCTATGCATTCATTACATACACAAAACTGTCTGATTTAGGTTTTAGACCTTTCATTGTAAATATGCTGTGAGTGTAGAATACCACAGAGCTGATGCTGTGTGTCAGAGATGCATTGTAGTTCCAGAAATGGAGTTGTTTAGGCCTGAGAGCTCTTTGACAATAGAAACTCTAAGAAAAGCTGACTGTTGTCTTCCTTCTTCTCTGTCTTTCCTTTTCTTGTTTGATGATTTTACACTACTTGTCCACATTTCAAAAGAGAATCTCGCCTGTGCTTCTTACTGATTCCACTGGTTTTGGTTTTGCAAGTTACCCTTCGAAGGCTTTTCATAGGTGCAAGGTGTTCTGGCTATTTGCTTGTTTTGTTTTACAACCTTTTGTCACTTGGGTGCCTCCTGTTTGCAGCTGCACAATTCTTTGTCCTTTTGGTGGTCAGATTGCTCACCTACTTAATGCAAAATGCTTGCACATCATGGCCAACTAGATCATCACAGTGTACTGTTTTCTTCAGAATTAACTATATTTTAAGTATGTGCATCTGAGATTTGAAAATCCATGTGTGTACTGAGAGAAGAGTATGACCATAATGCTTTTATATGGTATTGTGACGTTATATTTAATTTTAAATCAATCTTTCTAAATATTTCCTATGTATTGAATGAGAACTTCTTGAAAGTTTTAAAAGAGTTTCCAAGATTTTTGGTAGATGTTGTGTGGCAGAAGCTCTTGTACTGTGATCCACGTTTGAAGCTCTTAGTATTTATGGATGATCCATTGAGATAACGGTCAGTGCTCTATCTCCACTTACTTGTTTTCAGCTGCTAACATATGTTGCAATCGTAGAACTGTTTACGTTGGAAAAGCCCCTTCAGTTCATTGAGCTCGACCATAAACCTAGCGCTGCTGTCAAACTCACCACTAAACCGTGTTCCTGAGTAACACATCTACACAACCTCCACGGATGGTGACTCAACCACTTCCCTGGACAGCCTATTTGTGTCAGTATATATCAAATCATCTCTCTTGATTAGTTGCTGCAGCTTCTTTGATTCTTTTTAGAGCTAAAGGAAGGCATGTCCGTAAGTCACATCTCTGCCACAAACGAACTATTCTACGAGATCAAACCAGTTATCTATTTAAATCTAGTCCTGTTCCTCTTTTAATAATTACCTGTTTTGTATCCAACACTTCAAAGAAAGAAAAAATTCTTACTATGTAATATTAATTTTAGAGAACGAGTATTATTTGTTTTTTGCATGTAGTCACCTCTGTCTGATTATCCTTCATGTCTGCTGTCTGGGTAAGCTGACAAGAATGATAATGGCCTTCTCTAATCTGACCATCATTGAAATAGCAATTCCTAAACAGTCCCCTGTGTGAATTCAAGGGTTAATTGGAGAACCGATTGGCCCACCAATTAAATAAAGCTAATTCTGTGAAAATTTCTTTTGAAATGGAGAAGCTTAAGAAAAATATTCTGGTAATTTTGCTTCCAGTAAGGTTATAAAAATTTGTCATTACAAAGTCCTTGGAAGTTTGCTCTTTCGGATATTGTATCTTCTGTTAGGGTTATTAACCCTTGGCAACTTGCAATTGCAATAGTTTCAACTTCTATATATAAAAATTTATATCCCCTCTTCACCTTCCAGCAACAGTAAAAAGTGATTTTATAAGACATTAGCATAATGGAACCTTTTCAATAAAATGATAAATTGAGCCCATTTCAGAAAACAGAACATGCATTTCATAATTTATTGCAGTCAGTGCTATGCTGGAGACCTCATTCTTATCATATGCTTTTAACACTGATGAGAGTGGTGCCATTTCCCCACTCCTTGCATGTCTGTGAAATTCATTTGAGAGGAAAAATGGTCTTTTCTAATAGAGCCAAAAGCACTTCTGGGAATGCTCATCTTTACATGACGTAATTATCTCTCATGAAAGTGCCTAATTGTTTTATTGTTTCTAAAGGCCCTCTCATGTTAATTGAAGCCAGTAACATTTACTAACTTCCCTGTTTCAAGAGGTGAGGTGGGAATAGTGTTTTGTCCTTGGAATATATTTTGATTGTTTATGGGTGACAGCATGTATGGACTTTCTTCTGTAAACACGTCACTTTCATCTTCATGCCAACAACTGAAGGTGGCATTTGCAGGAGAAAAATATTCTGTGTTGATATAATAAAAATATACATATTATATTTTCCAAAATACTTGTTGTCATTAATCAATTACTGATGCCACAGGTTGGAAACAGCTCTTATGTGTAAAAACATGACAATAGGGATGTAGTATGATTCTTTTTTAGCAGGAAGAGTCCAGTTATGAGGCACAACTAAGAAGAATGCTTTGTTTGAATTTCATTTAAAAGCAGTTGCTGCTACTCTGCGGCTTAGTGCTTGCACTACATGGTCTCTGCTATGAACTCTTACCACTTGAAATAAGAGACAGTCTTTTCTCAAATCACGTGCTCAAGATTCATTAATATCATTGGAGTTCTGTGCACACAGCAAGGACATTGGGAGAACAGACCTATTAGAAAGGCTTGATCTACAGAAAGTAATTACATGGAACAGATAGTTTAATAAATTCAGTTGATACTAGGAAATAAAAAATAGCCATAAAAAACACATCCTGCTCTCTCTTTATAAAGGCAAATAGCTTCAATAGGACTAAATTTGAACTTTGAATAATGGTTGTGGTGGGAAAATGGACAGTCATTTCAAAAGATGTGATTCATTTTCACAGAATATCAGAAATAAAGTCTTGTATTGCTCTGATAAAAAGTCTTTAGATTTTTGCCGTCATCTTTATTTCTGTGAAGGTTTTACATTTCCACCACTGCCTGGGTGATTTTTGTTACAGACACCAAGGTAGTGGCATTGGTGTTCATTAAGGCTTCTCTTTAGAGACTGTCAACAAGGATTTCAGTTAATTTATTCATCTTTTGTATCCTTGGTTTTGTTTTCTTTTTGTTTGTTTCCTTCTTTCTTTTAGAGATTATCTAACCATAGGAACTAAGAATCTGTATCAGCTTTATATGGATTTCCAAAAATCCTTCACTGTAGGGTTTTTTTCCCCTGCTCTAAGGCACATTGAACCTTTTGCTTAAAACTTGTTCATCCTTATACACTCTTCATGAGGCAACACTGCCTACGTTATGCTGAGCAAGTACGATTTTTTCCATTTGGAAGAGAATGAAGATCTACCGTGATGCATATTTATTAAATATTTGCTGCAAGCTTCTGCAATGTTGATATTCTATGGAATCTATTGGCACCTGTCAGAAACCTGGATTTAGGATTACAGCATTTGTGATCAAATTATCAAACTGACGGGAAGAAAAAAGTGAAGAAAATGTCTTTGTTGATCTGCTTTTTACTTATGAGACAGAATGATACAATAACCTGCAAGGGAAGCTGTCTGGGATATTTCTGAGCAGGAATATGTGTGCTGTAGCACTATTTTTTGTACAACGACTGTATCAGAATTCCTAGTGAGTTATCTGGGGTCTGGAAATCCCTATTTAGTGGTTAACCCTAAGATTCAAAACCAGCATTTTTGAATGTTAGTTCAAAAATTACGAATCTTTGTATTCGCCGATATACCTGAAACTTTATTTTACAAGCTTATCTTTACTGTTGCCGTCTTCATGGGTATCCTGTCTTAGATCTTTGACCTTGAGAACATTCTGATTTAGCAGTTATATCCAACTGCTGCCATAACTGATATTTGAAGATGAATGGTTCAGATTTAACTTTGACAGTCTGTCTGCCTGTAATGATTTCTCATTTCTGTAGTAGAGTATCTGTAACTAAACTTCCACCTAAGATGCAGACCCATCTCTGTGCGTGTGTATGTGATGTGTGTGATGTGCGTGTGTGTATATGTATTGTACTCAGTAAACAAAGATTAAAGAATCAAAGGTGGCAGCTGCACCCCAGAGCAAAGTGTCCTAGAGTACCACAAGAAACACAATGTTTGCTGAACCAGCGCTCTTTTTCCAAGCTTCCGTGATGCCTTCCTGGTGCAATAGATCGTTCTGTGGCTTTTGACATTTACCTGTTAAAAGTCAGGGACGGAGAAAAAGAAGGAAACGGGTGGATGTGGGGATGTATACTTCAGCTTCAGGGGAGGGGGATCAGCAGGATGTAATGTTCCAGACTGAGCCCTTTCACCATGTACAGTGTACATCAACGTTCAGCTTCATGCAACACTTGAACACTTTTAACAAGAATTTTATTATAAACCCTGATATCCTGGTTTCCAGTGCTGGCTCACATTAGTTTATTGCCTATTCACCCCAGTTTTCTCCTTAGTTCTGTCACACAATAAATACTCAGTATATATTACTGGAAGAAAACTCTTGCTGGCATCAATCACTTGGTTTCTGGTTTAAAGCTATAGCACTTGGCAACAGAGTTTTTTATCTATTGCTACTCTTCTCAGCTTCCACAAATTATTTTTGAAGTAGATGAATCAAATCAATAGTGTTTTAAGTAAAATCTGAACTGTAGATATGGCCAGATGAAGACACTGATTAACATTATAAGGGACTTTCCCTAAGCAGATTTCAGTTGTCTTGGAAAGAATGTTGTCCTTACCCTAGTAATAATGAAACAAATAGCAAAATCTTCACTGTTTTCAGCTCTGGAAAGGCAATATCCAAATTCAAGATCTGATACAGATTAATGATAATGAATCTTCATTAAATATTGCCATTTATAACAAAAGCTTTCTGCTGGTTCTCTATCTCGTCTACATTTGATTTTACTCTTCCTGTTCTCCTGTAAGTCCACCAGAGTCCAGGTTTTGAAATCTCTGATTGAATGACTTATATACTATAACTATGGCAGTTACTTCATGCACAGATACGCAGTAGATCAGGAATCTGCATTGAGTACTGGAGATGCAGAGATAGTATCTTGATTGTTTCCTAGTGTATTATGATCCTTCATTAAATAACACAGGAGAGTCAGCTAGAAATCAAATGTTCAGTGATGAAGGAAGTGGGTAGGCGTCTAGATGAAACCTTGTCTCTCTAGGAGTTGCTGGGATGTCTTATAACTTACAGTACAGCTTGGGAATTCAACAGTAGAAAGGAGACCCCTCCAGCATAGCCATTCATGAGTCTGCTGAAAGGATTGTGTGGAAACTAATAAAAAAAATGCCATTTTGACTTCATATGTGAAGGAACAGCCTTTTGTATAGATTACGAGATAATGAAGTACGTCTCAAGCTGAATGTGCAAAATAGTTTTTAAGCGTTTCTGTTTAACTCCAACCTAACCATTCTCTAAAATCAATTGGCTTAATTGATTGCTAAGGCACTACAGGAACAACTGAGCGTTAAGCTGGCAGCCACTGGTTCAATGTCACACAAAATCAGGGGCAAGTTGCTAAAACTCTGTTCTGCACATAGTGTGGTGAGAAGAGGAGTCTCAACAATTCAAGTGGTAGGAATGCTAACGTGGGGCAGAGGGTGGTTTCCTAAACTGACAGGTTGAGGAAGGCAGTAGAACTTGGTTTAAATTAATCTTCTTGATTAGTGTGCACTTTAGTGTCTAAAATGCAATGAACGTTTAATACTAGTATCACATTTAAAGATACTGTATGTATAGTATGAAAATTATATAATAATTGATGAATCAGGTAATATCTCATACTGACAAGTCCCACAGGGCCTATATACTGCTGTATTCTCATTTGATATTGGGTTTGCAATAAAGAAAAAAGGGGTAATCAAGGAGTTATAGTGACAGATATCTCGTTACAAACTTCATCTTGAGTTATTTTAAATATTTAATCATCAGCTTAATTCCTTCTGAGAGAGAAGCCATTGTATTCCTTCTGCATAGCAGTGTGTTTTCCTGTTTTTTATGCAAATGAACAAACCAACAGGTTTTCTTGCTGGAGACCTTCTGAATGGTCTCCCCCAAGTTCAGTGTGGAGTGATTATGACCTGCTGCTCAAAGCTCTCATAGGTGGAAACCTGTGTCTTGGCAAAGCAAGGGAGCTCACTGGATGTTTAGGTACCATCACCTCACTGCAGGGAACTTTCAGATGTGATGAGTCAGCTTGTAAGAGTTGCAAGGGTAGGACTAGTCCACATCACTGTTTCAAAAACTGAGAATATTATTTCCATGCTTCATCAAATAACAGACACAGATGCTCAGCATGTAAACTTGCAATGAATTTTGGTGCCTCTTAGCTAACCTGTGGACAGGGAATTCTGTTAGTTAATGCTGGGGTAAAGAAGCTTTGAGGTTCAAGGTTTTAGACTTAGTTAGAAGTGTACTCAATCTCTCTGTCTGTCTGTCTCCTTCTTTTCATGAAATATATTATTTTGTTAGGGGGAAGTTAAATCTTTGCATGTGTAAATGTTGAACACTCTAGTGCATGTTATTTTAACTGCTGTTTACTGCTCAGTGCTTAAATACGTAGGGTTGGTTTTAATAGCCTGAAAGCCCTGCTTCGTTCTTCCCAAACCCTTCTTATGAGTGGTTTAAAGAGATAAAGAAACCTCTTGACTTAGGTTTCTGTTTTCAGAACTTTCTTTTATAAGCCAAAGTGTGTTGCCGCACTATTTCAGTTGAGAACAGGGCTGTCAAACTCCGCTGCCACCGTCCTCCTGCTGCTAACACACGTCACACGTGCCCAGCACTGGCAGGAGCGCAGGGACAAGAGCCGGGTAGAAACAAGGTACCAGGCTGGATAAAACAGGGTGGAGGGCTGGTTTCAGCCCACGGGCCATGAGTTTGACACCCCTGGTTTAAAGCATTTGTGAACACAGTATGTCAAATTAAAAGTTGGCTGCTTTCTTAAAATCCATGCCTGCTCTTTACAGCATTGTCCTAATATTGCATTATATGAAAGTGATGCAATGCCCACATTGTTATGTTGTAGCAATACAGCATGTTACAGTGCCATTTTTACACAATGATTTCCATTTTTCTGGACAAGTCTTTAAGAGACTAATCAGCTAATATAAATATTGTCACTTCTTTAGAAGTGGCTAAGGATCTTCCTTGAAATACTACTTTTAATAAAATAATCTTATCCATATCATTAAATAGCGAGTTTTGGAAACTAAATAGTTCAATTTGAAAGTACTGGTACTGGCATTTTCTCTCTGTAGTGAAAAATGTTATATCAACTGAGTTATAGATATATCCTTCCTGAGCCATTGTCCTGCTTCCTATTATTTTTAAGAGAAGTTAATCACCTTTAAAATTCTAGTTTTGTGGGAGCTTCAGAGTGAAAAGCCTGACACACAGGACATTGAGAATGAAAAGGAATACCACAGATCAATTGAAAAGGCAGCTACTGTGGTACACTGTTACTGTGCAACATTTTGTAACACACTGAAACATTCATTAAAATAAAAGGACTGGAACATTATTTAGTACATTAATGAGCAGTCCTGTTTCCACTAGTCATTTATTTTTCTGTTAGAATAGGGATGTAGTGCTTGTTAAGGAAAAGGAAAGAACATATAGGGTTAACCGTAGTCGCAAATGTGATAAGCAGTTACTTGTCATATTTTTCTTCAGTTAAATAAACAGTGCTTATATATGCTACAACTAAAAAAAGGATAGCTTTGACTTGGAGAGCTCTCTTGCCCTAAGTATAACACTGGTTACAAACAGAAATATTACGGTAACATTTTGGTGGTGTTGATATGTCACTTATCTCCAGAACTTCTGAAGAGGTGTTCTGTGCACAAACTTACAATACCATCTGCATAATTGATAATGTCACTTCTGTGTATGTCCCTCTGTGTTGTCAATGTTTTAAAAAGCTTTGTGTTAAATTTAAAACACTTCAGTTTATATGGGTGTAAATACATTTGTGCATCTGGGCTTAATCACTGTATGTTTAATCTGCTAATAAATTGTACATACATCCCTTGTCCACTTTTTCTGATGGTTATCATTCACTTTCTGAGAGTCAGCAAAAGGTTGGTGAAGAGGAAAAACAGAAGTTCATTTAAATTCTAGCTTGTATTATAGCCTTTAATCATAAATTTCACTTATTTCTATTCACAGAAATGTCCACATGATCTGTTTAATTACCAGTCTCTAAATACAACCAAGAAATTTTGCTTGCAGTTCTGAGTGTGCAAGTTCTTGGATTTGTAAATTCCATGTAAACATCTCATACTTTTTTATCCATAAAAAACATCTGTTCTTTACAAATAATATCGTTTAGCAAATTCAGATTCTTACTAAATGTTGAGGTTGGGAGTTTGGATAATTTTGAGATTTTCAAATCACCAAGATCTGTCTGGTCTCTGTCACCAATTTTAACAACTAGTAAAAGTGTTTACAGGTGCTAATTAAGTGGAAGGGTGTTGGTGAGAAGTGTCTTGGATTGAAGTTGCTTTCCATTATCTTTATTATAATGTTTGTGTTGAAGTATCTTATTCCTAATATGAAATTTCAGTAGGACCACTCCTGAATAACATTCTTTAATTATGCTTACGTGTTCTATGGCTTGATTCTATGCATAATCTCCTTTTACGTTTTTGCCTTTGTGGTGAAAAATTGATTTCAATTTTGTGAAGGTGGTAAGATAATTGCATTCAAACCTGGAACTCCTTGGCAGTGTAGCTAATAAGATGGATGATTAAGATAAAAGCATTTCTTGCCCAAAGAGCTTAAGCTCTTTGATATCATTTTTAGATCATCAAATGTGGATAAATTTGTAGCATTTTATTTATCATGATATCCCTGGTCAAACCTTCACACTTGTGTCATCTAGTATACAACAGCCCTAATGAAATGACAAACGCTTTCTTCCACTTTTTAAGCAATGCATTGAAAATTGCCAGTAATTCTGTCTGTTTTCTGTGCTACATTCTTCTTGTCCAGCTCTTACCTTTCCAAAGCTCATCTCTGATCTAATACAGCAGTTTAACTTCATGTATCCTTTCAGGGACAATATTCCTTTCCCTCATCATTCTTCCTTTGTCGTGTGCCATTTTCTCAGAGTTAAAACATAAGTGATTTCTTCACTGTTTGTTTCCTTTTATCTGCCTCTTTGATCGAGTCTCTAGTTCTCATCTCCAACACTCAGCTTCTC
Organism: Dromococcyx pavoninus; assembly: GCA_033558185.1. Taxonomy (NCBI): domain Eukaryota; kingdom Metazoa; phylum Chordata; class Aves; order Cuculiformes; family Neomorphidae; genus Dromococcyx; species Dromococcyx pavoninus. Next base: position 615,386 of record JAUMJL010000269.1, on the reverse strand, counting down.
TGCTTATGCAAAATATCTCTTTGATAGTATGCCTGTTACTGTGTTGTCTTGTTCAAAATGAGCAAATCACAGTGCTGCTGTCTGAACCAGGAAAGAACTGGTTTGACTGGCAACTTCCTATGTTTATTGTGCTATTGCTACTGTCCCAAAATGTTTCCAAGATCCATATCCATCTGTGACACTTTCTGCTCTCTGCTTTTCCTGGTAGTATCTCTTAACATGCGACTGCAGTGTTTTGATTTTGTTCAGTTAATATTATTATTTTTAAAATATTTCATTGCATTTTTTTTGCTATGCAATTTTGTTTCCCCGTTAGGGTTTAGTTCTGCGTCTTCCTTTTCCTTTTCTATTTTATGAGAAGTAAGAGAAAGGTGAAGTTTTATGTAGAGGTCAGGAAACGAAATGATAAAGGGGAAATGTAATTATGAAAGTTAGCGGGGTAACAAGATAATGAAGGAAGAATTTTGGTGAAATATGAAAGAAAGTGAAGGTAAATGATGCTTGGGCTCAGGAAGGGAAGCAGAAGATTCTTTAAAAATAAAGATTGAAAGAGAATATGTAATAAACTTTTTTCCTATGGCATTCCCTGTAATAGATCAAACAATATTCTTTTTACATTTTTGTTTAATTAATTGAAACCTCCTGTTTCTTTTTGCAGACAACATTATTTGACTGAGAAGGAAGGACTTAAAAAGATAAAATTCCCCCCTGTTGTTTTTGTTAAGTGCTTGATATTCCATGTCTTACAAAGGCATTACACCATCTTCAGCTAAATTCCTCCTCCTCTTAATACCTTCTCTTACTTTCATTTGTAGTCCTAGTTACAGTGACAACTCTATTTCTTTTTCCTTTTTCCTGAATAGCTGTGTCTTCCATATACTTTAATTACCTGAGATGCATAGATGTTCTACAAATTGTATTTGAGTCTCGAGGAAAGGAAATTTTTTGCTAAGGTTTAGTCTATTTGATATTGTTATCCATAGTGCAGAAAACTGCAGCTGTTTTTCATGACGGTTTGTACACAGCATCACCAAGTGGGATTTATCTCAATTTTAGAGGTTTGGAATGTAGGTTTCTACCAGACCTAGTAGTCCTAAATCCCCACAACAAACAGACCCTTTTAGGCACAATTTATCTGATGTATTTGTATCTTTTTATATCTGCTTTAGGATGAGTTGAATCAAACTGTAGAAGTACCCATTTTTCTTACTAGAATATAGTATGACCAGTTTAGATTAATCTAGCTGTCAAATAAATGCCATTAGATAGAAATCATAAAGAATAAGTATCTTCATCAACAGGTAGAAATGTTTTAGCAATGTGTTCCTCTGTGTATGTGTCTAGGGAGGAAAGCTATGTGCTCTGCGAAAGTTTTGCAAGTAAAGATAGGCAATTATAAAAGAAAAGACTAGAGGCAGAACATATCAGTTTTACTTTTGGAAAGCAGATGGGACCTTGTAAGTCACCAATCTTTTTTTAGGAGTAGGAATGCAACCCTCACACTTTGTTTGTTAAATTTAGCTTTATGTGGAACTTTTCACTACTTTGAGACTTCTGGGCTTATACTACAGGTGTTTTTCTGTCTTGAATCAAGCAAAGTCCTTAGGGTGAGGACAGTTGGAAAGATACTTTTGTTCACTTCTGACTTAGGTATTTTTTATTATGTGGGTGCAAACTGTTAAAATCATCTGAGATGTCTCTGACAGTCTATGTTTTTCAAATCACAGCTAATCTGAATGTAATTATAATGGAATCTGAAGCAGTGTTAGCTTTATGTAATTTGCATTGAAAGACTTCCTGTAGCTCTGTGCTCTTTTAAATAGCTGAGTTAAAGGAAAGACTCAGTAAGCATTATCATCTGTATGAAAATGCAGTCCAAGTGAAAAATGTACGTTAGCTCCTAATGTCCCTATTCAGATTTTACTCACTTAAACAGTCATATGGGTGATAATGGGTGTTTTGACTGATTGGATATTTCAGGATCAGGTCTATAGTCATTATAACTAATGTTTTCTGATGAACTAGTCATGCATATCAAAATAATTCGTCTATCACTAACACATATACAGCTCCCACAGCATGTTCATCATTAACAGCACAGAAAAAAAGGAGATAATTCAGGTCCTAAGGAGCTTGAAAATCTAAATGGGGAGACTACAAAACACTGGGATACACATCAGAGAAAACTATTTTCTCTTTTTATATAAAACATTAAAGGGAGTGAACAGTTTTAATACTTTTTGTGATGGGATATTTCTGAGCAAATTAGCTTTGAAGAGGTACAAAAGAGAGATGATGTCTCATTGGGATGAGAAGACAGGTCTGGACATAGATCATAAATGAGCAGCCTTTTGCATTCGTATCTTCATAAATTTTTTGGGCTGGTAAAAGCAACATAGTTAAATGAACTCGATAGAGAAAACCACCAAGCATTTAACTAAAACTGTAATAAGTGGTTTTATCTGATGATATTTGAAAGTGAAAACTGCAAAAGAGGGCTTGTTTTGTGAAATTTTATTAAACTTTTTAAAGTTATACACCAACAAAGCGTGTGCCTGGTACATTTGAATTATACATATATATGTATAATTCACATATATACAAGTACATATATATTCATACAGATTAGCCATGCATACGAGTCTGATCCCTGCTAAATTTAGATTGTTTAAAAGTGACTGGAGATGTTGGAGGTGTAGAATGATCAATAAATTGCTTTTGAAAAGTGGAATGACAGATTTCATCTATTATTAGACCTACTCCTGCTTTTTAACTAGGAAGCTTGTCTCTCAGACTTTTGATATTCAGGTTTGGGTAATTTATTGCATACTTTTCTAAAACCAAACCGGAGGAAGCACTTGGTCTGATCTTATACAACCTGCAGTGTGACTCATTCAAATGTTGGCCATTTTCTATGGCTAATTTGAAGAGCTACATCAACTAATAGGTAATACAGAAAATACACTACAGAGAAAAGCAGAATCTATAGTAATAACATAAACATTGAGAAAGATTTTAATGGAGACCAGTGACAATACACAAAACCTGTCATCTGTGTATCTTGGATCATTAAATGGTAAGCTCTTAACTTACAGCATCAGATCAAATGACTCCCCCATTTGTTCCTTTGGGATTTTATAACTATCCATGTTGGTACTTTTTCCCTTGACTTCCATCTCCACAACACTTTCTCTCAGACATTTTACTTTAGCCTTCTGTAGACTCACAGCTCTTTCTCCTGAATTGGAAGTCTGAGACAATAACCATAACAATGGTGGACCCTAGACCTTAGACAACCTTGGAGACGATTACCTATGCCTGAGGTGGAGACGGCAGGAAGGAGTTTATGGAGAGGGCTTTACAATACTTAGGATATTTCTGTGTATCTATACACTTTGTCTTACTCCAGCACTTTTCTCTTTATATTTCTTCCATAACACTATTCTAGATTTGCCCTCAGACACAGTTTCCGTATTTCCAAGTGGGAAGTCATTAAGTTTCTCCACCAACTGCAAGCTTCACTTGAATGAGAACTTTGGTAGAAAAAGTGGCAATGAATCAGCACTATGACACCATATTAATTGCATAGTATTCATTATGATTCTATCACAGAATTATTTTTTGTTTATTTAAGGAGCTATTAAAAATCCATAGACGTGCATTCAGTACAGACTACACCAGAGAAAAAATACTGTTGTTGCTTCTTTGACTTGTCATGTGTTCCTGGATGACAGAGATGCTGTCCCCCAGCACTGAAGGATATTAAACTTTCAAAATTGATCCTTAACCTCACCTCTGATGACGTAGTTTGGGCAGTTCATTTTCCTTAGGGTTTAAACTCAGTGGGTTTTGAGACATTATTTCTGAATATCAGAAAGGACATGTGAGGAATTCAGGCTAACCTGTTATTTTACTTTTATCTCTTCTTTCATGTTATTTACTGGTTAATACATAAAGATAGTAAAACCTGAAATAATTTATTTCTAACAGTGTAGCACATGACTTAAGGCTATAGCTTATCTCATTACTAGAACTAGGTCAGCATATACATTTTTCTGGTTTGAATTATGGAAGGTCTTGAAACCTTTAATAACCATTGATGAATTAGTTTCCCATTTTATGTTTTACTTAAATTTTTCTAAGGAAAATGTCAGCACTAGATATTGCTTATAATTTATAAACAGAAAGAAAAGCCAGAAAAAAAACTTTGAACAGCTCAGACCCATTTTCTCTTTATTACCACATGGATAATTCCAAATTGGCTATTTCATGAGACATTAGTATTATTTGTATTCTTTCAGAGTTAATGTCTTCCTTATTGAATAGAATCTCAGGACTATTGAAATAACTTCTAGAACTCATAGAAAAAAAATAATATATTGGAAGAATGGAGGAAAGAGCTGGTGAAATTTTTAAACCATAGTGAAAAAATCTAGGAATTTTAAACCTAAAAGCTTAGTTGAAGTTCCTGAAAATGGTTGAAGGAAAAATATAACACTTGGAAGTATCTGAAAGAATCTAGAACAAGTGTAACAACCAGTATGAATTTATCAAAAAACAAATCATATTGAACTGTGGAGAGAAGAAAGAGAGAAGAATATCACATATTCACCTTTGTAATATTTGTCACAGTTAGGCATGGCACTGTCATTAGCAAACTTGAGGTTCAGGTATAAAGAAAAATGCAGTAGAATTGCTATGAGCTTGCCTACTAATCTGTAGCTGAAGAGTAGTTATTAGTAGTTCATCATCAAAATGGGAGGATATATTGAATGTGTCTGCCCTACATCTGATATTAATCAATATTCACATTAATGAACTGGAAGATGGAATAGATGCACTGCTTATTAAATCTGTAGACAACACCAAGCTAGGAGGGACTGAGAATAAACTGGAGGACAGCCTGAGAATGTGAAATGATTATTGCAAATTGGAAATGCAGTCTGGAAAAAGCACCATGTTGCTCAGAAGGGGCCAGGACAGGGTGTAGCACTTGGCTGTTAGTATTCAGCAACACAAATACAGAACAGGTGAAGCAGAACAAGAGTATGGAGGTTCATTTTAGATCATAAGCTGAACAAGAACCAATTAAGTTATGCTCATAGGGTTAAGCAAAATATTATACAGGTGCAGATAAACAGAAGTATGGCTTTCAGAATGTCTTAAAAAAACCCACCAAACCCTACTGTGCTCAGGGTTAGAATGATTTCAGCTGGAAAATTATTACAAGCTTAAGGAGCTGCACCTAGTGCTATTTAAGGAAAAGTCCAAGAGAAGTTTTTTAATCTCTAGAGAGTATTATGTAAGAAAGGAATGACCATGTAGCGGTTGATTAGCCCATAAATTGGAAAACCAATAGAAAATTCTGCAGCAAAGAAGAAGAAAATAAGTTGGATTTCTAGCTTTTGGTAGAAAATAGAGGATGTAGCTGTTAAATTTCTGCACAGAACATTAGAGCTAAAAATAAATATCTACTTAAAGATATTGAAGTAATAGAACAGATGACCTGAGAAAAGAGGGTTTGTATTCTTGAAGGCTGCAGATGGGTGAGGCATTTCTTGGGACTCATGGAAGATATTCCTTTACTTTCCCTGAAAGATTAAGTCTTGCTAGTGTTCTCACCAAATTCAATGTGCATTAAATGAGTGTTGGCATGCTGAAACAAGTTACGAGAGGAGTTCATCAATGCAGATGGAAATTATTCATTTGGCTGCTAATTTATCACGTGCGAATAAAATTAAATACATTGTTTTTCTGTGTTTAAAAGTCAGATTTGTCTGAAGCTTAGTGCACCGGAGTTGGCTTCTTGAAAAGTTAACCTGTGATCATGTGCTGGAAAAAGCTTTTGGAATTAAGAGAAAGACAGGTTTGTAAGGTCAGCTTTCTGGTGGCATCTTTCTCAGTTAACAGTAAATTGAAGTGAAATACTTGTCATCAAAATGACAGATCCTGTGTCACCATCTTTAAGGATAAGAGTAATGTAATATAGAGAATCAAAGTAAATCGCTGCTGAAAAACCATGCTGGTGTACCAGCCAGGATGGGAGCTGGAAAGAGTATTCAGACCAACAGATGAATCATTGATGGTCTAAAGAGACTATTATGGGACCTTTGTTCTGCAAATAAGTATTTGAATATGGATGTGAAAATTGAGATAGCTGTGACTTAAACTTCTCAGAAAAGAATAAGTGCAGATACAACACATTTGTTTTCCCCTCAGTCTTCCTCCTCCCGCCAATATATGTAACTGCAAAGAAGACTAGGAGTTATAATTTAATTATTTATTTGTGGTGTTAATGCTTATTGTCTGTATCAGAAAGAGAATTATAAAGGGACCTCGATTTTTTGGACTTGTGGATCGCTGTGTCTGCACATTCTTGCTGAGTGCCAATATTAGAAATTATTAGTAGTAATCTTTATGAAGACTTACAGACCATGATTGAATGAGGAAAGACAAGATTCTAAGGTTGGTGCTGCAGCAATTTTAGTGTTTACTGCCTCAGTGCCATAATTATAATTCTTATTAATATTGCTATGTGAGAGTTGGTGCATAAAGCAGATTTCTTTGTTCCCGTTTCTTTCAGTTCCCCTCTGAAAAGGGAATGCTGTCTCAGCCAAGGGTCGTGCTAAAACACACAGTGACATTAACAAGTCAATGAGTTTAATTCTGTCCATCAGTATTGTTCTATAAGCTGCCTTTTAGCATTTTTGTTTTTAGTTCAGTCTTTGCTATTCCTGGTGGTGCTGCTCAGGACGTACACCTAGTGACGTAACTGCAGTTTGTGAGACAGATCAGCACATCCGCATTAAATGGTGAATGGATTGCTGAAAATCTCTGGTTTTTACACTTCCCTTCTAAAATCAGAGCATTTTGCTTGTCATGTTGTCCCTCTCCAGCAGCCTTGCTATAGCAGACATCTGAATAGATCCATGTTGTTTAACTGCTTGAACTCATTACAAGTTCTTTTTCTTGTGTTTCCAATTTGTGCATGCGGAATGTGTTCCGGGATACTTTTTATATTCATGAAAAAGGGAAAAAAATGAGAAGTGCTAAGTAAAATGAATATTGAGCTATCGTAGCCTATTTTCGCACAGAGTAAATATCAAGCTAATGCATAAGATTTATCCTCTATAGTAAATCAGCAATATGTCTCATTTTAGCCCTCTTCTGTGACTGCTATTTTTTACTGCAGTATTCAGTCATGCTGATTTATGCAATACAATTCTGTGTATATTTTGCAGAGTATTATCAATAATGTAGTTTTATCTTTGGGTCCAGACGGAATGAGCTTAGAACATCAAGCACACAGGAAGCATGATTGCTGTCTCAAGTAGTTTACTGCTTGAAATAAAAGTTGGTATAAAATATGAGATGGAGACCCAGAACATCAAGGCTTGGAGGACCAGATCAGGAAAGGCATGAGCCCAGTTGAAATGTTTTATTTTGTAAGAGCTCCTGTAGTCAGTAAGGTGGTTTAACTAGAAGGGTTTCATTAGTATCATAGCAGGAATCCTTCTAGAGAGCAGAACTGAATTAGGGCCTTGAGGAGTGTCATCACAGATCTACTCAGGATAAGTGCTTCTACGTGTGAATAGAAGCAACAGTTTCCTTAGTCTCATTTGACTGGCTGTGTAAGAAGCAGAAGCAATGGGAGAGGACTGGCAATACCAAAATAAGTAAAGGGCTCTGGTCTCAATTCCTGCACTTGAGACTGAGTCAGGAATAAGTGGCTGAAATAATCTTGTTCATTGTGGGCCTCTATTAGCAATAGCATTCTTACTGACTTGAGCCAGGTAGTATTTCTTTTGAGTTGTGTTGAAGGTACTGCCCTTTTGGTTTATTGATTGGCATTCTGAGTCAGCATAGAGGAATTGCACAAGTAAAATTCAATCATTCCAAGGGTGCTTTCTCCTCATTTGCAATACCGTAGTTTATATTTTTGTTGTGAATTCCAGCTCACATTGAGTCTAATCCAGATGTGCTTTCGGTTGTACTGTTAGGAGCCACTGGCAATAAATGAGTGAATAGAGATACAAATGTCCAAAGTTTTGTCACATTTAGTTTGGATTCACCTCTCAACATTGCACCATATATTAAATAGCTCAACACAAGCCTTTTTTTTCTTTAGTTGAACTATTTTATTCTCAGAACTGCATTTTAGACTGATTCGAGAAGTCTGTGCTCAACCTTTTGAATTGCAGTTACTCATATGAAAAGTTTGTATGTGTGTGAATGTGTGGATGTGTGTTAATTTTCCATTAAAAAATGAATACAGTTTAAATTATGTTATGCTTTAATATTTATTATGCTATGATGATTACTATTCCCCAGGTAATATAATGAAAATATTTGATAGATCAGATGACTAAAATTAGTATTTAATACATCACTGATGTACTCTAATGTATCTCACACTGCTGAAAACCTGTTACAAAATTTCTTCTTTCAGCAGCATACATCTGCTTTGAGGACATCTACATAACTGTTCTTAGAAAAAAGTTTTTTAGATGATATAGTTTTCTGAAGTTGAGCTTTGGAAACTGGTTACATATTTATGTTAGGGCACCTATGAATAAGTGTAACATGAAATTGGTAGGAATTTTCAGTGGCAGAACACAGGGTCTGACCCATACTGTGTGAAGGAAATGTAAAATTAAGGCAAGTCAGTCATGTTTAAAAATACTATTCCGGAGAATATTTACTGTGGTAACATGTAAGTATTCAGACATGAAATGTTCGTTGTTGTTAAATGTAGAGGGAAGTAGGAGAATGGGGAAAAGACAGTAAAACGCTTTTCATCTCTAAGGGACTGCTGTTGGTTCTAAAGTTCACCGTTGTTAATGGGTCAAATCTCCACAATCTTGATATTGGGAAAAATGTGTTAAACACTTCATTCTAGTAGTTCAGCTACTGATAATAAATGTGAGTCTCTGAGCCTGGAGATATCTAGTCTAGATAGATCTTCCATCGTTTGCTAAGGAACAGCAGCAAAGGGGTTTACTCACAGCAGATCAGGACTATGTGTGAAATCAGGTTCATTAGCATTGCCCAAGGCTTGCACGTTTCTCTGCATATGATCTTCCATTCCATAGTTTCACAGAACAAATGTGTTTCATTTAATTTTCCTTGGAAATTTACTTGGCCTAATATCTTGGCAGCAGTTTATAAACTTTGCTAGGTTTTATTGCTGCCAGCAAGAATAAAGAAGTGGTTCCCAGTCTTCCATGAATAAAACTAAATTTGCTAAATTAAATATTTGTTTTCTTGCTGTGATATCAGTCAAACTAATCTTTTAAACTTCATCCAAGGAAATTTTCATGCAATTGAAAGACACTAAAATTTGGCAATTTTAGACTAGAAGTAAGATGTAAATTAGGGAGAGCTGAGGTAATTAATCTCATACATCACTTACCAAACATTATGGTTGGTGCTTATCAGTGGTAAGGTCTAACTCGAGACACGATGCATTTTCTAGGACTTAAGTTGTAGTTCACCTGTAACTGTTGATCAAGAAGCTGGAGGTGCTCAAAGAAGTTAAGAACTAAACCAGGCAAGATCAGATGATCACAATAATGTCTTCAGGCTTTAAGATTATTCATCCTATGTTATTTAACTTAGCACTGATAAAGTCAAATAGAAACCTTCCATGACAGTTAGTTACTGATTTTCAGTATACATCAAATATTTTTATTTGTCATTATTTTTCTTCCTGACAGGTGCAGCTGGTTACAACAGTTTTTATGTATTTTGCAAAACTTTCTGCCAAGCTGTGAAACCTGGGAAGCTGAGGGTCCGCTGCAATGTGTGTAAACAAGGAACACTGATGCTGGAAAGGGTAAGGTTGTTTGTTCGTTTGATTCAAGACTTTGGGTCATATGGAAATTACATATCTAGTTTTACCTATTTGCATACCTGTGGCTGTGTATGTATGTATTTCTGCTCATTTTTTTTCTTGCTGTTTATAATTGAGGAGAGTTATTAAAAGGTTTGTGAAAATTTCACTCACTTAACTCCATTATTTGCAGCATGCAGAAGGAAAACATTGCAGACTAGAGCTCCAGTCCTATAAAGACATTCTTAGTTTTATATTTTAAGGTCTAATGATTATCCTAGTGGTATGCACAATATATACAACTACATGTGTACTAGGGGGTTGGCACTGTAAATGCTTATAGAAAGCTTGGAGCATTTTTTAAGGCCACAGAAGGACGTGAATTTCGTACCAGAATGTGACCATTATGGAATGAGACAAGGCAGAATTAAGTGGCTGTGCATTTGAGAATATTAATGTCTCCATTTTAGCTGCCACATGTAAAGTCAAGGAAACAATATTGTGCCAGGACAGAACATTGTAGGAGAACTATCAGTCTTGGTTTGCATCCCAAAATGAGGGTGTCGTTTGAGTTGATTGTACAGCTGTGTGAGATTTTGGAGGGTTTTTTCAGTGCTGCTAAATTTCACTGGGTGTGCTACTGGAGAGGGAGCATCCTTCCTCTCTCATAAATCGTGGCATTTTTCAGTCAGGTTTCTTATGTGAAAGGCTTAGGTTTTGCAGCTTTTGGGGGGCATTTCGTGATATTTGATACTTGTATAAATGTTTAAATTTGTCTTTCACTGTGGTTTAAAGCCTTTAATTTCAGCTCCATGTTCTTCATGTAGCCCAGTACTTTACTTGTAACAACACAGTGAGACCCTTTAAAAAACCCAGCTTCTGCATTCTCATTGAAATGAATAAACTGTAGCAATATTTATATACATGTAATTGAAGAAGTTCCAAGAACAAACCCCCTTAGGCTCTATGTGTTGCACCTGAGTTACCTTACCATCTCTGGTTTATTTCAGAGGCATTTTGTGGTGTTCCAAATGAACACTGGGGATTTGTTTTCTCTCAAAATTTGCATTTAAATATTGGTGGTTAGTACAGGCTTAAATCACATATAAACCAAGATGAAGGAGGAGTTGCCATTAATGTACGTTTCCAGTGGCGTAATATTCAGGATGGATAAAATAACATATGACTTTGTCTTCAGCTTAAATACAAGTGGTCAGTGCTGCTGAAAGACACTGGTGCTATCACTGCATGTGTTTAAACCTTGTGTATTGCATTGACAGCACACGTGTCCTTTGCTGGAGCCAGTGGCTTCCTTTGGCATGCACTGTTTTGGAAATTACTTTCACACCTGTCTTGTTTGGTTTGGAATTGTTGTGTTCCTTAGACTTAAATAAATTTCCAAACTTTTCAGTTTTTACAGTATCTGCTAAATAGTGTTCTTCATTTTCAAAACTTAAAAAACCCCAGCTGTCTATTGTCTGCCAAGAATTCCTCATAACTCCATGATAAAACCCTATTATAAAAAGTGACAGTATGTCATTTTTCTAAAGGCACTTTCAGTATCTAGTTGTCTGGAATGTATGTGGGCTTATATTCTTTTGGCAAATACAGGTGCAATAACACAATAAATATACAAATGCTGGTAATTTCCATTGAATGAGGAGAGTGCAACTGCTTAATTTTTTAATTAGCATATTTCATAGTAGTATTGAAAAGAAAGTAACTGGAAGCTTGTAGTGGAAACATTAACTAATTTCAAGATTGGTTCAAAAAATCGCAGCTTTCATAAAATTTCAAAAGGTACTTCCATAAAAGTACAAAAGAGAAAAGAAAAATATCTTTTAGAGAGTATCAAATAATAGTTTTTATCTGTTTAATTTTTAAATGATGCTTGTCTGTGAAAATATTTTGAACTTAAGTTTCTTGTAACTTTCTCCCCCAAACAAAGAAAATCTGTTATTTTTCTTTTCCTCTCTATTTCAAGCACAGCATAGTAGTTGAGAACAGTGAGTGTGTTATTCCAGCAGTTTGGGCTGGCAGTCCTCAGGACTTCCAAAGTGCATAATTTGCAATATGGGTACGCTTATTGCCATGAATGTGCTGTTCAACAGTCAGTTTCTTTTATAAATACGTAGTATCTAACTTAGTCTTTTGCTTTTATGAAGATTCAGTGCAGATTTTTCATGTGTCTGGCCCTTGTGACCTCCTCTTTTCTCACTTTCTGGTCCATCTTCCAGAGAGACAGAAAATAATTCCATCTGGGGAATCTTGAAATATGTACTAAGCCCCATTTATTTTTCAGCACTGTGCAAAAGACCTCTCTTCATTAATGCTATGCAAAAGTGTGATCCTCCCAGCGAGGGCCTTGTGTCTGTTTAGCTTTCTTCAATGCACTGCTGTCTATATTAGGCAATTTATGTCAGGCTGAAAACATTACTGTCAATTGCTTGACTTCTGTGTATATTGGAAAACAAATCATGTAAGTTAGAAGGTAGTATATTACCCCAGACCCTCTATCTTGCCCTTCCAGTCCCACTGGACTGTGCCAGTGATTGCTGATAAACATCTTCTTTATTGGTATTACAATTATTTACCTCATAAATTAGTCAAAATTAAGTTGACATAAGCAAACTATAAAAAAATCTTGTCTGTACCACCATACTACAGATTTGTCAGCAAACCCTTTTTTTTAAAGATCTCTTTTTTTTCTTAGTTCTCCATAAACTGTGCCTTTTACATGGCAAACCAGCAAATTTCCTGAGAAGCTCTTGTGTCATAAGCAGCAAAGCACCATGTAAGCCAGCATTTGTTACACTAATTCTTTTATTGAGATGAAAGTGAATACCTGTGTAAAATCCACACAAAGCTTTGGGCAGCCTTAACTTACTCTACATGCTAATCCTTTCCCTACCTAAGCCACAAATGACCAACCTAATTAAATTGAGCTTTCTTTTTTCGTGGTGTGTTGACTGACATTTTAAAATATTACTTATTCATTTAAACAGTCTTATTCTAAAACCTTCTTTAACTGTCATGCCTATTTGCATAGCATTATTTTAATAGAGGCTGTTCAGACTAAATTTATGATATTATATGTCTATGAAATTAAAGGGCCCACTGTTTTTATTTTTATCAAAGACTTCCATGTAAATATGAAATTTGTAATTTTCCAGATGACACTTAGGTTGGCGTTTTAGGAACGTTTCATGACCTGATGCTTTCTGGAGATATACACCAGATTGATTTAATTATAAGAAAACATCAATCACTGCAAAAGTATCACTTCTCCCTAGTTCCTCTAATTAATCAAACACAAAAGCATAACTGGAAAGACTGGCGTGTGGGAGCCTTATGTAGACCACCTACAAGCCTGCCAGCATCTTTCTTCAAATAGCTCAAAAATTTTAGTCATTACTTTCACACTGTTATATATGTATTGATGCTTTTAAGCTTTTAAAAATATTTGTTTCATATACATACAATGCTGCAGTTTGTTCCAGTAGCCATGATATGAACAGACGTACACCAAGCTATACACGTCAAACACACTTTTTTAATGTAACTGATTCTGTGATGTGTTCCTGGTATAGAAAACAGCAACATTTGACTCAGTATCTATTTGTCATAATACAAAATCCAACCAAGAATCTGGATTGAAGAGTGGTGAGTGGACTTTAGGTCTCCATACTCATCCACTAGCGCTATGGTGAGGCCATTTATACTGTGGGGAGTTGTGTCTCATTACTATTTGGTAATTCTTCACATTGTGTCTGGTAGTACTGGTTGAATTTGCAGTATATCCTTTATTACAAGCACCAAGTTATTTTGCACAGCTGCTTCTATAGTTTTCAAGTGTTCCTTATAGCTCACATCATTATTTCAGATCTTTACAGGCATGAGGAGTTATGTTTGGGTGTGATTGAACTCCCTGCAGCTGAGACTTAGTTTCTAGCACTGAGAGCACATCTGGATTTTATTGAGCAGCTGGTGCATATGGTCCTGCTGTTGTCCCTGCCCTCTGCACTCCAGGAGCCTCCTGGGTTCATGGGTTTTGTTAAACTGTCTCTGCCACAGAACTGTTCTTTCATCATTCGTCATATTAAGGGTATTGCTTTCATCTATCACTTTTGATCTTAAAACTAACAAAGAAATGGGCACAAATGGCACCATAAAACCTTGTCCTTTAGGTATCTTTCTCAGTTAGCATAGACTGTGTGGTGCGTCCCAGTTCTGCAAGGGAAAAGCGCCACAGTCATTTGAGTGCCTTTTGGTGCTTGACAAATAGCAGATCATAGGTGGTTTAAGTCAGGGGTGTCAAACTCATGGCCTGCAGGCTGAATCCAGCCCTCCACCTTGTTTTATCCAGCTTGACACCTTGTTTCTAGCCAGCATCAGCATCGAGTTCCTTGCCCCTACTCTCCTGCCAGTGCTGGTCATGAGTGCGGTGCGTGACACACATTACGCTGAAGGAGCAGGAGCAGAAGAGCAGTGGGAGCTGTGGGTTTGACATCCCTGGTTTAAGTGGTCTTCTTGGTAGATGATAGTGTAGTATTTTGAATTTGATACTTCCCTGTTTCCTAGGAAGACAGAGATCTTTAATACATTTTCTTTGAGTTCTTACTTTTTAACTCCATTTTAATTGAGTTATTTATGTAGGGTGTTTTCTGTTTAATAAATATAAACTTAGCAGAGATTTTCAGTAACATAAAATAAAAAGCCCGTTTACTTTTTATCTCTCTTGTTTTAATACATCATTGTGAAACTCCTCTCCACAGTGCACTACCTCTCACCACTGCTCATTTCAGATCATGTTTTTTTCCTGGAATTAATTACTTGTATCCCAGCTTGTTGACAGAGAAAGAAAGGAGTACCACTTACTGAAAGAGGAAGAGTAGCACCTCTGCAGTTATGTAAACCTTACTGGTGCTGAGTCAGCTTCTCCCCACTGCTGGTAACCACTGCTGGTGGCAAGCAGGTTACAAAAATTCAGTTTGTCCTTTTAAGCTAAACTGCACAGTAAACACTCAGTGGTATGTTATGTGATAAAGTGTGATCTCGTTCACAGGCTGGGAAGAGATTAAAAATGGGATTGAATTCTTGAGACTGGATGACGTAGATGTTTGTCTTTCCAAAATTATGTTTGCAGTGAGGATAAAAATGTGTTTGATATATGTTAGCTAACACATGATAAACACTATGTGTTAAAATAATTCTATTTAATACTGTGCATAGGAAAGTTACTATTGTACCGTGTGTTCCTTGGTCAAAATAACAAATATGAAGCAACCATTTATTGTTGGGTTCCTCTAATGAATGTGTTAGTATAAAAATAGCTTAATTCCCTGCGTTTGGCTGACAAAAGTAGCACTTACAGAAAACTATATGTGTTCAATATATGTGCTTCTTTCTATATAAATAATGAAAAATGTCTCCATTCTGACATAAATTACCACCAGTGGGAACTAATATTAATGCTGATTTGAGAAGAGAAAAAGAGCTCTCAGAACTCTTTTTTTTCCAGGGTTTCCACAGATTCAGGAAATCCTTCTTTGTT